>JAHRHZ010000111.1:37648533-37857590 GCA_024137785.1 Ginglymostoma cirratum
CCTTGGAATGGTAGGCCTAACATACGATGAACGGCTGAGGATCCTGGGATTGTATTCATTAGAGTTTAGAAGGTTGAGGAGAGATCTGATAGAAACTTACAAGATAATGCATGGCTTAGAAAGGGTGGACACTGGGAAGTTGTTTCTGTTAGGTGGGGATACTTGGACCTGTGGGCACAGCCTTAGAATTAGAGGGGGTCAATTTAGAATGGAAATGAGGAGACATTTCTTCAGCCAGAGAGTGGTGGGCGTGTGGAATTCACTGCCACGGAGCGCAGTGGAGGCCGGGACGTTGAATGTCTTCAAGGCAGAGATTGATAAATTCTTGATCTCACAAGGAATTAAGGGCTACGGGGAGAGTGCGGGTAAGTGGAGTTGAAATGCCCATCAACCATGATTAAATGGCGGAGTGGACTCGATGGGCCGAATGGCCTTACTTCCACTCCTCTGTCTTATGGTCTTATGGTCTTATGGTCTTCTCTCAGGTCCTGGAAGAGTTTTGGATAGTGTTTAAATATGGGTTCTTCAAGTCTAAATACAACCTCAGATTCGACTTCTTAGTTACTAATAAACTATGATTATTCTTACACTGTACATGATTGTAAGGTTAAAGAACAACATTGATTGATTGATTAATTTATTGTTGCCCTGTGTACCAAGATACAGAGAAAAGTGTATTTTGTGTGCTATACAGACATTCCAGACCATGCAAAGTGCATCAGGGTAGCAGAACAAAGTATAGAATATAGTGTTACAGACACAGAGAAGGTACAGAGAGAAAGGAATCAGAATTAACATGTGAGAGATCTATTCAGAAGTCTGATAACTTAGGCAAAGGAGCTGTTCTTAAATCTGTTCATATGTGTATTCAGTTATATATCTTCTGCCTGACACAAGAGAGTGGAAGAGGATACAACTGGGGTGGGAGGAGTCTTTGATTATGTCAGTTGCTTTCCCAAGGCGGTGGGAAGTATAGATGGAGTCAATGCTTGGAAGGCTGGTTTGCATGATCGATTGGATCTTATTCATGACTCTCTGAAGTTTCTTATGGTCTTGGGAAGAGCAGTTACCACACCGTGCTGTGGCACATCCAGATAGGATGCTTTCAATGATGCATCTATAAAAATTAGTAAGAATCCTTGTGGACATGCTGAATTTCCTTAGCCTCCTGAGCAAGTAGAGACATTGTTGTGCTTTCTTGCCCATCACATTGACATGTATGATCCAGGACAGATTGGTGGCGATCATCACTGCCAGGAAATTGACCATCTCGACCATCTCCACCTCAGTTCCATTGATGCAGACAGGGGCATGCGCTCCACTCTGCTTCTGAAATGCAACGACCAGCTCCTTCGTTTTGCTGACATTGATGGAGAGATTGCTGTCTTTACACCATGTTGATAAGCTCTTAATGTCTTTCCTGTACTCTGTCTTATCATTGTTTGAGGTCTGATCTATAACGGTGGTGTCATCAGTAAGATTGTAAATGGAGTTGGAGTGGAATTTGGCCATAAATTTGCATGTGTATAAGTGGTACTCTAAGATGCTGAGTACACAGCCTTGTGGGGCACCAGTATTGAGGGTTATGGTGGAGGAGGTGTTGTCGGCTATTCTTACTGATTGCGGTCTATGGGTCAGGAAGTTAAGGACCAGTTACAAAGAAGAGAGCCAAGACCTAGGTCTCAGAGTTTAGATAAGAGTTGGCTTGGAATTATGGTGTTGAAGGCGGAACTGTAGTCAATAAGTAGAAGCCTGGTGTTGGTATCCTTGTTATCCAGATGTTCCAGGGATTGATGTAGGGCCAGGGAGATAGATTCTGCTATGGACCTGTTGCACCGGTAGGTAAATTATGAAGGAGCAAGGCAGTTTGCTAGGCTGGAATTGATGTGAGCCATGACTAACCTCTGAAGCACTTCATAATTATGGAGGCTAGAGCCAACAGTCCTCAATGCTGTACATTTTCATCTTTACTTTATTCATTCATGAGACATGAGCTTTGTTGGTTGGGCCAGCATTTATTGCTTATTCCTGATTGTCCTTGAAAAAGTGGTGGTGAGCTGCCTTCTTGAACCACTCCAGTCCATTTGTTGTAGCTACATCCACAGTGGTGATAGGACAGCAATTATAAGTGATGGTGCTCCCATGTACCAACTGCCCCATTGTCCTTATAGATTGTAGCTGATATGGACACAGTAGGTACTGTCTAAGGAGCCTCGGTGAATTTCCGCTGTGTATCTTGTAGATGGCATGCATTGCTGCTACTGCGCATCAGAGATGGAGGAAGTGAATGCTTGTAAATGTGATGCTAATCAAGCGGGTTGCTTTATCCCGGATTGTGTCAAGTTTCCTCAGTAATGTTAGAGGTGTACTTATCCAGGCAAGTACGGAATATTCCATCAGACTCCTAACTTGCATCTTGTAGATGATGAACAGGCTCTGGGGAGTCAGAAAATGAATTATTCACTGCATTATTCCTAGACTCTAATCTACTGTTGTAGCCATTGTGTTTATATAGCTTATACAGTTCAGTCTTGGGCTAATGGATTGTGACTAGTGCAAGGTCATGGTATGCTGGTATATCTGCAATTGTTGGTCTAGTGTTATCTATTTCGTAGAACACAATGTCCAGGAGGGCTGATTGTATCTACACTCCAGAATTATTGATCTGGCACAAAAAATTGATAAACTATTATCTGCTGGTAGTTTGGCACTTGTAAGTTTTGTAATGGCTTCCTATGTCTGTAGGAACATGTTATTTTCAGAATTCCCAAGGCAGGATATTCCCAATAAAAACTGAAAGAACTGTGGATGCTGTAAATCAGGAACAAAAACAAAGTTGCTGGAAAAGCTCAGCAGGTCTGGCAACATCTGTGAAGCAAAAAACAGAGTTAAAGTTTCAGGTCCGGTGACCCTTCCTCAGAACTGCATTAAGAGTCGCCGGACCTGAAACTTTAACTCTGTTTTTCCCTTCACAGTTGCTGCCAGACCTGCTGAGCTTTTCCAGGATATTCCCACTTGTCTATGTATCAATCTTAGCCAATAACAAATACTCACAAGCTTTCTGAGGACAAATAATCTGACATGCAAATACTTCAGACTACTTAATGGGATTGATGATTTTCATGAGATTGACCATGTGAAACATGGTTCAATACTCTTTATCTTGTCATGTACATCCTCAGTTTCTGGTTGGTCAAACTCTCTATACATACATCTCTGGCAGGATTTAGGATGGTCTTTATTGCAGCTGGAAGTCATTCCTTGTGCACAGTCTGTTTGGGTCTGTCCATATCTCTTTATAGCTGCATTATCCTTTAATGCAGTACACTGCCTTTGCTGATAGCCTTTTCTGCACATGCATTGCAAAGTTGATTAGAATCTGGGCATTTCCTTGGTGCATGAAGAAGGTCACATCATCCACATGCCTTGCTATGTTCGGGTGTTCTGAAGACAATGTTACCTGCTGAGTTTCATACGTAGGACCTATAAGCTTCATCCATCCTTCAGTGTCTCTAACATATTAAGTTTACAATCTGTCTAGTAAATCTTTCATGGGCAGATGCAATTTCCAACCTGACAATTCTGTTTGCTACCTCCTCAGCTGAAAAATCACAGAATGAGCCAAGTTCCCTACATCTTCTCATCCAGTGATCCATGAATTATAGTTGATGAATACGCAAGTTTAATCTGGCTATGAATTGGTCTTCTCATGTTGTCCATATCTATTGGGTATATTTTAATGCTTCAGCTGTTAATTAATGTTAAAATATCTTCCTTCTTTGTACATTTTTCTCCTTTGTTACGGGCTGTTTTCCCTTGTAATCAGAGTAGAATAAATAATAGGTTCTAGCTGTTATGATGACACACCGTGATAGCTAGGTGTCAGCATGTAACTCATAGTGGGTGTGATAAAATACACATGTACCACACAGCTACAGGAGATGGATTGCTATTTTGGGCTGAGTGACAGAATGTTTCCAGGATGAAGACCGGGGGTGTAAATTATATCCTGTTGCCTGATATTTGTGCATAATGAGCAATAAAAGAAGTTTAAATGTATTGTGTGTGTGTTTGCTTCTGTTTAAGATAACAATGAAAAGTGCCCCCATTTTTCAGGATAACCTATCAACTAACATTGCCTTTCAACCCACTGACTCCTACAAATGCCTTGATTACACTTCCTCATTCTCCAGTTCCTATTAAGACTTCATTCCATTCTCCCAGTTTCCCTGTCTCCATCACATCTGTTCTGACGTTGTTTCCTTCGATAACTCTCCATTCTATCTAATGGAGGCACTTAAAGGTATCATCTGAAACAGAGGCAAACACATATACAAAACATCTAAAACTGCTTTCACCACTTGATATGCATAACATTTTATCCTTCAATATGAACGGCTCTGTTCTATCTTCCTTTTCCCTCAACTGAGGATACCCTCTTGATATGATTGATAAGATCTTTGGCCATGCCCAATCCCTTTTGCATGGTTCTGTCCTCTCCCCTTATCCAGAATCATGACAGGGTTCCACCTTTTGCCCACCAGCCTGCGTATCACTGGATCATCCTCTGCCATTTCAATCAACTTCAATCAGATACCAACTTGAAACACATCTTCTCTGGCTTGTTCTTTTCAGTGTTCTGCATGAATCTATTTCCATAACACCAGGATTCACTTTTCAATCATCCCAGTATCTATTTCCCATCCCACAGCACCTTCCATGTAACCAGAGGAGATGTGGCACCTGCTGTTTTAACCACCTCCCTCTTCATCATTCACCCAAAAACTCATTCCAGGTGGGACAATGACTTCACTGCTCACAATACTGGTTTTCTAGTTTGGGGAGACCAAATGCAGATTGGGTGATTACTTAGCAAAACACCTTCATTCAGTCTGTGAAGGTGACCCTGAATTTCCAGTCACCTGTCAATTTAATTTTCCACCTTTCTCTGATTCTGGACGTTCTAAGGAGCGCAGTAAGGGCTTATGAAGGTTTACTAAATTGATTCTTGGGATAGCAGGATTGATGTATGAGGAGAGATTGAGTTGGTGATCATTGTATTCGAAGGAGTTTAGAAGAGTGAGTGGGTATCAGAGAAACCTAAAACATTCTAACAGGACTAGACAGGTTTGAAACAGGAAGGATGTTCCCAATGGCAGGGGAATCCAGAAACAGAGCTCATAATTTAAGGAACATGGGTAAACCTTATAGGACTGAGGTGAGGAGAAATTTGTTCACCCAGAGAGTGGTCAGCCTGTGGAATTCATTATCGCAGAAAGTGGTTGCGGCCAAAACATTGTGTTTTCAAGAAGGAGGTAGACATAGCTCTTGTGGCCAGATGGATCAACGGATATGGGGGAGGGTGGGATTAGGGTACTGAGCTTGGTGATCAGCTATAATCATAATGAACAGCAGAGCAGGCTCGAGGGGTGAATGGACTACTTCTGCTTCTTTATACTATGTTTTATGCTCCTATGTTTCTGTGGACTGTCTGGCTTTTGGCTCCTGGAATGTTCCAATGAATATCACCCTAAACTCCAGCAACACTACCTGATCTTTCAATTAGACATTGTCTAATGATCTCAGACGTAAGCTCTGCCCTCATTTTGTTTCTATTTGCTTTGCTGGTCTTGATCCGACTTCCATTATTTCATTTTTGTTTTGCTTTGAATGACAGGTGTTCATCCTTCCACCATTGACATCTCTTCTACATTCATCTTTTGTTTCTTTACTTGTCCTATTCATTTCTTTGCTTGACCTTGCAATATCAAAACCTTTCTCATTTCACCTTTCCTGCTGTCTGACCTATTACAAATTCTCCCTTTTTGTTTTCCTTTTTCAAACCTCTTACCTTTCATTTGTTTAAAAACTACATTTTTAACATTCCTAGGTCTGTGAAAAAGATCATCGACCTGAAATATTGACTTTGTTTTTCTCTCTCCTGGCCTGCTAAGTATTTTCTGTTTTGTTGAGATCATCGTTGTTTTTCTTTATTTATCTCATTTTTTGGTTTAGAACTGGGAACTGGAATTAAGAATCGAACTTTGAACTTTGAGCTACAGCTTGCTTTGGAAAGGAGGTGAGAGCAAATTTTGTTTATGGGAATAAGCCTGGAAAGATAATGCAGGTTCATTATTGTCCTAAGAACACAACAGATAAAAATGCAGTGTTTCAGGGACGGTGGGGGAGTCTGGGCTTAGGTGGGATGCTCTTCAAAGGGTTGGTGTAGACTCGATGGGCTGAAAGGCCTCTTTCTGCACAGTAAGGATTCTATGATTCTTTGAATGTGTAACAATGTGGATAAAGGGGGATGATTGTGATTTCCAGAAGACATTTAATAAAGTGCCACAGAAAAGATTGTTACAGGAGATAAGAGTATGTCATATTTGGGTGTTATATTAAAACGGGGAGAAAACTGACTCATGGCCAAGAAACAGAGTCAAAACAAATGGGTCAGTTTCAGTTAGCAAACTGTAACTAGGAGTGTGCTGCAAAGGTCATTGCTATGCCCGCAACTATTTATGTTTGTAGGGAGATCTAGAACCAGGGAAATTGGTCAAGCAACAAAGTGTTTCCAATTTAAGATGAAGGTGAGGAACTTCTTCTTTCAGATACTTATTAGTGTTTGGAATTCTCTTCCCCAACAAGGATGTAGTGGGTGAGTCGTTATATATTTTCAAAGCTGAGATAGACAGATTTTCGATTGACAAGAGAATCAAACTTTCTGGCAGAAAAGTGGAGTTAAGGTCACAATCAGATTAGGAAAGATCTTATTGAATTTGCAGCACAGTCTTAAAGAGGCACCTGCTCCTGCTCCTATTTCTTATGTACTTGTGTATAACTAGACAACATGTCGCAAACTTGATTTTGGGGATTCTGATTCCCCTGAAAACAACTCTCCATCTCAACCCCAAATCATAACGTTCACTTGCATTTTATATTCCTCATCAAGAAGGCCGCTCACGGCCACTTTCTCAAAGGCAACTAGGGAATAGGCAATAAATACTGACCCAGCCACTGGTGCCCACATCCAACAAGTGAATAATTAAAATTAAAAGGTCATATCACTCAATATGTCGAGACACATCTTCTAGGATTGGGGTCTTGAAGTGCCCCAAGTGCTCCAATGACGACCCTCTAACCCCTATTCTGGCATCCACCTCCTACAATAAAGGGAGTAGAGTGCCATTGATTGAGTGTCACTGGGCTTGGGGCTGATGTGCCTGCCATAATGGAATAGCTGAGGCAAATCAGAGGCAGCATTGGTGGCCACGGTGCAGGAAGTGAAGGTAAAGAGTGACTCTTAGGTACTAGAGGGTAGAGCTACATGTGGTGCCCAGAGCCTAGTGAGGAGATGCTGCGATGGTGAGCATGAGATGAGATCGGACGATGGAGGCAATTACATTGACCACCCGTGAAAGGTCATTGTGTTTTTTGTGGCACTGTTACCAGAGCTGTGGGGTCATGTTCTGGTCAGTTTACTTCCTGGGCGAAATGTTTTTCTTCCCTCCTCTGACTGAGATTTGAGCCTTTCGTCTGAACCTGGAAATACTGCTTTCATCCAGGACATCACTGGAACCTGGAATTTCCAGATCAACATCAGTGAGCTCAATTGCAAGCCTGCTGAAGAAATATCACTAAGACGTTACCAAATGATTTTCCGTAAAGCATTACTGAAGGAGTGCAAACTCCCCTTAATAGGCACACAGCCTTCAATAGGAAAAGGCTGCCTGGTTCAAATGAGATGCAATCAATAGTTCCTGGATCTTGTCTGAAGGCACTGTTTTCTTGGAGATCAGAGATACTTCAAGTGAGATTGAAGACAACGTGCTCAAGCCCTCTGGACTTCAGGAAAATGAGAGGTAATTTTATTGGAACATAGAATTCTAAGGTGAGCTGAAAAGGTAGATACTGAAAAGATAGATACCTTGGAGAGTTTCGAGCTCAGAAGAAAGAGTCCACTGCTTCAAACTGAGATGAGAGAAATCCGTTTACTCAGAGTGAATTTTGGGAATTCTCTGCCCCAAAGGACTATATAATTCTCAATCATTGAGCTTGTTCATGGCTGAGAAAAATAGTTTCTTGGAATCAAGGATATAAGAACTGGGCACAAAATGTCAATTGGAGATCAGCTACCGTCTTATTGAATGGTGGAGTAAACGCAAGGGGACTTATGGCCTACTCCTACTCTGATTTCTTATTTTATGTTTATGTTTTAGTAAGAATTCAAAAATCTTTTAAATTAGATGGTTAAACAACAGCTTAATTAAAACAAGTGAAGACAGTTTATTCCCATGATGATAAATGTAACTTGATATATTCCTTCAACAATCCTATGTAAAAACCAGCTTTCAAGATTTGACATCAATATTGTAACTGATGAGTTTTTGTACTGGTGCTGTAATAAATGTCATAAGATTAAAATTTGTTTAATTAGCTTCTTGTATTATGTACCAAATTTGATTTCACAATTTGGTCAAGTTCTTCCAGTCTGCAGATAGTCATAGTCTTAGCATACTCTGAAAGTGATACAGAAAGTGTTAGAAAACTCAGTAGGTCTGACAGCATCTGGTTCTAACATACATTTTTTAGAGTCTTTAAATAAAAAAAAACAAAGTTCTGCAAACTTAGAAATCTGAGATAAACACTTGAAGCACTAGGAAATCTCAATGGATCCCGCAACATCTATGGAGAGAAAAAGTTAATGTTCTGAAGAAGAGTCAAAGGAGACTTGAAATGTACTGGATCTGCTGAGATTTGACTAGGAGGTATTGGAGCTTTCAGCACATTAAAAGTGGACAAATAACCAGGTCCAGATGAGTTATATTCTAGGCTGTTGTGGGAGATGAGGGAGGAAATCACAGAGACCCTGACCAAATTTTTTAAATCAAGTCTGGTCATAGGGGAGGTGTCAGAGGATTGGAGGTGATCTCATGTAGTTCCATTTTAGAAGCTGGGTGGTAGAGATAGACTGGGGAACTATCTATCAATTAATCTAACATCAGTTAGGAAGCTAGTCGAGAGGATAGTGAAGGAGAAAATTTGTGTCAATTTACAGAGACAAGGTTTGATCAGGGATAGTCAACATGGCTTTGTCAGAGGGAGGTCATACTTAACAAATTTGGTTGAATTTTTCAAGAAGGTGACCAAATATTTGGTAGAGGGCAAGGCACTTGATGTGCTTTATATGGATTTCAGCAAGGCCTTTGACAAGATTCCTCATGGAAAACTGATAATGAAGGTGAAAGCTCATGAGATCCAAAGTAACTTGTTAAGATGAATCCAAAATAATCCTCGATAAATGTGAGGTGATGCACTTTGGAAGATGGAACAAGACAAGGAAGTACTCAATGAATGGCAAGACACTAGGAAGCTAACAGGAACAGAGTGATCTCGGGGAGCTTGTCCACAGATCCCTGATGGGACAGGCGAATTGAGTAGTTAATAAGGCATACTGGACGCTTGCTTTCATCAGTTATGGCATGGATTATGAGAACAAGGATGTTACGTTAGAAATGAATGGACTTAGGTTAGGCCACAGCTGGAGTACTGCGTGTATTTCTGGTCACCACGGTGTAGGAAGGATGTGATGGCACTTGAGGGGCTGCAGCGGAGATTCACCAGGATGTTGTCCGGGATGAAGTGTTTCAGCGATGAAGAGAGGCTGGATAAGTTCGGGTTCTTTCCTTTGAAGCAGAGAAATTTGACAGGGGTGTGGTGCTTGCGAGAGGCAGATAAGATGATGAGGGGCTTGGACAGGTGGAACAGAAAGCAGCTGTTTCCCTTCATTGAAGGGCCAATAACAAGGGGCATAATTTTAAGTGATAACAGAAGGTTTAGAGGGGATTTGAGGAAATGTTTTCTTCACCCACAGGGTGGTGGGAGTCTGGAATTCACTGCCTGGGAGAGTAATTGCAGCAGGAAACCTCACAGCCTTTATAAAGTACTTGGATAGCATTCAAGGCTACGGGCATGGCATGAGTAAAGTGGGAATAGTGTAGGGAATAGTGTATTTTAGTCAGTACATACTTGATGGGCTGAAGGATGTCATCTGTACCATTTGACACTATAACTCTATGAAGCTATCTGCTGTTTTAGTCTGTAAGTTATGGTCTCTGGTGACTTCAAACTATCGAGGTGTTAGAATCAAGGACTTTGTATGAATTGTGTTTTTGTGTCATGTACTGTGTGTTTTTAGACACTGTATCAGGGGAGTATTTTAGGGACTATGCAAGAGCTGACTTGTTTTTCTTTTGGAATCAATGTAGTTATACTCTTACTGTGCATCTAAAAGCCTTTGAATTTGTGTTATCATGGGCTTTGGTTTATTTCATATATCCTTGTTTCTTTTGTTAAATAACTTCTGTTTTATGAAAGCAAAATCTACGGCAATGCAAGTTTATGTTTCAAGAAAAGACCACTTTGGTGAAACCAAAACTTATTAAATATTAAGCCAGGCCCAGTCTGGGATCTGACTTGTCCTTAAATAACATCAGCTGGGAACATAACAATATTATACATTCATGTCACTGACTGTGTACTTTCATGAATTATAGTATTTTCATTGAATAAGTTTTGTTTTGATAATAAACCCATAATTGTGTTTATCAAGAAACTTGGTTGTCAAATGTTTACATTTAAAACAAAATATTGATACATTATTTAATTGTTGACTCTGGGAACTGGGAAAATGCATTCCTCCAGCCCTGGTCATAACAGCAATGCTAAGGACAAACCTGCAGAATTTCATGAGACAAATAGTACCTACAGAAGACGGAGATGTTGGAATTTCTTAAAAAAATACTTAGCAGCTTTATAAGCAGATAATCCAGACATTTATTTATTAAAACTCTGTATTCCACCTTCCCTGGTCCAAAAGCAAGAACGCGCTTGCAATATCTTCACCTCCAGTTATTTGTAGGATGAAAGTACAGATGACGCACTTGCACAGAAATATTTTGATTAACTTAGCTATCAAATTTAAATGAACCAACTCTTTTCATGCTGACACAGCAAAAAATATTCAAAATTCATATTGGTTCAAATGATAGGAGTACTATGCAAATGTATAACTAATGATGTATTTGACTGCTAAATAAATTTACACACATTTGTATATATGAATATGAATGAAAAATTATTGTGTAGACTTTATTGCAGTAAGGTGAGGAAAGGTGAATCAGATCTTTTCTCTTCAACTGGTGCAGTTGGCTGCAAAATGATTTATGTTATTCTTAGCAGGAGGCTATGTATTTAATTAATTCATTAGAAGCAATAAGGAGCAAATTACAAAGTTTTCTTAGGCGAAAGGAAGAGCAATTTTATTATCTACTAAACCTAAGAAAAATAGTAAAGGTGTGATGACAAACCTTTTTGCACTCAGATACAAAGTTGAAACCATGTAGTGTCCTGGACAACTAGATGATGAAGGGAATATAAAATCCAAAGATACCATCATTATTTGTGGTCCATCATAGACGAGGGTGACGCTCTTCCACTCTCAGGGTGAGTCTATGGATGGCTGTATAGACTGATACCACTACCGCAGGCTCTGTTATACTTGGGGCAGGTGGCGGTCACAGGAAGGGGTGGGTAGGACATTGGTGTGACAGTGCACTCCTTTCACAGTTTTTTTCCTGGTTGCCATTTTTCCCATATGGAAAGTCTCGAGCTGCTCAATGCCTTCCTTGATGCTCCTCCACTTTGGATAGTCTTGGGCCAGTGAGTCCCAGGTGTCTGTGGGAATGGCGCACTTTGGCAGTGAGGCCTTGAGAGTATCACTGAAGCGCTTCCTCTGTCCACCTGGGGCTTGCCTGTTGTTTCGAAGCTGGGAGTGTAGCTCCTACTCCGGGAGCCTCATAGCAGTCATGTGGACAACATGCTCAGCCCTCTGCAACAGTCAAAGCTGGTCAGTGGCTCAATACTGGGGATGTTGGTCTTGTCAAGGACACTGTTGTTGGTGCCTCTTTCTTCCCAGTAGATTCATATGATCTTGCGCCGGCAGCATTGGTGCTACTGCTTCAGTGCCTTGAGGCGTCTGCTGTAGACAGTCTATGCCTCAGAGCCACACAGGAGGGCAGGAACTACAACAGCTCTGTAAACCACGATTTGGTGTCGGATCTGATGTTTTTGTTAGGTGGATTTCCCATGCTTAATTGCTGATAGTGTCCAGGGGTTTGCAAGCTAGGTGGATTAGCCATGAAAAATGCATGGCTACGGGGATAAGGTGGGAGGGGGTGGGTCTGGATGGGATGCTCTTTGGAAGGTCAGTGTGGACTTAAGGGACTGAATGGGGTGTTCCACACTGTAGGGATTCTATGGTACTATGATTCTGCAGTCCTAAGGGTGTCCTGGATATGTATTGTTTTAACCTGAGGCCGCTGTTTTTTAATTAATATATTCAGCTGCAGCAAATATTTTAGTCGTTCTTTACGTTTCCCAATGTCCAGAGGTTTCTTTTTAACCAGCGCTGTGACTGAACAATTTTATGTCTTGATAGGCTGAGAAAGAGTGCTCCCTCAAGTTCATCTCATTTACAAATCCACCTTTTTGCTTGACCAAAAGAATCTCCTTGATTTATGCAGTCCAGTGTCTAAGTTCCTTGTTTCCAACCTTGATAATTGTAGGCAATGTCTAATATCTCCACTATGCAAGTTTATCATACAGGTGTAAATCAAAGTAGGGAAAAAGTTCTTATTCATGCTTGACTAGTTTCAGCGTGTTTTGATGATAAAAAACTTTAATTTCAGTTTATACGCTTTTTTTATTCCACGCTGATTTCATGAAACTTGGCTAACCTTTGTGGTCAGCTGATTGCTGTCGGTATTTTATGTCAATGGTTTTCCTTTAATGGCCCCAGGTATTAAAATCAGATGATAAAATTTGAAAATCAATAATCCATATTTCATCACAATTATGACAAATTTAATTTTGACAACTTAAATAAAAAGCTATCCATTTGACAGATCGGCTTAAACATATTCAGTCAGTTTGTGGGGCCGTCAAATCAATAGCTATTATCAACATGCCTTCCAGCAAAATACTCGTTCAAACTTGTTACAAATTAGTATCCTTTCACCGACATTTCTTTCCCTCTTAGTACTCTGTTACAAGATTCAAATTGTGCACGAAAGAACGTTACATTCAGTCAGTGGGAAGAGAATTTCAAAATGATCTTTGATGTATGAATCATTAGGTCTGTCTGGGTGATGCCAGTGTTTGAATGAATTGGGTTTTTCTCGCTTCTTTAAGAGGCAGCTTCTTTGATGTGCTCCTTTTCATCTTCCCAGATAAAAGTGCTCCCAATTTGAATTTAGCACTTAAAAAGTTTTGTTTGGCAATATTTTCTTTGCATTTTAATATGACCATAGCACCTCCACCGCTTCTATCTCCACACCTGCTCAACTCAAGTTAAATTGTTTTTTGACTAATAGCATTATTTTATCTTCTTAAGAATTGCAAGATTTAACCTTCTATCCTTGGCAAGATATTTTATGGCTTGGACACAAGAAGTGTTAGAAATTATGAGACAGCCCACACACACACAGCTCAAATCAAACACTAATGTTCTTTCTAATATTAGTGAAAGTGCCAGTTAACAACATACCTGTTAGTCACAAATAAATCACAAGAAATCATACACATTATCCCCCAGTGAGTGATCACCTCCTATTGATTGTTCTCTTCAAAAGCAGCATCCCTTATACTTTTCTCTCCAAGGTGAAAGTCACCATTGTCTTACAAGACCTTAGTTGTATTTGAGAGCGATGACTGATGTTGAGTTGAACTTAAGGGTCATCATTCTTGAGTCATGAGTACGCTCAAGAGACAAGGCTTTCATTGTGACCTCAGCCAAAATGGGAATTGAAGCCATGCTGATGATGTCCCCTCTGCATTTCCAGGCAACCAAGCTTACCAGCCTTAAAGTCAGAGGGCTATTGCACTGATGATGTTAACCAGCAGTGTAACAAAACGTCTGCGGAACAACGAACCAGCTCGGCGAGCCAACCAAACATATCGGAGGGCTATATACCCTCTAACACCATGATAAGCTGCCTGAGAAACTTATATATTTCAATAAGATCACTATTTGTTGCTTCTTCATTTCATCATTTAGAACATGACTTGCAGACTTCTTTTGTACAAAAGTCATAAAATTCAGATTTAACTGAGTTCTTCCTTTCCTTGTTTAACAACCATAGCTTATAATAGGAACATAGAAAAATTCTGATGTTTTCTGAGTTTTTCATTCTCTTGATCAACTCTGGGATCATCAAGCTTTTATTTCAGTGTATTTTCTTTTCAGCTGATTTCTAATGATCTCAGTTGAACACTATTGAGCAGTTTAAAGGAAAATAAATGTTTGCAATTGACGTGTTTGGAGACTGTATGATTTTATTTCATGGCCATTGATTTCAGTTGATCATTACCAGATGTCAAGCAGTGCCTGAAGAGATGCTTTGGTATGCAGTTTGAAGATTCTTGAATCCAAATCATCACAAATGACTATGATTTAATGATGTAATCAACTATAGAATGATGTCATTTGTTTTTCTCTGGTAGATACAGACATGTATTTGTTTTGGATCTCACTGGTATCCATCAACGTTTTAAAATTATTATTTACTTGTGAGAAGTGGTGTCACTGACTGGCCAGTATTTATTGCCCAACCCTAGTTGTCCTTGAGAACAAAGGACAATATAATACAGGAACAGGCCCTTCAGCCCTCCAAGCCTGTGCTGACACAATTTTCCCTTCTGTACTGAAACTGTCTTCAATTACAGGATCTGTATCCCTCTATTCTTCTCCTATTCATATTCAAGCACCCAGGTGCTTCTTGAGTGCTGTTATTGGGAATGTGGTGAGCTGTCTTTTTGAACCGCTGTAGTACTTGTGACTGTAGATAGAACCACAGTGCCCGTAGGGAGGGGATTTCTGGATTCTGATCCAGCATAAGTGAAGGAACAGTGTTATATTTCCAACTTAGGGTCATGAATGGCTTGGAGGGAACTTGCAGATGGTGGTGTTTCCATGTATTTGCTGCCCTTGTCCTTCCAGATGGAAGGTTTGATAGATGCTGCTTAAGGATTTTTGGTGAATTTCTGCAGTGCATCTTGCAGACAGTGCACACTGCTGTCACTGAGCGTTGGTGGTGGAGGGAATGGATGTTTGTCAATATGGTCCCAATCAACCAGGCTACTTTGTCCTGGATGGTGTCAAGCTTCTTGATTGTCATTGGTTCTGCCCTCAGACAGCTCCAACATGCTACAACTACAAGATATCACCTGCCCTGTCATAATTCACTGAGGTAGCAAGAACTGCAGATGCTGGAGTCAGAGAATACACAGTGTGGAGCTGGAGGAACACAGCAGGCCAGGCAGCATCAGAGGAGCAGGAAAGCTGATGTTTCAGGTCGGGACCTATCTTTGTTTTACATTATTAATCCAATTAAGTTTCAAGTTTAGAAACATTACTCAATGATTTTCTGAATTTATGTTGTGGTGTTAAATCAGTGATGTTCTGAGAAACATTACTTATCTGTTTAAACTATTATTCTAGTTTAAAGACAAGCAAAGACTTAAAAATCATCAAACAGCCACCATCATCCCAGTAACTAAGAAAGCACATGCAATGTCTCCCAGTCTGCCTCGATCCCCTGCAAATTGCCTACTGATGAAACAGATCCACAGCGGATGCCATTTACTTAGCCCTGGACTCATCCCTGGAACATCTAGACAACAATGACACCTACGTTAGACACCTACTGTTCGACTACAACTCCGCCTTCAGCACCATAATCCCCTCCAGACTAATCTCAACACTCTGAGACCTAGGTTTCTGCTCTGGCCTCTGCAACTGGATGCTCAGCTTCCTGACCCACAGACTGCAATCAGTGAGGATCCGTAACTGCACCTCCTCCACGAAAACCCTCAACACTGGACCCCCACCCCCCAAAGGATGCATCCTCAGCCCCCTACGATATTCACTGTACACCACGGCTGTGTTGCCAAATTCCGAATGAAAGACATCTGCAAGTTTGCTGACGACACCACCATTGTAGGACGGATATCAAACAATGATGAGTCGTGGTGCGATGATAACGATCCATCTCTCAACCTCAGCAAAACTAAAGAAGTGATCATTGACTTCAGGAAGAAAGGAGGAGGACACACCCTTCTACATCAACAGGTGGAGAGGGTCAAGAGCATTAAGTTCCTAGGAGTGATGATAACCGAAAAAATCTGTCCTGCACTTCCCACTAGATGCGACAGTCAAGAAGTTATAACAACACCTCTTTTTCCTCAGGTGGCTCAGGAAATTTGGCATATCTGTAAGGACCCTCAGCAATTTTTATAGATCCACCATGGAAAGCACACTGTCCAAGTACATAATCGTTTGGTATGGCAACTGTTCTGCCCAGGACCGTAAGAAACTACAGTAGGTTGTGTGCACAGACCAGACCATCACAGAAGCCAACCTCCCATCCATGGATTCCATTTACATTTCTTGCTGCTGCGGAACGGCGGCCAACATCATCAAAGACATCCCTACCCCACCCCACCCCAGTAATGCTCTCCTACAATCTCTTCTGTCAGGCAGAAGATACAGAAGCCAGAACACACGCACCAGCAGGTTCAAGAACAAATTCTTCCCTGCCAATAATAGACTGATGAATGGATTATCTAGCTTCAAATAATGTTGATCATGTTAATGTTGATCTAGCTTTGTGCACCTCATGTGCAGTGTAACCTTGTATGTCTCGCTCTATTTGAGCACCTGATGATCTGTATGTCCTTGTTTGCTATGATCTGCCTGTACTGCTCACAAAACAAAGCTTCACACAGTACCTAGGTACATATGACTACAATAAATCCAATCCAAACAAATCAAATCAAAGCTGTATGCTTGCAGTTTCATTAGAAAGTGCTCCTCCTCGATCTTAGCTTTCATATCCAGGGCCCATGTTCAGAAGAGGAAAGCAGCCAAGGGGGACAGTGGTCAGTTCAGTGGAACCAAAAATAGATGAGACAGAAAGGGAGCGGGAGAGACTGCAAACCGAAAATTAGGTGAGAGGAAGCATCTGCAACAAGTAGAAGGATCAGAGGGTGGGATTTGCGATTAACAAGAGGCTTCATACTCACTATTAGCAGTAAGCAGAATTCGCAACAACTGGGAGTTAAGTAGAAAGTTACCACATTTCTTTATTAAACTATGTTTTACTTTAAAAGTTATTTCATTTACCAGTATGGCAGTTTAGCAATGCAAAGTATTTCAATTTACTGGATATATCTATTTTACCCTGATGAGAAAGATCTAGAGGATCTAACTGCAGCTTTTACTTAGTTTTAATGGGATCATCTGATTTGTTTGAAGTCATTCACTTAAAGTTGCACTTTTCAAGAACACAGTGAGGACTTCATGTTTCACAATGCATCTAAATTCTGCTCACCGTTATTGAATGTTATTGAGTGCAATGCAGAAAACCATTTCCTTTGCATCATGCAATTAAATGATTAAAGCAACATAGATGCACAAACTGAAATCTTACATGCTTCATCCATGTTTTAATTCTTTGGGTCAATCAGCGTCAAATTAGCGGTATCAAAAAACAGGCTCAATTTTAGTAGCTCAATTCCCCAGGTTGATTTTAATCACCTTTCATATTATTCTTGCAAGATTTGCAACTTAATTTGTTTTCACATAATAAATTGCTTGCTGCCCATGAACTACACAGATGATGAAAATAAAAATGAAAGTTTACTCACATGAATTTTAGTAAGGATGCAATATGAAAGACAATTATTTTTCTTTTTTTCTTCATTAATGGGATGAAGACGTCACTAGCTAGGCACCATTTATTGTCCATCTCCAATTTCCCAGAGGGCAGTTCAGAGTCAACCACATTGCTGTGGGTCTGGAGTGGTCAGTTGTAGGGCTTCCTGAATGCAAAATGGAGAAACATGTTCACTGTGAGATAGTCACACATTGTACACGCATGCTGTTTTAATAAGACAAGTGCTTTGGTCTAAATTTTGGTTGTTTCTTCTTCCCATCCATCGACATCACCCAAACTCAAGTATTCTATACACCTATAGATTCCAATATTTGTGCAGATAGTAAAGATGCTAATGCATCTTCTTTATTCAGATATATCTGTCATGAAACTGTGAGATGCCCAAAATATCCACATCTTTTGCATAAGAAGGCATATCACTGGAGATGAGATACGTTGAAATGAATCATGCTCAGTAACTTAATTGATTTGAAGAAAATGAAGTAGGTTTTGACAATTTCAATAGTTAGTAGCCAGCTCCCATTGTAATGCAGCTCGACCTGACATTTGCAGCAACATTTCGTTGTTTTATCTTAAAATGAAATGTCCTTTGTTGTATGTAAATTTAACAATAAATGCAAAAATAAATGTGTTTAAACATGCTCAGACATTGCCACCCTTGCTATTCATAAAGTTGCATTTTTGTTACTGTTCTGTTGACATTTTAGCACGGTGAAAAACTTCAACAACACGCTTCAGTCTACAGTCTTAGAACGGATAAGGCTAGTTAGCTCCATGTGATCATATCAAGTTGAGGAGGGGACGGAAAATCTACTGCAGCAAAAATCAATGGAATAATAAGAAAATGTCAAATCTAGCTTTTAGCGTCAGTGATTCAGATTTAATACCACTGGCAAGGTCATTTTTCAGTTTGGATAGTATTAATTCTCTACTGTATCTAAATCAAATGGATGCAATATTTTTGCTTGCATATTTCAGCAGACTCTAAGCACTTCAGGGGACTGAATCTGCAGAAGTACTTCATGGGAGAATAAATTTGTGATACTGTGATCTACTGCAACCATATCACAAACACTGCGCTTAGCAGACAATGGCCCAGAAGTTAGTTTTGTAAGGAGTTGAGCATTAGCAGTCTTGAAAGACATGAGGTAGAGCAGGACGTATCAAATGTAGGTTGACACAATTCAGAAATCAACTTATTTCACAAGTGCTTATAAAAGAAAACGCAGTAAGTGACTACA
The DNA here is from genome assembly GCA_024137785.1 of Ginglymostoma cirratum. Classification (NCBI taxonomy): domain Eukaryota; kingdom Metazoa; phylum Chordata; class Chondrichthyes; order Orectolobiformes; family Ginglymostomatidae; genus Ginglymostoma; species Ginglymostoma cirratum. Next base: position 37,667,570 of record JAHRHZ010000111.1, read on the forward strand.
ATTCCAAAACGTTATCATAAATTTGGCTTTTTTACATATGCAATATTATATCTACCATCTGGTACCATTGTTATTTATTTTCAAAGCTGCAACCAACTCTCCCAGATGCTTACCAGGTTGGGTGGGAGGGTGAACTGTGACGGAAATGCAGAGATCCTTCAACATGATCTCGACAGGTTGGGTGAGTGGGCACATCAATGGCAGATGCAGTATAATTTGGATAAATGTGAGGTTATTCACTTTAGAAGCAAAAACAACAATGTAGATTACTACCTGAATGGCTGTAAATTGGGAGAGGAGAGTGTACAGGAGGACCTGGGTGTCCTTGTGCACTAGTTGCTGAAGGTAAGCATGCAGGTGCAGCAGGTGGTAAAGAAGGTAAATGGTATGTTGGCCTTCATTGCGAGAGGCTTCGAGTACAGGAGCAGCGATGTGTTGTTGCAGTTATACAGGGCCTTGGTGAGGCCACACCTAGCATATTATGTGCAGTTTTGGTCTCCTTTTCTGAAGATGGATAATCTTGCTCTCGAGGGAGTGCAGCAAAGGTTTACCAGGCTGATTCTGGGGATGGTGGGTCTGACATTTGAGGAGAGGTTGATTAGATTGGGATTGTTTTCGCTGGAGTTCAAATGAGTGAGGGGTGATCTCATAGAGACTTATAAAATTATAACAGGACGAGACAGGGTAGATACAGGGAGGATGCTCCCGATGTTGGGTGTAGCCAGAACCAGGAGTCACAGTCTGAGGATGCAGGGTAGACCATTTAGGACAGAGATGAGGAGATATTTCTTCACCCAAAGAATAGTGAGCCTGTGGAAGTACCACAGGAAGTAGTTGATGCCAAAACGTTGAATGTATTCATGAGGCGGCTAGATATATCACTTGGGGCGAATGGAATCGAAGGTTATGGGGAGAATGTAGGATTAGGCTGTTGAGTTGGACAGTAGCCTTGATCATGATTAATGGCAGAGCAGACTTGAGGGGCCAAAAGGCCTCCTCCTGCTCCTATCTTCTATGTTTCTGTGTTTCTATTAGATACTGAAATGGGAATTCCACTGAGGAGACAGGTTTATGCATAGAGAAATATATTTCATCTCTGAACAGTTCCAACCATAGATAACATGGTAAAATTACGCACAGGGTTGCGAGGTACAATCAATTCAAGATATACCATTTTCAGTAAATTCATCTGAGCCGATCAAAATGTGTCATTTTTGAAGACTTTAGCACTCAATTAAATTTATGCTAATGATACTTCTATATGAAAAGCAACATCAGTTAAACATAATAATTAATGGGTTGTCAAGATTTTCCAAAGTATACATTTACTATTTCTTGTAGCAATGGTCGCAATTTTCCCAGCCTCTGAATCGACAACGGTGAGTCAATAGGGAAAATATGGTGAGATTGGAAAAACTATGTTCTTGAAATCAAAAAAAAGGCTCTAATTTTGCAAGGTTTGAATGGCAAATGAGAATGTCTGGTGAGTGCTCAGCACTTACATTGCTGATTGTCACCTAATTTGTACACAGTTTGGGGTTTTCCCAGATAGTGGACAGAAGCTAGAAGGAAACAAATTCTGATGTGAAATTCAGAGTAAGTGGCAGCTCCAGTTCCCCACATGTTTCTCCAACCCTCCATTTTAGTCAGTGTTCCTCAAAATCAAATGGACAATCTCCATGGGTATTGGCTGCATGTATAATTCACCCACGGAGGTTGGCATCCAAATGCACCAGCCTCGAGATATCACCATGGCACACCTCTAACTCATTTAGAATTTTTAGCCTTCCACTTCAATGCTGCACATCCGAGCATACCATTGTAACACTGCTGCAAGCCTGCCTGGGCATATGCGAAAGTGAATCATCCAGAGACAGAATATATTACCAAGGAACTAACGTGGATTTCTGAAAAGAAGGTCATGTTTAATCAACCTTAATAAACTTCATTACCAAGTAACAGAAAGAAGCAAAGGCATGTGGTTTAGCTGAACCTGACTGAGAGGTCAAGAAGATGGCAAAAACAGTCAATTAAGATCTTGAGGTTCATTTTCAGACAATTTTGGCTTATCAGTACTCGATGTTGGACAGATAGAATTTTGGCTGTCGTGGATGGAAGAGTGTGTGATGGTGAGATGTTCTGGGTGCAGGCAAGGGGATTAAAATCCCAAAATGGAACGTCAGTTTGGAAACCAGATATAATGCAGCCCACTAGAAGATGTCACCTCAGTAGGCTTATAGATGAGCGGAAAACCCCTGCGGTGCTGTTTGGCAATTATCTTAAACTCCATTAAATACATAATTCTGGCTTTAACAGCCAGTGCTTGGGTTTCCTAAGTTGTGTGGAGCTCAACACTGTCAGGAAGATGAAAGCACCACAGGAAGTGTTCTTCAGAGAAGCTGTTAAATAAATGAAAGTAAATAACTGCAGCCCTGCAGCTGAAACCCTAATGTTTTTCCTTTCATATGTTCATAGGATAACAGCGCCATTTCATGGCCACAATTCGGTGCCATTCCTAACCTACCCAATCAATATCGTCTAAAGAGTTGTCAAGAGAACTGAATAATATGCAAGCGTCATGAACATCCCCATTCTAATCTAATGATGACGGGAAGGTCTTTGATGAGATAGTTGAAAATAGTTGAGTCTAGGACACTATAAGACCATAAGACATAGGAGTGGAAGTAAGGCCATTCAGCCCATCGAGTCCACTCTGCCATTTAATCATGGCTGATGGGCATTTCAACTCCACTTACCCGCACTCTCCCCGTAGCCCTTGATTCCTTGCGAGATCAAAAATTTATCAATCTCTGCCTTGAAGACATTCAACGTCCCGGCCTCCACTGCGCTCCATGGCAATGAATTCCACAGGCCAACCACTCTCTGGCTGAAGAAATGTCTCCTCATTTCCGTTCTAAATTGACCCCCTCTAATTCTAAGGCTGTGCCCATGGGTCCTAGTATCCCCACCTAACGGAAACAACTTCCCAGCGTCCACCCTTTCTAAGCCATGCATTATCTTGTAAGTTTCTATTAGATCTCCCCTCAACCTTCTAAACTCTAATGAATACAATCCCAGGATCCTCAGCCGTTCATCGTATGTTAGGCCTACCATTCCAGGGATCATCCGTGTGAATCTCCGCTGGAGACGCTCCAATGCCAGTATGTCCTTCCTGAGGTGTGGGGCCCAAAATTGGACACAGTATTCTAAATGGAACCTAACTAGAGCTTTATAAAGTCTCAGAAGCACATCACTGCTTTTATATTCCAACCCTCTTGAGATCAATGACAACAGTCCATTCGCTTTCTTAATCATAGACTCAACCTGCAAGTTAACCTTTAGAGAATCCTGTACTGGCACTCCCAGATCCCTTTGTACTTCGGCTTTATGAATTTTCTCACCGTTCAGAAAATAGTCCCTGCCTGTATTCTTTTTTCCAAAGTGCAAGACCTCACATTTGCTCACGTTGAATTTCAGCAGCCATTTCCTGCACCACTCTCCTAAACTGTCTAAATCATTCTGCAGCCTCCCCACCTCCTCCGTACTACCTGCCTGTCCACCCAACTTCGTATCATCAGCAAACTTCGCCAGAATGCCCCCAGTCCCTTCATCCAGATCATATGCTGAGGAACTTCTGCAGTTTGGCTCACATATAAAGGATGGACACAGAGAATAAGGTCAAAGGAAGCAAACCCTCAAAAACATTACTTTATGCAAAGGATCTCTCCAGCACTAGTGCATCAGATGGCTTTCACAGTCAATTGTTAATGATACTAAAACCTCCTGGTATAAAACTACCTTCCCAATAGATCTGGTTATCATTGCTAGTGCTGACTAATGTATTGGTCATTCCAGAGTCCCTCAATCTCCCAAACCCTCATAATGCTATTTCTCTGTCTTTGTCAGGATGAGTATGCGATTGCATGGTGCTGTTAATGGGAGGAGTAGATTGTGTTAAGGACAGCTTGATGTGGTGGATGAATGAAAAGCAACATACTTCATTTGCTACAATAACAAAAAGTGCTGTGGATATGCAATAGTCATCCATGAAGTGGCTTCAGTGAGGCATTTGACAAGGTTCCTCATTGTTGTCCGGTTAGCAAGGTTAGTTCACACAGAATAGAGGGAGAACTAGCTACTTGGATATAGAACTGGCTCGAAGGCAAAAGACAGAGGGTGGTAGTGGAGGGTTGTTTATCGGACTGGACACCTGTGACCAATGGTGTGCCACAAAGATCGGTGCTGGGTCCACTGCTTTTTGTCATTTACATAAATGATTTGGATGTGAACATAGAGGGTATGGTTAGTAAGTTTGCAGATGATAACAAAATTGGACGTGTAGTGGATAGTGAAGAAGGTTACCTCAAAGTGCAACAGGATTTTGATGAGATGGGCCAATGGGCTGAGGAATAGCGGATGGAGTTTAAGTTAGATAACTGTGATGTACTGCATTTTGGAAATCAGGGCAGGACTTATACACTTAATGGTAAGACCCTGGGGAGTGCTGCTGAACAGATACCTTGGAGTGCAAGTTCATAGTTCCTTGAAAGTGGAGTCCAGGCAGATAGGATAGTGAAGAAGGCATATGACTTGCTTGCCTTTATTGGCCAATGCATTGAGTATTGGAGTTGGGAGCTCACGTTGCAGCTGTAGATTACATTAGTTAGGCTGCTTTTGGAATACTGCATGCGATTCTGGTCTCTCTGCTGTAGAAAGGATGATCTGAAACTTGAAAGGGTTCGGTAAAAATTTGCAAAGACGTTGCCAGGATTGGAGGGTTTGAGCTGTCGGGAGAGGCTGAATAGGCTGGGGCTATTTTCCTTTAGCATAGGAGGCTGAGGGGTGACCTTATTGAGGTTATTAAAGCATGAAAGGCATGGATAAGGTGAATAGACAAGGTCTTTTCCCCAGGGTGAGGGTGTAAAAACTAGAGGGGCATAGGTTTAAGGTGAGAGGTGAAAGATTTAACAGATACCTAAGGAGCAGCTTTTTCATGCAGTGGGTGGTGCGTGTATGGAACAAGCTGCCAGAGGAAGTGGTGGAGGCTGGTACAACTACAACATTTAAAAGGCACCTGGATGGTTATATGAATAGGAAGGGTTTAGAGGGATATGGGCCAAATGCTAGAAAATGGGACTGGATTAATTTAAAATATCTGGTCGGCATAGACAAAGGTTCTGTTTCCGTACTGTACAATTCTATAATCCTGTTGCATACTGCAGCTCGTCACATCTGAAAAGCAAACAATTGCTGCAAAGTTGGGTACGGTACTTGTGGATTGGAAAGCTAGACGTCAAACTTTCGTCTTTGTGAAATATTGGTGTCTGTAAAGTGCTGGGGGAGAACAGTGTGTGATCCCTTTGAAAGATGATTTGCTTTTTCTGTGCTTAGAGATTCAAAAAGGACATCTGTGGCAGCAGGCTGTACAGTCAACAGGCTGAGCAGTAGTTTTGTTCCATTATCAAGACAACAAGTTTTGAATTTAGCCAGTTAATTTGAACCAGGCACCCAGGTGTCAAAAACCAATTAAATTTAATTCAGATGGTTTTGACAACATAGGACCAATCTTACTGTAAGAAATGTTGATATGTGATTAAGTGTCTAAAAGAAGTGGCAGTTGGGCAAAGACAGGAGAGCGAACTGCCATCTGCAAGAGTTAATATCTCTCAGCTCTCAAGACAAACACTAGCTCTCCCAGCGTTCTCTACATTTTAAAGAAAACATCATCTAAATCTAAAACAAGCAGTTAATCTTCCTGACAGAAGAATTTGACAGAGAAGGCATTCCTGACAGAACATTTGAAGGAGAAGGCACAGAACATTCCAGAAGACATGTAGCCTGTCTGTAATTTCGAGAGACTTTTTTTTATATATAAAAGGGACTTGTATTTATTGGAACCGTATACCATTAGAATATTGTTTTAATCGGGAATAGTTAGCAGTTAGAAGGGGCTTATTCAATCTGTTAATAATTTTGTTAGTTTATTCACTGTTAAGAGTTAGATAAATAAATTGTTACTTATTGATTGTAAAGTGAGTGCTAGGGTTTTATTTTACTTAACCATTGGAAGTAGGGGAAAAGCAGGTTACACCACTTTTCACACTCCTTTTAACAGATTATAAGGCAAGGCACTTATATCTGGGTGTTTTGGTTTCGGTTGTCAGAGGGGAGTCAACCTCCTCTTTATAACACAATCATACCCACCACCATTTCCGTGATATCTCATAATCACAGTGGTGTTCCGTAAATATGGAGAGAGAAACAGAGCTGGCATTCTGAGCTGACTACATGTTTTCTCCAGAATTGAAGAATTGACTTCTGAAGAAGAGTTATATTCAACTCAAAATTTTACTTGAAGTCAAAGAGATATAGGGCAGATAGCACCAGCTGATTCAGCACAAACCCTCTAATCTTGGCAACATCCTTGTAAATCTTTTCTGAACCCTTTTAAGTTGCATAACATCCTTCCAAAAGCAGGGAGAACAGAACTACACACAGTATTCCAAAAGTAGAGGAATGAGTGATGTTTCAGGGTGTGCTTACCGAAAGAACTCTGTGCAGGGGAGTTCTAGGCAAGTCAAAGTTTGGGGCTTAGCATTTTACCATGTTTTACCACTCACCTTTGTCTGGTCCTCCTGAGGCCCTGGTGGGCAACTTCTGCTGACATCTTCAGCCACTTGCATTCATACCTGCTCAGTTTGAGAGGATAGACACTTCTTTGCATGCAGGGGAACATCATCTCGCATCAGTCACCCGATCCTTGGAAACAGAACCACCAGTTAAGAATCAGATATCTCTGGGTTGGGTCTCAGTGCTGTTGGAGGGGGAGGGGGGCGGTGGTTTGGGATGGTGGTTCTTCTCTCATTCCTGTGGCTTTTCTTCCTTGGTGGCATGGTGGCTTAGTGGTTAGCACAGTTGCCTCACAGCACTAGAGACCCAGGTTCAATTCTCAGCCTCAGGCAACTATCTGTGTGGAGTTTCCACATGCTCCCTGTGTCTGTGTGGGTTTCCTTCTGGTTTCATCCCACAGTCCAAAGATGTGCAGACTGGGTGGATTGGCCATGCTAAGTTGTAGTGTTCAGGGATGTGTAGATTAGGTGGGTTATAAGGGGATTGGCCTGGGTGGGATGCTCCAAATTTCGGTGTGGACTTGTTGGGCCAAAGGGCCTGTTTCCACACTGTAGTGATTCTATGATTTTCAATTCTCTTGTATTCATTAAGTTCAGTTCAGCCAAACTAACCCCTATTGTGGCAACTTAAACTAGAAATAAATCCTTTTACAGATGCTGTGCGTTGTCCCAGATTGTACTGGAATTAAAAACGTTTCTAAAATCACACTATTGTGAAAATTTGAGCCAGTGATTCCAGCACCCACTATGATTAAGAGTCCTACAGGAATAAAAGTAGTTTAGTCAACAAATTCTCTCTCGAGACCTGTTAATCTCAGAATCCAACGATTCTGATTTTCTCAAATTCCGATTTCCACATCCTGCAATAAATAAAATTTTGACAGCTGAAGGCAATATCTGAATTCAAAGGAAATGATATTTCACATTCTAATGGCAATCCCTTTTCTACAGTACAATGCATTTTGTGCAGGAATTCAGCTGATAATACAATTTATATCATTATGGTAAGTTGTGTGGTGCAACTAATGTCATGGATTTAATTATTTTACAGAACTACTTTTGGAGTTTCAAACTCATAGTTGTACTGTATTATGGGATTTGACACCAGAGTAAACTTTCAGTTCTGGAGACCTCACTGAACAAGAAAGCCTTGTTATTTAACGGGGAAAAATATCATTGAAAAAGGCAGGACTGCAGCTGTAATTGACAAAATTTTGAAAATGTGGATTGACAAGCCCCTTATTAATGAAAACAATGCCTTGAGATGACACATTAAACTAATTATCTAAGGTGCTGAGTTGGCAGAAACGAGATAGCAGCATTCTGAAAGACACTGTTGCTGACAGCACTGTGATCTTAGCCACCTTTCTCGGGCGCACTGCTGGGTGACCAGCAGTAGCCTTCACCTGATGAAGGAGCAATGCTCCAAAAGCTTCTGATTTTAAATAAACCTGTTGGAATTTAACCTGGTGTCGTGTGACTTCTGACTATTTCCCACTCCAGTCCGACACGGGCACCTCCCTATCAAGTGAGGAGAGAGACTCGTTTAAAATGCTAATTAGTGTTCTTCGAAACATATTGGAATCTACCTGTTATTTCTGCACTGAGCTGTGTGAAGTATTCACTGGTCTGTTTGAGTTATTCCAATTACAAGTCCCCCTACATTCTCTGGACTGTGCAGAAGCTATGAGAGGCTTCATCACTTGGGTCACCTGGGTTCATTCTTCTTCAGGTATGAAAGCCTCCCCCCCACCCCCCTACCCCCCAACTTACTTTCTATCTGCTGCGAAGATTGCTCAGACTGCTTAATATTTTTGCAGATCAAAGTCTGTCGACCTGCCGCAGGCCTCAGGAGAAACTCAACCACAGCTGTCAGAATGATATCTAGAATATTTTAACTCCCAGCCTCATTTAAAACTCACATGTCATCAATATGTGCCCATGCTCTCTGATCATTTATTCAGGTATTAGATCGGCTTCCAGAGGTTGTAGGGCAGATATGCTCCCTGGGTGGTTTTAATAGTCCATGGGGCTCAGTGGTTAACACTGCTGCCTCACAGCACCAGGCACCTGGGTTCGATTCCACCCGCGGGTGACTCTCTGTGTGGAGTTGGCACATTCTCCCTGTGTCTGCGTGGGTTTCCCCCGGGTACTCCGGTTTCCGCCCGCAGTCAAAATTATCTTTAACAGTCAAGTCAATGAAACAATCCCTCAGTACAACACTGAAGCTTAGGTTAGGTTAAACATAAAAAGCCATGGCCTGGCTTCGGGCCACAATCTAGAAACTCAGATAAGACTGCTATTTAACAAGACCAAGATGGCAATGTTCTATCAATGTTTCCAAGTGGAATGAGATGAGAAAGTCACCAATTTCTCATCAGACCACAGGGCTGCTTTCTCATTAGAGAGGTGATTGGTGGTGGCCTAAGCTGAGGGTCACCACACCTCAGGTAAGGGGAGAGGTTGTGAAGGAGGGTCCTTTATGATAACCTCAGCTGGTGGAGGAATTGATCCCATGCTGTTGGCATCACTCACCAACCACCCAGCCAGCTGGGTGAAACAAACTCCCTTGAGGTGATAAGTAACAGGTAGACAATTTAACTTGCATGTTTGGTCTTTGGCCATACATATCAAGAGGAAAACAGCTTTAAGGCATTTCTGAAAGGAGTTCATCAGTATCTGCAGGACAACTTAAGTGGTGAAAATTAAACTTTCTTTTTTCATTCATTTTGTGGGATGTGGGTGTCGCTGGCTGACCAGCATTTCTTGCCCATCCCTAGTTGCCCTTGAGAAGGTGGTGGTGAGCTGCCTTCTTGAATTGCTATAGTCCACCTGCTGTGGGTTGATCCACAAGGCCCTTAAGGAAGGAGTTTCAGGATTTTGTCCCAGCAACAGGGAGGGAATGGCGATATATTTCCAAGTCAGCATGGTGAGTGGCTTGGAGAGGAACTTGAAAGTGGTGGTGTTCCTATGTATCTGCTGCCCTTGTCCTTCTAGATGGAAGTGGCCATGTGTTTGGAATGTATTTGTATTTAATATTCTGATTAGCCTTCTCTCCCAGGCTTACTCCTTATCCGTTTCCAGGTATTAATGGATCTGATTAATTGAAATCTAAGAAGGAACTTCAGGTGTCCATTGATGCCATGTTTAATGACACACCATTTGCACCACAAGTACTTAAAGAGGTTGTACATCATTTTGACATGCTTGCAATCAAGTGCAAGGCAGTTGTCAAACAGTTATGAAGATCATGCCCCTCTTAAGATGAACTTTATTAAATAAGAGAACTTGATTGTTCTTGCTGATGACAATTTCACATTGAGTACAAATTTTGATGAATAACCAATAATTACAGTTATTTTCCGACCTCTCCTGATAAACTCCACGTATAAATTTCATGCCCATTTATTCATTATAATGCATTTATGCACCTAAGAGTTTTTGGAAAATTCCTCTATCACTTAAACATCTAACCCATCTTTATTAGAACATTGCGTTACAAGAAGCACTCTGCTCATCCTTCAAGATACTGCATGCCACAAAATTGCCTTACTTTCTGAGATTTGGATGTAGCTTGATTCTGTATATTGCAAATTATACATTGATTGCAATAACAGACCTAATTCCAACAGTGTTAAAAACTCATTCTGCAAAACACCACTTGACATGTCATAACACTCATTCTCTTCCAACTTTCAGAGTTAGATGAAAAACAGTGTAGTTAATAAGCAGGAAGATAACCTACATTATTTCTAACTGTGTGAAAAGCTGCAAGAAAATGCTTATGTGAATTTTCTTATCTGGAGATGTGAGATATATACATCTGCTTAATGATGGAAATATCCACTTAGTTCTTGTCTCAGCAAATTTGTGTCTTTCAGAGTGCAGAAACAGTACTTTTACTGAATGACAGCCATAGAGTTAGACAGCATGGAAGCAGATTATTTGGTCCATCTCATCTGCACCAAACAGACATCCCAATCAGATCTAGTCCCATTTGCCAGCATTTGACCCATACCCCTCTAAACCCTTACTATTCATGTCCTCATCCAGAAGCAGTTTAAATAATGTTATTGTACCCACCTCCACCACATCCTCTGGTAGCTTGGTCCATACGCAAGACCCCTCTGCATTTAAAAGTTACTCTTCAGGTCTTTTTTAAAACCTGCCTCCCCTCACCTTAAACCTAGGCCCTTTAGTTTTGGACTCCCCTCACCTTAAGAAAAAGACCTTGGCTATTCACTCTATCCATGCCTCGTGATTTTAAGATATTGTTATTTATTTCCCCAAGTTTCCTAGCTTCTATGTCCTTCTGCACAGTTAATACTGACACAAATTATTTGTTTAGTAAGTCATCCACCTCTTGTGTTTCCACATAAAGACTGCCATGTTGATCTTTAAAGGACCCTATTCTCTCCCTCGTTATTCTTTCGCCTTTAATGCATTTACAGAATCTCTTTGGATTCTCCTCAACCTTATTTGCCAAAGCCCTTTCTGCCCTCCTGATTTCCCTCTTGAGTATAGTCCTACTGCCCATATACTCTCCTAAGGATTCACTCGTTCCCAGCTGTCTATACCTGATATATGCCTTTTTCTTTATCTTGACCAGAGTCACAATTTCTGTAGTCACCCAGAAGTCCCGACACCTACCAGCCTTGCCCTTCACACTGACAGGAATATACTGTCTCTGAACTCTTATTGTCTTATTCTTAAAGGCCTCCTAGTTTCCAACCATCCCTTTACCTACGTGTAGCCTCCCTAATCAACTTTTGAAAGCTTCTGTCTAATACTATCAAAATTGGCCTTAGTCCAATTTAGAACTTTAACTTTTGAATCAGTTTTATACTTTTCCATAACTACTTTAACATTAATAGGGTTATTTTCATTTGCCCCAAATTGCTGTCCCACAGACTCATCAATCACTTACCCTGCCTTATTTCCCAACAGAACATCAAGTATTCCTCCTTCTGTAGTATGTGCATCCATATGTTGAATAAGAAATTTTTTTTGTACACATTTAACAAATTCCTTCCCAAGCCAGCCCTTGATAGTATGACAGCACTAGTCTATATTTGAAAGCGAAAATCCCCGACCATTACAATTCTACATTTCTTACAGATGTCTGAGATCTCCATATATATTTGCTTCTCAATTTCCCACTGACTATTGCAGGGCCTGAAGTGCAATTCCAACAAGGTGATCATCCCTTCCTTATATGTCAGTTCCTCCCCCTATAACTTCACTGGACAATATCCCAGGAATATCCTCCCTAAGTACAGCAATAATATTCTTCTTAACCAAAAATTCCACTCACCCTCCTCTCTTACCTCCCATTCTATCCTTCCTATAGCATCTATACCCCAGAACATTAAGCCGTTAGTTCTGTCCATGCCCGAGCCACATTTCTGTAATAGCTATGATATCAGGTCATTTCTATTTCTGAGGAGATCCCAAATTTCCAAAAAATGTGAATCCTTGTTCCTTGCACCAGCTCCTGAGCCATGCATTGATCTGCTCTATCCTCCTATTCCAGCTATCACTAGCATGTGGCACCAGTAGTAGCACAGATATTACTACCCTCAAGGACCTACTTTTTAACTTCCTGCCCAGTTTCCCATATTCTCTCCGCAGAGCCTCATCCTTTTCCTTACCTGTGTCATTGGTACCAATTTGCACAATGACTTCCTTTTGGTCACTCACCCCTACCAAAATATTCCGCACCTTCTCCAAGACGTCCTTGATCCTGACACCAAGGAGGAAACATACCATCCTGATGTCTCTCTGTCAGCTGAAGAAATGTCTGTCTGTGCCCCAGACTAGACAGTCCTCATTACAATTCATTGTTTTGTAATGATTATCTCAAGATGTATCTATAGGGAAATTAGTAAACTCATGACTGATGACAAGAAATATTTTTTACGAATCACAAGTTTCAAAGATGTTGTAATTTCCAGATAGATTTTCCTTCCTGGGCTCAAATTTAGTCTGAAGTTTCCCACTACCATTTAAAAGCCATTTAAAAGCTTTATCCTGTTGCCATTGCCATTCAACCAACAGTGGGAAGGAGAAATGAAATTCAGGCTTAAAGACATCAAGAGTACCCTGGTGGAATGGCTCTGAACCTGGTAAGAAGGATTTGTGAGGAATGCCATTCTATGCCAGGTAGTAATTTCCACTGTGCTTCAGATTGAAAACCCTCCCCTTGCCACCTCACCTCCCCACAAACCTACCACACCTACCTGTTTCATGTAGCTTCATCACTGATCCTTGGTCTAAGTTTGACTGCGATGCCCAGTTCAGACCAACACTTCTGCCTCTTATTGGGAAGTATAGAGGGAGTGACGTTCAGCGCACAGGCAAATTCCTTGAGTGGACATGGGGATGGTGGAACTTCCCCCTACCATAACTGAGAAGTTAATGGGCAATGGATTGAAAGGTTATAGAGACTGGAGAGGAAGGTGGAGATCAATCACAACTGCATCAAATGGCAGAGCAGGCTCAAGGAGCTGAATTGCCTATTCCTGATCTATGTTCTTATTTTCATATGTTCTTACCAATTACTAGTATTTCTTTCTGTTCCACTCTTGTTCTCATTGTCTGCCTGTTACCCTGAATCATTGTCTTGTCTTCCTCTTCAGAGTCATAGAGCCATGGAGCTGTACAGCATGGAAACTGACCCTTCGGTTCAACTCATCCATGCCAACTAAAAATCCTAAATTAATCCAGTCCCATTTGCCAGCATTTGGCCCATATCGCTCTAAAACTTTCCTATGCATGTAACCATCCAGATATCTTTTAAATATTGTAATTGTACCAGCCTCCAACACTTCCTCTGGCAGCTCATTCCATACATGCACCACCCTCTGTGTGAAAAAGTTGTCCCTTAGGTCCCTTTTAATTAACTTTCCAAATCTCTCCTCGTGTAAACCTCCTCTCCCACTATTTAGTTTAAGGCCTGTTATACACCCTTAGTTATAAGATTGCCCAGAACACTGGTGTCAAATTAATTCAGGTGAAGCTTAGACTCCAGGTTATTAACTCTGATCTAATCTTCCTTGAACAACAGACACTTTGTGTTAATGCAGTTGCTATGGATTCCTCTAATGTCTATGTGCTACTGAATGTTACAGCTGCACAACAATACCTGCCCTGTCATCTTTATTGTGATAACTTCAACTCATTATTCTTCAAATTTAGAAATATCACTCAATTGTCCACAGTTATACCAAGTAGTTTATCCAATTAAATAATTTAATGTCATATTTATACCTCCCCAGTACTTTTATAAATGGATCCCACATTTAGAGGGATAAGATTATATTGAAAGATTAAAAAAACCTCCCTGTTCAGTATAAAGCCTTGACCACTCAAACGTTTCTGGAGTTTGAAAAGAAAATGCAAACAGTCCTCTCTGACTGAATTCCCATCTGCACACAATCTCCACATCACAACATGGTCACACTCAAGCCTCGATACACCGATACTCTATGCCAAAGCAAAACCTGTGTAGTTGCTTAGAGCCGCAACTGAATTCCTGGTCAATTGTGACTCCTGGGTGTTAATAATGTAACATTCAGCAATAATGCCAAGGGAAGGTGACTAGGCTGTCCTACGTTGGAGATGGCCAATATCTTGCACTTGTGCGACATAAATGCTGCCTTCCACTTATCATCTCACATCTGGAATTCAGCTCTTTTTTTCATGTTTGGACCAAGGCTCTAATCGGATCTGGGGCTGAGTTCTCCTCTCAGAATTGGAGCTGTGGTCATTGTTAAGTAATTGCCTCTTGCTGGATCTGTCAACAATCCTTCAGCTGTGGGATTGCTTAGCTTTCTTTGGCTTGCTGCTTCTGATATTTAACATAAATTTAATGCCAAATTATCATTTCACCAATTTTAGTGACACCTCGCTCAATCAGAGTTGATCTTTTGGCTTGATATTAATTGTAGAGTAAGGGATTGCAATTCTGCTACTGCTGATAGCCCACGGCCCCTTATGGATGCCCAATTTTGCTGTTAAATCTGTTCTGAATCCATCATACATAGCATAGTAAGAATAGATGATACAAAAGATGGCACCCTCAGCGTGAAGATATGAATTCACCTCCACAACATCAGTTAAATGGTCACTCCTTCCAATGCTTTCAAGCAAATGCATCTGAGACATGTAGTTTGGTGAAGGCAAGACCATGTAAGCATTTCCCCTCTTGCTGATTCACTTGGGGCAGGTCAGAGAGGGCAGTGAGCTGTACTCAGCAGTATGTTGGCTTGATCATATTGGACATGATGCCATGAAACTTCACACACTCAGAAACCAATGTTGGGGAGCCCCAGTGACACATTTTCCTGACAATATACAAATGTGCCATAGACTTATCAGTCTATCCTGTTGGAGGGATAGGAAATACGCAGGAATGGGGATGGAGGAATCTGGAATGTAGTCATACACATGAAATTACGCCATACAGACAATATCAAGTTGTTGTTTGACTAGTTTGTGAGCCAGATCTTTCAATTTTGACACCAAACTCCCTGTATTATTGACAAGGATTTTCAGCAAGTGTGCCTTTGTCTGATCAATTATCTGGTTCAATACTGGTTTGATGGCCCGATGTTACTCATTTTTTTTTTTGTGGTGATCTGGTACTGCTGAATGTGTTGCTAGGCCATCTCAGACAGCAGTTAGTTTTCAACCAGGTTGCTGTTGGTCTGAAATTCCACACAGACCAGTTTCGGTAATGATATTTCCTTTTCCATCAGGCGTAAGTGAATCAGATGGTTTTTTGTGACATAGAGTCATACAGCACAGAAGCAGGCCCTTCAGTCCAACCAGTCCATGCTGATCATAATCCTAAATTAAACTAGTCCCACCGGCCTGCTCCTGGACCATATCCCACTAAATATTTCCTATTCATGTATTTGTCCAAATGTCTTTTAAATGTTCTAAGTGTACCCACACCCATCACTTCCTCAGTTACATCTAAGGTCACTATTACTGAAAATTGCATTTTGCTTCAGATTTACTGAATTGATTGAATTTAAGTAATTGATCTTGTTTTTCCAGAAGGTTAGTCTACATCTTGTAGCATAACAATAGATTGCATCCTGTACACAAATGTAATATTAAGTAAAAGATTGAAGTCTGGTTTCCTACTTTACCAGCTGGCTTCAGACTGAATCAACACACACGTTTACAGAGATATGAAACATTGGGAATACTTTCTGTACCAATCTGCTGAAACTTCGAGCACATGAGATAAAAGTTAGAAAGTAAAAAGAGAGTCTGAACATCATAAGAACGCTCTGTTTTGCAACCAGGTAGCACTAGGACAACAAAAGGTTCAAACTATGTCAGTGTGAGAACATCATTAGATTTCAAAAGCAACACAAGGGGAGTGTCAATGCTCCAAACAACTTTCCATTTGGTTGCGGTCTATAGGAAGACACCAGTGTTGTGGGCTGCATGGCGCACTGGTCTTAAAAGAGATATGCCAAGTTAGTTGTCTTTAGTTTTCATTTGTCGCTGGTTTTTTTCCTTTCACTTTTCTACTTTTAGTTAAACATATTAGAATTGCTTTGCTACTTTGTTCTGTTGAGATTTTTTAACCTGTACTCTTTTTGCTACTTGACATTACTTGTTTTAGCAGCCGCTTGCCGATAGTGTAAATATTCTTCTCAAATTCCATTTGTTTTCTGGGTGGTAAAGGATCAGAATAATTTTGACAGGATTCTCCAACTGAGAAAGGTGGCACAATCTCACTTACCTGTGTCGTGTTAACAATCCTGTGGCTTTGCCTGTTTATCGGAAAAGCAACCAAAAATTGTTGTTTAAATAAATGAGTTCTAAACAATGAACTGGTTTACCTAATGAGGGCAGGAATTATTTTTTTCTGCGGTAACATTATTGTTATTTATGGCTACAGCTGCTAAGTTAATTTAGTAAACAACCTTAGCAAGCATTAATTACGGCAAATTTGCCTTTTCTGCATTGTACTAAACATGGATATAGTAAGTAATCAGACAATGACTAAAACACTAATTAAAAGAATAATTAAATGAACAGTATCCCTAATTAAAGAGTTCTAAAAATGTTAATGAAATGTTAAGAAAGTGTGTGTTCGACTAGATGTCTCCTGTGGCATTATTCAAGGTAATGCATGAAGTCAGTATCACGACTCATGGCACAGTGCACTGGAAATCGAGCCCAGATTCATCATAGAATGTGAAAAGATTTATTCAAATTATCAAAATCGCTGGTTCATTCATCTGACCAACCCAGGCTTAAAGAAAACACCCATCCGTTTTCTGTACTTAACAAGAAAATGATTCATTATTGTCAATAAAATGTTTGTTTTTCTGCCATTGGTTAAAAACGCAAGTTACCATCTTATAACTTTCTATACCTTGAATTCTACCTCTTTTAAAAACAAATCCAACACACATACAACCAGACACAGAAAGAACCAAGGCAGTACAGAATTATTACATAGAGGGATGGAGCAAAGAGAAAATGCACTGATTCAATTACAGGTACCAATGAGATATTTTCCTTCAGTTCCCTCTGGTTCATTTTGACTCTTTGAGGAGGACATGAAGTTGTGGACAAACTGATTCTTAATCTTTCTTTCCCCATTTGAGGATTCACCTTCTTAGTGTCTCTGAAGGTGAGTTTTCTCTTGATGTTTTCAAGAAGGCAATCTATACAGTCAGACAGAGAGAGAGTGAGAGAGACGGAGAGAAATCGAGAGCTTGTTACTCTGCCAAGAAGTATAAAAAAAGACAATTGAAGGTCTATGACTGGGTGAAACTGCCCTGGTCACACACCTCTGGAGCTGAGGAGTCGAGCATCTCCTCTCAATACTTGAGCAAGATAAACTTAGAGATGTAACACACAATGAATTGTGGTAACCCACCTTTTAAAAAAAGTCAACATATGTTCCGCAATCACTTCACTTAAAATAATGTCTCCCCCATTTTTAAGTCCACAGTTCAAAAAGTAAAATCACTGATTACACCTAGAGAACTTCAGGAAAAGAAAAAATTCTGGTTGAAAATTTCTCTGCCATTCTGAAATACTCATAAAATAGATCCTACTAAAACTGGAAAAAGGTCTCGTTCCAATCACTCCATATCTTAAGGGCCATTGCTTGGACAGGACACTTCAATTAAATTGCAGCAATACGAATTGACAAACTGACAATGGATTCGTAAACAAGGCACAGGTCTAAAAATTGATGAAAATGTATTGATGCTACTTAATACGGAAGTAACCAAATGTTCGGGTTCAACTTACAGTCATTAATGACACTGTAGTATATAACCAAGCAGAAATGGGAACATTGGGTTGGATTTTCAAAGCAGCTGCCTTCTTTTTTTGATGAAAGAAGGAAACTGATCATTTCTGAGAGGAATTTCTGTTCAGATCGTCCTCTTTTGTACCCTAGAACTGTCAGGGAAGGCAACCAACAGCTTTTTTCACAGCAGTCAGCTGCTGCATTCTGAAATGTGAAGGTGCTAACAGCCACTTTGATAGCTGCTATCAGACTCATAAAGTACATAAGGTAAGTGGGTTGCAAAGTATGTAAGGTGCCAGGTTAGTAGGGTACAAGGTTGGGAGTGGTCGGCTTCAAAAGTTAGAATGCCAGATGGGTAGAGGATAGGGTGTTTGTTTAGCAGAGTGCCAGGTAAGTATGTTGCCAGGTGGTGCGAGTATAGGGTCCCAGTTAGTAAGATTCCAGGTGGGTAAGATGCCAATTGGGAGTGCCAAATGGTGAGAATACTCATGTGCAAGTTGGAAAGAGGACCAGGTAATCGATGCAGTGTTTAGGGCGTGTTAGAGTGAGTGTGAGAAATTAGGCTCATTGGCAGTTCATCAGTGCGGGTGTCAGGCAGGAGGGGCATTGGGGACGGCTGCAGGGCTGGGTTTGGTTGTCGCATCTAGTCCCGTGGGGCAGGAGGGGGTTGAGTGCGATGGAGGGGTGTCAGGTCTGTCCCTTTGGGGGAGGGGGCAAGATTTAATTCAGTGGTGGCAGCAGGAGAGGAATGGGGTTAGGGGTGTCAGAGGGCTGGTCCTGGATATGGATCAGGGCAGGGTGATGGCTGTCCAGGTGGTGTTGGTCATGTCCCTAGGGCAGTCAGGACAGAGTCTATGGCAGAGGGATTGGTGTCAGTGGACAAGGGAGTTGTAGTTGAGGCTGCATGAATTAAGTTTAACTTTTCATGGGTAACTGTTCAATTTAATTTCATTGGAACCTCTGAAATTTTTGATTTAAATGGAGACTTTCAAAGGGTTCCAGGTATAGTGGAATTTCTCAGTGGAATCTTCAATTTCTTGAGGTGTGGGATGATGGCAATTCTGTAGAATTCCTACGCACAACTCCCACCTTCGCCAAAATAAAGATTGTCTGGTCATTGAAAAATCTACGCCATTACTTCAGGTATATGAACAATCCTTCTGATGTTTAAACAGTGGTTTGAGGAGTTAGTGCGCTCCTGGAGGTTTTCCTTCGAAAATTGCTGGTTTGGGATAAATTGCTACTGTTTTGTCATGGTCCTACTGACAGC
Organism: Ginglymostoma cirratum; assembly: GCA_024137785.1. Classification (NCBI taxonomy): domain Eukaryota; kingdom Metazoa; phylum Chordata; class Chondrichthyes; order Orectolobiformes; family Ginglymostomatidae; genus Ginglymostoma; species Ginglymostoma cirratum. The sequence continues at coordinate 37,686,762 of JAHRHZ010000111.1, forward strand.
AGTGTAAAGGAACATACAATTGAAAGATGATCTCCAATAATTCCAGGCTTTGCTTTGTCTACAAGCAAAAGTAATCAAAGATTGTCAAGATTTCTGTCCACTCCTGATATTCCATCCTTAATGTTGCTTCTGTAATGGTCTCAATACACTCTGACATAGAAGGATATTAGTTTAACTGGGAAAAAGTTACAGTACTAGGACAAGCAAGACAAAGACAAGCATGAGAATTCCTGGAGGCCTGGTTTTCAACCACCAATGCAATTAACAAACATGTTGAAGTAGACCCCATCTACATACCACTATGGTACAAAACTAGAAACAAGACTGCCCAGAATGACAGACTGGACCATATAAATTCAGAGCGGGATAGAACAACTGTGCTTCAACAGAGGCTACACAGCACTGACAATGTTACCTTAGAAGGGAAACGAAACATTTGCATGAAAACCAGTCAGCTCGGCAAACCGACCAATAACTCCAACCGCAACCCGAGCTACAGATCTTCAATCAAATCTATAATGGTCTGTTTACTTGTGTCCACAGATTCTTACTTTGGCAAAAATTTCAAATGGTACTATAAAGAATGTTGACTAATTAATACCTAATAGCCAACCAATTGGAAATAGCAAATGTAATAGGAGAAAGATTGAGACGATGCAATTTTGCTTAAATTGTGTTCACACATGAATAGGCAGGAATTGTCAGCTTCTTGCATTCACAATAAGGTTACAAATTGGACAAGTCCACAGGACAAAAGGTCCATTAAAACAAAGTTAAAATATATATACTTCCAAGCTGATACCATTAATAAAACTGAAGTGATTATTGCATTTTAATAAGAACATTTAACAATCATTATTATGGTAATCTTGAACCCGACAGCAGCTCCATGAATTTTGTGCTCCTTGATAACAGCACATGAAGCGACTTCTAATATTCCTCTGATAATAGAATTTGAATATCACAAGCTGTTTCATTACTGCAATCTATTTATATCATATTTTTCATTATATGGCAAAGTGATATACCTATAAAGTACAATACACACTGATTCACTGAAGTCGCCAGGAACAAATCAAACTAATACTCCAACACTTTGTAGACTTTGTACATGCCTCTTAGAGAAGTTATTTCCACATTATTAATATTAACTCAACAATAAACAGCAGTGGACATCCCTAAATTTCTGCTACATGTTGCAAATGGCACAACTAACAGCTTTCGATAATGCAAAATCAAAGTTGTTCCTTCATGAATTGGATTAATGAAGGGTTGTTCTGTTTGGAATTGAACACCTGAACAAATAATCCGGGGGATGAAAGTTCACATTCCATTGCTGTAGTCTGAAAACATTAATTCAGTTTTAAAAATGGAACTAAAATCCCTGTTGATGTCCAGACATCATTGGCAAGGAAGAAGTTCATCGTGAAACCAATTATGCAAACAATGATGAACATATAATACTAGCTTAGAGACAAAAAAAACTGCAGGTGCTGGAATCCAAGGTGGGCAAACAGGCGGCTGGAAGAACACAGCAAGTAAGGCAGCACCTGGAGGAAAAGAAACGTCAACGTTTTGGGTATTCTTTAGGACTGCTTTTTTTTCATGGTATGGTCGAATATCACGCTACCTGGATTGCTGTGTTCTTCCAGCCTCCTGTTTGCCGACCTTGGATTCCAGCACCTGCAGTTTTTTTTTGTCTCTAAGCAAGCTTTACCTCTTCAAAGTCTCTTTAAAGGATGCCCACTTTGAAGAAGTTCTCTGCCTCACTCAGACATGAACTCAGTGAATCCCTTTCTCACTGCAACACTGCTGTGACCTCTTCGGCTATTTGACCGCACCATGAACAAAAAACAGTCCTGTAGAAGGATAAAGGAAGGGTTATACCCAAACCGTTGACAGCTCCTTTCCTCCAGGTGCTGCCTGGCCTGCTGTGTTCTTCCATATAATACTAACTGTTTATCACACTTGTCCTCTCTCACTGTTTCTGTGCAGTTTTGCTTTTGAACTTGTTGTGACTAGAAAACCATTTTAGTGCAGCATTCTCTACAGGGCCCCATGGTCTTATGATCTTATGGACCTGTATGAATGGAACAAGCAAACTGACACCCAAAAGTTGCAGTCAGAGACAAAGGAACATTGCTTGCAGTTCACTGTGTTGAAAGCTGTCCAGATGCTTTTTATGAGCTTTTGCAAGGAAAATAATATTTCAGCATGACAACATCCACAGAATCACCCAAAGAGATTTTATTGCCATTTTTAGGCAAAGGTGTAAACTTCAGGAGATTCATGTCGAATGGATAGTATGGACCTTGTTGACTGTTCTAATGCAATTGTCTACTGTTCAACCATACAACCAGTCTCTTCAGCATCTGGATCATGCAATCTTTTGGAAGGATGGCAGGGTTGCTTGCTGCTACCATAACTTTGCAATGTTCACATCACTGGTGCCAGACTTAAACTAGAGCTCCTCAGCACTTCCGGTGTTGCAAGCCAGAACTGCTGTTCATGTAGCATTCCTGCACCATTCAAATTCACAGAAAAGGAAGCTGGCCCTCTCTCTAACAGGTACCTGTAAGTTCTGCTGGATAGGATGTCTAAGGGAACAGGAGTGCTCTTTCCTACAAATGGTCACAGGATGCCACACTGCCAGACACAGCCAGCCTGGTCAGAGCGAGCCACCTGAATTAGCCACCCAGACACCATTAATGATGTAAGAATGTGAATGATCTCTGCATTCACAAATATAAGTGCCACTATCTGTTTTCAGCTACCTCACACTCACAGAGTCACCACTCCCTCTTAACTCTGTCACTGCAAATGTTGCTCTCCAAGATCCATTATCTACAACTCTCACTATTGTAGGCATCATGTCCACTCAATAGCTTTCACCAACGTCATCCTTAGTTTAGGGGAGGTGATGGCCTAGTGGCATTAACGCTGGACTGTCAATCCAGGGACCCAGAAATGTCTGGAGATCGAGATTCAAATCCTGCCATGACAGATGGTGGAATTTGAATTCAATAAATATCTGGACTTAAGAGTCACTGGGGAGAAGGAAGCTCTCCATGTCCTGGGAGAGAGGTCAGCTACATCAGGTACTTCAAGCTAGACAGAAACTGATTGACATCTGCTTCCAGTAACTGTGAGCTGGCTTCATCACAGGCTGTAAAATTGGTTCTGATGCTGAAACCTAGTTGGCATTCTGGGGACAAACCTCAGCCTCGATTGGTTTTGTTTGTATTCGCTTCTGCTGTCCGTTAATAAAAGCTCATGTCTGCATTTGGCCAATCATTGGACTGAAAAGGAAAAGCATATAGAAAATTTCCACAGGCTCAGTGCAGAAGCAGCTATTATTATTTAGCAATTGCCTGAATAAAAAGTGGCTGTATTGGTGAGGAATATATTGAAATATTCAAAGCATGAAGGTCATTGTTAATTATTAGTTCAGGAAAACATCCTGCTACAATCAAAAGTAGATCATGCATCTACCAAAGGAACCCCTGAGAGAGAAGAAATCTTAGTTTAAATTTACAGAAGATTATCCAGAATAAAAAAAAATAAGCCTTCCTTAATGAAACAGATCAACTTCAGAATGATTATAATCTTAACAACATAGGAATCTATGAATATGGACAAGTCATTCAGCCTATTGAATCTGGTCTACCATGAAATTAGATTATGCTGTTCATCCACCTCAACAGTTATTTCCTACATGATTGCTGTATCCCTTGTTTTCAATAGTCACCAGAAATATGGTGACAACAGTCTTGAATTGCTCAATGACTGTATTTCCACAGTTCTCTACAGTAGAGAATTCCAAAGGTTCATTGATCATTGAGTGAGGAGATTCCTTCTCATCTCTGTTTTAAATGGCCTACTCCTTATCTTGGGATTATATCCATTGGTTTTATTCTCAGCAGCCTGGGGATTTAGTTTATCCCTATCCACCCTGAATTTTGTAACTTTGAATTAGATCACACTTACTCTTTGAAACTGGAAGGTATAGACCTAGTCTCCTCAATTTCTCTTCATAAAACAACCTAACCATTCCAGAGATTAGTCTGATGAAAGTCAGCTGCATTTCCTATATGCCAAGTATGTGTTTCCTTCATTAAGGAAAGCAAAACTGTACACAGTAATTTTGGTTAGAATTCACCAAGGCTCTATTCAACTGGAACAATCATCTTCATTCCATACTCAAATCAACTCATGAAGACCAACATACCGTTTGTCTTGCTAATTTTTTGTTGCCCTTACATGTTAACTTTGTGTCTCACAGACCAGGTGACCTGGTTAATTTGGAATCAACACTTTTGAAGCTCACATCATTTAATAAATATAGTCTCTATTTCTTTTTCTCTGCCAACACAACACTTATTCACATCATATTCCACCTGCCATGCTGTTTCCCACCCATTTAGTCTGCCCAAAACCCTTTGATACCTCCATCCATCTCCCTCACAACTGACATTTCCACCCAATGCTGTGTCATTAGTGAATTTGGAAATATTGAATGTGATTCTCACATCCAAATCATTCTAATTTTATGTACTAACCTCCTGTGAGGAAATTATTAAAAACTTTCTGAAGTTCCAAATACTTCACACTTACTAGTTGTCCCAGAGGGTATAGTGAATCTGTAAAATTCTTTACCACAGATGTGTTGATGTTGGGTTTTTAAGTGTAATCAAAGCTGAGACAGACATATTTTTAATCCGTAAAGGAATCAAAGGATATGGGGTTAAAAAAATGGGAAAATAGAGTTGAGGGTTATCATATCAGCCATTATTTCATTAAATGGCAGCTCAGACTTGATGGGCTGAATGGGTTAATGCTGTTCCCAGATCTTATGGTCACTTAATGTTCTCCCTATGGTTCTACTTGGAAAAGAAAACATTTCACGAGTGGAATTTCAGCCTCTGAATGTTAAGGTAGCAGTGCTGCTTCTCAGCCCTCATGAAGATGCACGTGTCCAAATAAACCCCAGTAGGTTTATCAAACATGATTGTTCTTTCATAAATCCATGTTGACGCTGCCCAATTTTACCACTCTTTTATCGATACACAGTTACCACATTTTTATAATAGATTCTTACATTTTTTTCCTCTACTGACATAAAGCTAACAGGTCTGAGGTCTCCATTCTTCCCGTCCGTCCCTGCTTAAAAGGTAGGAATACATTTGCTGCTTTCCACTCCGTAGAAACATTTTCCCAAATCTATAAAATTCTGAAAACTTACCACCCCTATATCCATCATCTCTCCAGCCATCTCCTTCAACACTCTGAGATGTAACTCAGCTCATCCACGAGATTCATCAGCCTTCAATGCAATTAAGTTTTCAAAGGCTGCTTCTTTGCAAATACTAAGTTCTTTATGCTCCTCAGATAAATGTATTTCTGGGAGGTTTTTGGTCTCTTCTTCCATGAAGACGGGCGCAAAGTAATTGGTTAGTTTCTTTTTGATAGAAGGAAGGAAAAGGTGAAGAAAAATGCAGAACTTAAACACTCAATATCTAGCCTTTCTAAGCTCTGAGGTAATAACAAATTTTAATGAAGTGACAGTCTCTGATATTCTGCTACTGTCCAATCTTCCATCAAGTCTGCCATTAAGAGATTTGCAGAAGAGTTTTCTTGGGATCACAACCCTTGTGAAGGAATCTTGGAAGGTCCACTTTTGTCAAATCCTATTAAAGGATTTCCAAAAGATCCAATTTCTTGGGATCTTCCAATAGCCTTCTGATGTTCATGATGACGAGACCCTATTCTGTACTGGCATCACAGGAATTTTATTCTTCATAGAGGAACAGCGTCCCATGGGAGGATATGTGAAAATGCCACTACCTACGAAGTGATCAATTCTGTCCATGGATTAGGAAGTCACTGACCACCTCAGACCAGCTGCATTTTCATGAGGGCTGAGAAGTAGCACTGCTGCATTTACATTCAGAGGCTGAAATTCCAATCGTGAAGGGTCTTCTTTTCCGAGTAGAACCACAGAGAGCACATTAATGACTATAAGGTGTTGGAACAGCATTAACCCATTCAGCCCATCAAGTCTGAGCTGCCATTTAATGAAATCATGGTTGATATGGTAATCCTCAACTCCACCTCCCTGTTTTCTCCTCCATAACCTTTAATTCCTTTATGGATTAAAAATATGCCTGTCTCAGCCTTGAATACACTTAACAATGCAACACCTACCGCTCTCTGTGGTAAAGAATTTTATAGATTCATTATACCCTCTGGGAGAAGAAATTGCACCTCATCTCTGTCTTCAATGGGCAACTGTTAGTCTGAGATTATGGCCTTTCATCCAAGACTTTTCCATGAGGGGAAACAACCTCTCAATATCTAACTGTCAAATTCCCTAAGAATCATGTATGTTTGAATCAAATTGCCACTCACTCTTCCAAGCTCCAATGAGTATGGATCCAAATTTCTCAAGTAAGATAGTCCCTCCATACCTGGGATAAACTCACCGTACCTTTACTGAAATAAAAACAGAAATTGCTGTAAAAGCTCAGCAGGTCTAGCAGCATCTGTGGAGGAAAATCAGAGTTAACATTTCTGATCCAGTGACCTTTCCTCAGAACTTCCTCAGAACCTTATCTATTATTATCTATCTCACCTGTCCTCACAAAGATAATGTGGTTAGAGATTGATGCCATGTTTGGAAGAAATTTCAGGAGGGAAAAAAAATATGAGTAAAATGTTAATAGTTAACTGGATACAATGAAAGAACCAAAAAGGGGGAGGGGCTGAGATGTGTAGAGAGTCTAACTGTACCATTACTCTAGCACCAGAACATAAACTATATCGTGTTCATATCAGAAAAAGATGGAACTTAGACCTAAGATAGGTTCTCCCATTTTTTTTTTGTCTTTATTCATTCACAGGATGAGGGTGTCACTGGCTAGGCAAAATTTATTGCCCATCCCTAATTGGCCAGAGGGCAATTAAGAGTCAACCACACTGCTGTAGGTCTGGAGTCACATGTAGGCCAGACCAGGTAAGGAGGGCAGTTTCCTTCCCTGAAGGATATTAGTGAACCAGATGGGTTTTTCCCCAACAATGGATTCTTGGTCATCAATAGATTCTTAATTCCAGATATTTATTGAATTCAAATTCCACCATCTGCCATGGGTTTCAAACTCAGGTCTCCAGAATGTTATCTGGGTCTCTGGATTAACAGTCCAGTGACAATACCATTAAGCCATTGCCTCCCCACCCTTCTGCTTTCTAGTGTACTGTATTTTGATTAACATATCCTGCTAAGGTTTACTTGCCTGAATGCAGAGCATTTCCTACTGCAGAGACTCACATATCATAAATATAAACCACAAAAACAGAAATTGCTGGAAAAGCTCAGCAGGTCTGGCAGCATCTGTGAAAAGAAATCAGAGTTAACATTTCGGGTTCTGAGGAAGGATCACCAGACCTGAAATGTTAACTCAGATTTCTCTTCACAAATGTTGCCAGATCCTGCTGAGCTTTTCCAGCAATTTCTGTTCTTGTTTCTGATTTACAGCATCCACAATTCTTTCGGTTTTTATAAATTTAAGCCAACAGTCCTCGATAAATATGCTGTTGTCAAACATTATCTCCTTTTAAAAACTGCTCACTTATGGTGAAATAAAGTATCAACTGATAATCAAATTATTATTTTTGAGTCATAGTTCTTCATGCAAACAACTAAATGCCCATGGTAAATAGCAGGTTAATCCCAGACTAATTCAGAAAAGAGGAAATGAAAGTACTTAGAACAATTGAACCTTTCTTAAAAGAGATCAGCCCTTTTTGATGAAGCAAGTTGATGTATTCCACATGTGTTGATCTCACATTTCTAATGTTTTAGAATATTATATCTGTTTATCATTTACAATGGTGAGTGGGCATGGATTTAAGGGTTATTTCTATAGTAACTGCTCCAAAAGTATCATGAATTTATGAAGAATTCAAAAAGGAATTTATTGGTGTCTGCCAAAAGTAATTGCGTGATTAATGTACTTGCAAGAAAATCAATGTTTTTCCTTGAAGATTTTGTGGGCCTGCTTTGGGTTTAATGTTCATGTTTCCATCTGTTGTAGGTAATGTGTAATAAATCTTACCTGAAGCAGCAAACTTAAACTTTATTTAAGTTTGACTTGCCTCTTCTAAAGAATAATATGGTAAAACTTTGTACAGAAGAACATGGAAACATCCAAGCTTGTGCTGATAAGTGGCATGTAATATTTGTGACACACATGTGCCAGGCAATGACCACCTCTGAAAGGAGAGAATCTAATCATTGCTTTTTACCATTCAATTATACTACTATTGATAAATCCCCTACCATTAATGTTCTGGGAGTTACCATTGACCAGAAACTGAACTGAACCATACATCAGAATACAATAAGTGTAAGAGCTGATCAAGGGCCAGAATTCTCAAGTGAGTAACTCACCTCCTGATTTCCCAAAGCACCCCCATCCAACATCCACCAGGCACAAGTCAGGAATGCGATTGTATATTCTCAACTTACTCAAACAGGTACAACTCCCACAATACGCAAGGAGCTATTCAGGACTATTCAGGACACCCCATCCACCACCATAAACAGCCAATCCCCCCAACATTGGCACATAGCGGCAGGAACATGTACATGATTGACAATAACAACTCGCCAAGCTTCTTTTGATAGCAACTTCCAAACTCATAACCACTTGTATCGATAAAGAACAAAGGAAACAAACAAACGGAAAATCCATCTAATGCTGGTTGCCTTCCGAGCAACACATCATCCTGACTTGGGTGTGTATCACTGTTCCTTCAATGTCACAGAGCCAAAAGCCTAAACTCACTTTCTAATAAAACTCTGGGTGTACCTACACCCCAAATAGCAGCAGTTAAGAGAGGGCTCATTACTGCCTGCTCAAGGGAAATTAAAAAGGGTAATAAATGCTGGCCTTACTACTGACACTCATTTCGAATGAAAGAATAATAAGAATTAAAACAAATAAAGATAAGTCTAGGTAACAGTTATTTCTCAGCTGAGTTGAAAATGGTGATGGATTTTCTTTTGATTCCATGACAAATGCAAAAACTTCCTGGTCTGAAATCAATCCCTCATCTGAGCATGAAATTCAATTGCTGTTAATATGGGTGTTTGCAGAAAATGGGTACTTCGATTGGTCACATTGCAGTCTGATGATAGGAAGTAGATCATCCCTGACAAATGACTGACATGCAATACCCCTGGCTGCTGGAATCCAGCACCGTAGATAACAATGGTGCCAGAATCTTCTATTCCTTTTGGATACGGGCTGACAACACTCATAAAGAATTAAATACACCCAGTGCCTCATGAACCGTATCACTGATTACATTGACGGATATCCTCTCTTTTGCTGGGAATTCAAAATACGGAATTTCTATGTCTGTGGAGAGCAATGCATGACATCAATATTGAAGGCTGAGTATATTATTTTTAGGCAGAGATCAATTAAAAAAACAATGTTTGGGATAATTCTGCCAACTGTCTTTTTATGGGAATAGATCATCAAATCCCAGATTTTATAACATTGAAGGTATATTCCTCTCAAAATCTAATTTTCAGATCAGTAACAGCGAATTTTACAACTGGACATTCAATCAAGTGGCAAATCTAATCTAATGGTTAGTTTAGCATACTATTAGTCTCTCATGAATGCAATATACGAACATAAAAATAGAAGATGGATACTCAGCTTATTGGGTCTCCCTTACCATTCAACTAATGTAAGTATGGAAAGTAGGAGGAAGCTCTGAGGGAGGCGAGGGCACAGATTATACTCTGGGTAAGTGACTTCAATATCCATCACCAAGATTGACTTGGCAACACCACTACTGATTGAGCTGGTTGAGTACTCAAGGTGTTAGCTGCTAGACTGGATCTGTGACGATGGTGAAGTAAATAACAATACTTGACCTCATCCTCACCAATTTGCCTGCCACAGATGCATTTGTCAATGACAGTATCAGTAGGTGTTCCCAGCTCATTTTCCTTGTGGAGACAAAGTTCAATCTTCATGCTGGGAATACTCTCAGTTCTGTTGCTGGCATTAGCAACATGCAAAATAGGAAACATTCCAAAGGAATCCAGAAACTTAAGGCTGGGCATCCACGAGGTGTTGTGAGACATCTGCAGGATTGCACTCCTACACAATCTGCAACTTCATGACAACGTGTAACCCACAAAATATAATTTCCATCAAGGCATAAGATCAAACCTGGTTCAATGAAGAGTGTAGAGGGAGATGCCAGAAGCAGTACCAGGCATATGTACAAGTGAGGCGTCAACCTGGTGAGGCTACAATACAGGACTACTTGCGTACCAAACAAGCTAAGCAGTAAGGGATAGAACTAACCTATTCCACAACCAATAGATCAGATCTCGGTTCTGTAGCTCTGTCACTTCTAGTAGTGAATGGTAGTGAACAATTAAGTAAGTCAAAGGACGAGGCGGCACCACAAACATCCCCATCCTCAAAGTTGGACGCTTCCTGTACATCAGTGCAAAACATAAGGCTGAAGAATTCACACAATCTTCAGCGAGAGATTCTGGGTCAATCATCCATCTCAGTCTCCTCTGGACATCCTGAGCTTCGCAGATGCCAGACTTCAGCCAATTCATTTCACTCCACATAATATTCAGAAATAGCTGTAGTCAAAAGATACTGCAAAGGTTCAAGATCTAACAAAATTCTGGCAATAATACTGAAGATTCATGCTCCAGAATTTGTTGCACTCCTTTCCAAGTTGTTCCAGTGCAGTTACAAAACTGATATCTGTCTGACAATTGGAAAACTTTCCAGATATGTCCTGTACACAAAAAGCAAAATAAATCCAAACCAGCGAATTACCATCCCATCAGTATACTCTCAATTATTGTTAAAAAGTGATGGAAGGTGTCATTAACAGTAACACAACGGTACCAATGGTATCAAGCAGCACTTGCTCAGCAACGACCTTCAGAGTTTTATAAAAGAACCTCTAACGTAAGTCAGATTGGGGTTATTCGCTGATGATCGCACAATGTTCAGCAGCATTCACAATTCCTCAGATTCAGAAGCAGGTCATGTCCAAATGCAGCAAGTCCTGGATAATATTCATTACAGAGTGGAGTTGGAGGAACATGGCAAGTCAGGCAGCACCAGAGGAGCAGGAAAGTCGACATTTTGGGTTTACACCTTTCATCAGTCCTTGCTATCTCCTGGATAATATTCATGTTTGGGATTACAAGTGGCAAATATCATTCATGGGATGTAATTGTCAGACAATGACCCTTTCCAAGATGAGAGAATCTAACATCTGTACATTGACATTAAATAAATTACAATTGCTAACACCATCCCCCCAACCCGCAGCCACCCACCCACCCCCACCCCGCCCCACTATCAACATCCTGGGCATTATCATTGAGTAGAAACTGAACTGGACTAGCCATAAAATACTATGACTACAAGAGTAGGTTATAGGCTACGAATTTTGTGACAAGTAACTAATTTTCTCCTTAGTTGAAGCCTGTCCAGCATTGACAAGAAAATCCAGAGGGTGCTGGAATACTCTGCACTTGCCTGGATGAGTGCAGCTCCAATAACACTCAGGAAGCTTGTCACCATCCAGGACAAAGGAACTCACTTGATTGACACCATATCCACAACTCTTCAGCCTTCATTTCGCTTATACTGATTGACAGTGTGTACCATCTCCAATATGCATTGACATAATTCACCAAAGCTCCTTTGGCAGTTCCTTATAAACCCTTGATCTTTACCATCTAGAAGGACAAGGATAAGAATTGCTGAAGAACATCACCACCTGCAAGTTGTCTTCCAAGCCACTCACCATTCCGACTTGGAAATATATCACCATTCCTTCAGTATGGCTGGATCAAAGTCCTGGAGCTCCCTCCTTAACACTGCTGTGGGTATAACTACACCTGAAGGACTGCAGTGGTTTAAGAAAGTATTCACCACCACTTTCTCCAGGGCAATTAAGGATGGACAATAAATGCTGGCCTTATCAGTGATACCATCATTCCATAAATATTTTAAATAAATAAATTAATGAGATCACAGCTGATTTGTGTTTCAAACCCTTTTATTCACATGTGCTCCATGGCCCTTTACACTTAACCTTACAAATTGTCCTGGAATTTTGTCTTAAAAATTTAAACTGACCCAGTAGTCATAGTATTTTGGGGAAAGAGTTCCAGACTTTCACTACCCATTGTGTAATGCATTTCTTTCTTATTGTATGACTAAAAGGCCGAGCTTATACTTTGAGATTATAACCTAAAAACACATTCTCATTTTACATTTATTAAAACTGAAAGAACTGCGGATGCTGTAAATCCGAAACAGAAACAGAAATTGCTGGAAAAGCTCTGGCAGAGAGAAGTCAGCGTTAACGTTTCAGGTTGGATTCTCATCTGGTCCCTACCCCTTGAACATGTTCTGTGTCGATTCAAAAAGCTGATTATAATAATTAAATAAGGATATGACATTCATCAGAATTAATATTAGCCCTTATTGTCACATGCACACATGCAGTGAAAAGTTGACGCCATCTTATGTACAGGGTACCAGGGTACAAGATACTTGAGTATTTGTTGCAGATTTAAGTGAATCATAAATAAAAGTTCAGCATTAGAAGAAAGGGTAAAGAAGCTTTCTTTTAAAAAGTATTGCATTTTAGTCTTTTAACCAAGTCCATGCCAGCTTTCAGACCACCGGGCCAAGTGTATAGGAAACGCTGAGCATCAGTCCTGGAGGCCTGGCTTGCAGCCCCAAGGGACTTGCTGCTGCTCCTTGCACTGGCCTCCACTCCACTCACCTCCTGGGACTTGCCTGGACTCGCTGCCCCCACGCTGGCCTGGCCTGGCACTTGACTCCAGATCCCTCTGCTCCCCACCTCGTACAGGCCTGGCCTGGGACTCACCTCCGTGACTCACCTAAACTCACTGACCCCATGCCAACCTGGCCTGCCCCCACCTCCGGTACTTGATTTCCGCTCCCCCCCCTCCATTGTACAGGCCTGACCTGGGAATCACCTCCGTGATTCACTTATACTGCCTCCACTCACCTCCGGGACTCGCCTGGACTAGCTGGTCTCCTTTGATCTCCTCTCATTGCCTCCAGTAAGGAGAAGTTAAAAGTTTGAATAAAAGGCAGAAAGGGAAGGAAAAGAACAAGGGGAGCAGAGGAACTCCGGCTGGAGCGTCTTACTCTGCTGTTATCTTAGATTCACCAAACCCTTTTGTGAAATTGATCTATCCCAGCTCATAACGTGTGATGTGAAAACCTACCCTAACAAATCCAGCCTTAACAGTGAACAAAAATCCTTTCTGACCAGTTAAAACTTTTATATCCTCCACAACACATTACTTTCTGTTGGTTATTTTAGAGTGCTACGTCTTTTTTTCTTAGACTATTTAGTTTCTTTCTCTGTGTGGCTATTTTACGTCTTCTACAAATTATTTTTGACTTCTGGGAACAACTTTTCACGGAGACCAGACAGATTTTGTTCACTTTGGAAGTAGGTTGCTATGAGTGAGAAACATTGGTTTATTTGCCTTTTGGTTGTGGGCGTGGGTGGGGTGCTGTTGGGGAGAGGTTGCAGGCAGCAGTGGAAAAGGCTGGAGGCCGCAGAAGCAGGTAAGAGAAAAGGTGAGAACGAAGAGCCCAACTGCAACAACACTTCCACCACCTCAACCTTTCCAAGGTGTAAGGTCTGAAATGCCTTCACTTCATGAAGAATATTGTCACCTCGTTACATTTCCCGCCGTAACCACAGCTTAAGCCTAAAACTAGAGTAAAAATAGACTGCGGCTGTCAAGACCAATTGAACTTTACGGTACACAGCCATTCTTGGCTACGGCAGGTGTCTGAGTTGCTTCAGCAATTTAATCATAGTTCGCATGCATCACAGGATCAGGAAGGATATTGAATGTCAAGGGAACATGCACATCACATTGCTTATGGACAGAGGGAAATATGATAAGACAATACTAGGCTTGGCCTACATAGTAGACTTCCATAAAAATAGATTAATTTTCCAAGCAACCAATAGAAATAAAACAAATTTTCAAAACAAGTTTTCTCTTTTTAAGATTTTTGTTGTAACAACCTTACTAAAGTCAACATAGGTGAAACCATAATGAATAGGCAACTAAAGATGCAGACATTTTAAAGTTTTGGCAAAGATCTGGAGTTCGGGTTGTGAATGAGGTTGTTGACTTGCTCGCCGAGCTGGCTTGTTTTTTGGTTTGAACAAAAACAAGTCAGCTTGGCAAGCAAGTTGACAACCTCATTCAGACATTTTTAAAATCCGTACATTAACTAGCACAAACAAAATGTTTGAGAAAACACTTTGATGCACTGTCGTGCTTCTGGCAAATATATACTATGACAAGTACAGTCCTGAAATGTTTTCCAGTTTAAGAGCACATATTCACTTCTTCTTGCCACACCAGCCCCAAATTGCCAGTGTCCTTAGACAATCAGTGAACGCAGCCCATGTTTGCCCAGTTACAATTACCATCCACAAAAGACACTTTGTTACTGGCCATTCCATACATCCTCAAGAGCCTCACGCATGCTGTCTTTTCAACAGGAATTAAATACTCAAGTGCGTCCACCTTGGTCATTAACATGAAATCAGCTCCTCTCTGCTCTTTCACAGCAGCAGTCTTTTTATTTACATCTCAAATAACAGGTCTACTGCTTTTTATTCCCTAAGGTAGAGTGAAAATGTAAAAACTGCTCCCCAACATCCATGGGAGGTAGGAGGCTGCTGGACTTCTTTGAAAGCACACATTGTATGTTGCAATGAAAACCCATTTTAAAGATGCGTTTCTAAACCAAGACTTGCCCCTTTTCTGTCATCAGCTGCTTAGTGATGCCTATATACACTGTCAACGATTTGCAGCAAAGTAGCACTGGTTACTAGCCCTTCTCAAAATTTGCACGCAGACAGCCATCCACATGAACTTAATGATCTTTCAGAGTATAACTGGTGAGGAGAACAGTAGAGAGGCAGAGCCAGAAAAGTCTGACTCTACTGTAAGGTTATCAGGATATGCGGCTACTACATGATGCAGGTCAACCACTAGCGACTGACTGACTTCATCCTGAAGAAGAATGTATACAAACTCAGCGTGAAATTGTGCCAAGTAGCACCATTAGTTGTGCTTCGTTAATTATGCTGAACATGATAACTGGGCTCTACGTTTTGCCCCTGGCTTTTGCCCCAGGCAGAGATAGTAGAAACTGCCGCTGCTGGAGAATCTGAGATAACAAGGTGTAGAGCTGGATGAACACATCAGGCCAAGCAGCATCAGAGGAGCAGGAAAGCTGACGTTTAGGGCCGAGACACTTCTTCAGAAAATTTCAGCTTTCGAAACATCAGTTTTCCTGCTCCTCTGATGCTGCTTGGCCTACTGTATTCATCCAGCTCTACACCTTGTTATATTTTTTCCCAGGCAGTCCCAGATGCTCGATCAATCAATATGCAGATTTCCAATGCCGCATTTTAATAACTGCTGAACACATTGCATTCAATCCAGCGCCAGCAAAGTAAGGGACTGTCAGGCTTTCTCCAAAGGAGTGGCATTCCTAGGACAAGAGGTAACACACTAAATGTTCAAACATAGTTTTCATGCACTCATACAACATCCACTAAAGACTTATTAATTCAGGAATGTCACACAGCGAGATCCCAGGTTGTTTGTAATATGCACTGAAGAACTATCGATGGTGTGGAGTGGTCATGATGTTCAAACCTTACATGGATTATCGGCTGAATGTTATATTTCTTTGGCAAAGTGTGAGTCAAGTCGAGTTTGTAAGTGGAATTTGCACTGAGAGGCTGAGTGAGTTTTCTTGCCACATCTTACCTGACTTGCCGCAAGAGTTGGTTCTGAGCCCCTGTGGTGGGACTCATTTTCTGTTTCCATCTCATCTTACCATGCGCCATTCCCAGATCAACTCGTCATTCAGCAGAGATCCTGGAATGGACCAGCATTCCTGGCACTGGCGCCATGTTTAAAAGGCTGATGTGGTCCCAGACAGGCACCATCAGTCCAGAGTTGCCCTGCACAGTTCCTGAAATGCTCCCAGGACATGGCAGACAAGAGTAAACCGGTGCCCTGCTTTGCTGCCATTATCTGGAAGCTCCTGTCATAAAGGGGACTTCCTCTTCCCAGTAACAGCCATTGAGGCTCCAATACCAGACCATTCCAACCCTGGCATCTGGAGGTACGCACAGCAGTGCCAGAAGGGCGTCAATTACTTTCTCCACTCCACCAGCATATGTGCTGTTATTTTTTCTCTGCTACCTCATGCTCACGCTATCTTTTAATCTTCCATCACTGCTTATGCTCTACCACTCTCGCCAAACCTCGCAACATCTTGCCCATTTTCTGTCACCCACCTCAAACTGCATACCATTTACCCCCATGCCCTCCGTGCTGCCTACTCTCTTGCTGGTAGCTTTCACACCTGTGCCAACTGTAATGGCTGTGTCACCTACCTTCATCTTCCTCAATGCCTGCCTCTCTCAGTCTCAGAGCAAAACAACCTTCAGTCAGAGCAAAAATGTCAAGAGGTAATTCTTACTCATTGTGAGCAGATGATCGTGACTCTAACCAGCCCAAGCAGGACTCGTCTTGAAGCCTGTTCTTGACTTACTGTGCTGGGATCCTCTAAATAAAGACCGTCTCCTTCGATCAAACTGAGGATGCTAACAACCATGTCGAGCTTCCTCGCATTGATCAGTGACAAATAGCACATCAAGACATGAGAACTGTGAACCTGGTATCAGTGGCTGAGGCTACAAAGTGCAAATAAGCAAGGCAGGGCAGGTCAGTGCAAGGCAGGCATGTTGTGAAAATCCTGCTTAGCTCAGAGTGATTGAGTGCGATGACAGTGCAGGGTGGTCCAGTCTATGAGCTGGGTGTGCGTCGCTGACTGCACAATGTTCCCTGTGGTAGCATTACAATTATATTTGCTGGTGCAGCCTGTGGTGCTTTGTTGAAGTGTAGATGCATCCTGTAAGGGAATCTGAAATGTGCCATGAATGTCTGTAGAAGCTGGCACAAAATGGATGCAAATATCCATGGATCGGTCTGGGTGTCGCTGATGCCAAAGAAGGATGGCCAAGAAATTGGTGTCCAGCAGTCCAACATGAACCTCTTTTCAAACACAATGAGTAGAACCTGCCAAGATTCTGGTCTGGTTTCCAAGTTGGATTTTCCACATAGCTAGTTTGTGCGGCAGTTTTTGGCAAATTTGCAATCCATGGCAAGTTGGACTCTTAAAAAGCAATAATGAGTGTCAACTGGCAGCTCATCACTCTCTGGCAAGAATCTTAACATGTCTCTTGAGAAAAGCGCACAAGATGTGGTGAAATGATTTTCATGTTGAGATGGGGCTCACCCAATATCTCACCTGATTCTACCACTCATCTTACCACAGCCCACATGGATCGGAGTCTGAGGAGATTCTACTCTGTAAGTTGAATGAAAGCAAGTTGTAAAGCAATCTCCTTGTAATTAGAGGTGACCCACTTTAAACAGTGCTTACAATATTGCAATGTATCTCCTGTATCACTCAGCAGAGAGCCTACAATGTATATTCAAGACGCAGGAAGTTAATTGAACTAACATTTGCTGTTGACAAATAGTTGCAATATTCAGCACTGGGGATTTCTACCTTATATTTCAGAGACCTTCTAGTATTGTGCTGCTATGTTCACCATACCTTGTGTCTGGGGCATTGGTATGTTTCTGAATGAATAACAACCAGAAGGCATAGTCAATGAAGTGAAAAAAGAGGTGGATGATGATAAACAGAATTTGCCAGGCACTCAGCTGCCACAATGTGCCAATTAGCTTCTATTTGGGTAATGGTTTTGTTAAAGGCTGCCAATCAACTTCATTATTCAACTTCTTTTAATCATCATTCTGTCATGTTGTTTGTGTGAAAACAATTAATTCCAACAGTAAATATTTGATGTAAGTTTAAAGTACTGCAATATTTTTGAAAGTAGGTAGAATGTATTTCATGCAACAGTAAGTTTTATATTCCCCCTCCATCAGCTTCTTTACATCTTTTCTCAGGCGCCTCTGAAGGGAGATGCAGTGGCGTACTGGAAATAACACTAGACTAGTAATTTGGAGGCCAAGGTGAATGGCCTAGGGACATGGTTTTGAATCACACTATGGAAGATGATGAAATTTAATTTTGATGAAAATCTGGAATAAAAAAAATCACTTGGTCGAATAGTGACCATGCAATCATAGTTGATTCTTGTGAAAATCCATCTGGTTCACTGATGTCCTTTAAGGAAGGAAATCTGCTGTCCTTATCTGGTCTGGCGTACGGGTGACTCCAGATTCACATTGATGAGTTCACTCTTAACTGTCCTCTGAAATGACCTTTCGCCAAACAGATCAAGGCCAAATAGGATGGGCATCAAATACCAGCCTTACTTGTGATGTCCATATCCCAGACAAGAAAGAAAATATGCTATGTTAAAGACCAAGATCTTACAACTGACATGCAATGGCACTAACAATGCTTTCAAAGACAATACTCATCTCCTTCTTCAGTCCGCTCAATGTTTTCATCAGAGGACCGATTGAGAAGAACATACTGCATCCATATGCCTCATAATGAAAGATTTCTTGGATGAAATGAGTGGTTTCAATGTGTACCACAGACTGGCCAGGAACTCTCACTCACTCTGAGGAAGTCAGAAATCCCTGTACTGCAGTACAATCCCATACATGTAGCTATTAGACTCCTCTACATTAGTACCTCTACATTAGAAAATGACAAGTATATGCTTCAAAGACATTCACATAATGTCCATTCTTTAAGATTTAAATCAGGCTTTTCTTAACTGGTGGTGGATAAACCATTCTATCCAGGAAAGTCATTGCATGCATCATCCAATAAAGACATAAAACAGTTTTAAATCATATTCAACACACTATTCATAAAATCTCATAGATATAAGCCTCAGGATGACTTGTACTGGAATATTCTTTGGATTTAGAATCAATTTTTAAAACAAAAAAAATCAAGGTTCTTCAATTTTTCATACTTAACAGTTGTACTATAACAGCGAATTAAAGGCTGCTTAAATTGTTTCATTTTATGAAGGTAATTCACAATCTTGCTGAACAACCAACACTCAGTGGTGTGGAGCTGTGTGTGAGTGGGGGGGAGGGGTCAGTTTCTCTGGTTTTCCCACACATTTTTAGCAGAAGGTTAATCTCAGTGAGCTTTGCAAAGTTTCTCTAGGACTTTCCACCAAATTTCCACAACAAGGGTTCAGTGGGAAAATTCAAGAATCCCAACAGAAATCCTAACTGGCAGTGTGTTCTAATATACGATGTCGAGGAAATTGCCTTTCACACAAAGGTTGGAAGCTCATATTTGTACTTCAGTGTCACTGACAATTCTTAAATCTGTTACTGTGGAATGCTGAAATTTTTAAGAAAAACCTCAGGCAGAGTAGCATTTATCTCCAACAGCTTCAAATGAAAGATTCCCTGAAAAAGTTACACCTAATTCACCTACAACCGCACTTTTAAAAACCTAATTGCCTACTTTGTGATCTTCCATTTGCTACCTTTTCTTTTGTATTCGTCAATCAACTTAAATCATTTCCTTAGCCCAGTTTTAATTCCATTGTCCCAAGTGAAAATATTGCTCATTGTCCGAGTCTGAGCTCAATCTTTTGCTCCCCAGAATAATTTCAACTTATCTGGGGGACAATTGATTTAGCTCTTTATAATTAAATCTGGCTGGACCTTAGAATATACTATCAAACTGTGCTTTCCTCTACCAGAACACAACACTAGTCCACTAGCAGTAACACTAATTATCCTGCACACTTGTCTTATTTAGCACACTGCAAGCCATCCCCTCAAACCCTTGCACCCTTGACCTTCAGCTTTAATAGCAAGTAGAAAGATCTCATGGACACTTTTTTTAATCTTTATAACAATGGATAGTTAGTTATTCATCGTTTCAGTTCGCTTCATCTTTTCCATGCCTCCAAGTCAAACCTCCTTATAAACTCTCCCTTGCCCTGAACCCAAGACTTGTGTAATTTAATCTCCTATCTGCTCTATGTTGAGACCACCTTATTCATGACACCCACCTCCTGCTCCTTGATCATGCTCCAACGGATAAAGGAAAAGTTTGGATTAGAGACCGCAAATAAAAAGCAGAAATTAAAAGTAAGAAAGAAATGACAATTTACATGTTAAAAACCATTTGCTGGCCACAGGTTTGAAACACTACTGTTTAAGTTGTCCGCTTTCTTTGGCCAAAGAGCCTTGATGGTGTTTGATCAGCCAGAGAGCCGACGAGAGCCTTGCACTGCTTTCTGTTGTGAAGGCCCACTAAATTCTGTGCCAATCAGGAAATTCTGCCCACCCAAAGCTCAGGATTACTGAGAGACCAAGCAACAAGAGTCACAGATGGTTGTGGGTCCCAGAGGATAATGTGTAGCTCTCAAATGGGTCTCCACCTTCCTGATACTGCGTCCCTTGATGGGGTTCCTTTGAATGAGAAACCCACTTCTTCTGGAAGCTTACAAACAATGCCAGCATTTGTTTTTTGGGCTTCCAACATCAGCAAATCTTCCGCCTGTTAGTGCCCGTGGAATGTGACCCACTGGTGGGCATTAATTGCTTGAAGACAATCTATCAAGACACAATCTCTATCCGTTACCTTACCACCTGATTAGATATCTCCATCTCCAAATACGTCTTGAGGGAGGATAGCAAATTCCTCCTCTTCAGTCAGATTACAAAGGCATAAATTCTCCCATTAAAAAAAAATACCTACATCGCTAAATGCCAGCAATAGCTTGCTGCAGTAAGTTTTATTGACAATAACTGGACAAGTGCAACAAACTATTGAAGGTACAATTTTCAGGAGTTTTTTTTAACATTCATTCACAGGATGTGGGTATCACTGGCTAGGTAGCATTTATTGCCCATTCCTGATTGCCTAGAGGTCTGTAAAGGGTCAACTATCTTGCAGTATGTCTGGAGCCACGTATAGGTTGATTAGGTAAAGACAGAAGCATTCTTCTCTAAAGCGCATGACTGAACTAGATGCGTTTTTCCAAGATCATCGTTAGACTCTTAATTCCAGATTTTCTTTTCTTTTGTTTTTAACTTAAATTTCACATTGTCATAGCGGGATTCAAATGCTGGTCCCCAGACCATTACCTAGATCTCCAGATGAATAACCTAGTGATAATCCTACTAGGTCATTGCCTCCCTTTAGTATCTCTTCCTCTTTACCAGGGGCTGAACAATTCACATAAACAATAATGACATGCACATTAAATGTACTCTTCTTTTGGCACCAATTTCTGGCCTACTGACTTATGTAACAATTACAGAGAAAATGTAAGCACTTCCTTTCAGAGCTCACTTAGTTAATCTAATTATATATAGCTCTTCTGATAGTTTTCCAACAAAATATAAATATATGCTCTTTCTAAATTCATGCTGTGTGCAAAGTTAATTCATGCCTATAATTCCAAACTAGTCAGATAAAGGCAAATGCAATTATAGCTCTACTCAAGATGACAAAACCCCCTAAGTGGTATGGAGTATATCCTTGACTGAACCATGTCACTGAAGTAGAATATCATTTCATAATTTTGACTATTGCGTCTCTCTTCTTTGGGCAAAGATATCGTATGTTAACTGAAACAAAAAACTAGGCACTATAGACTGAACATAACTGAACATTTCATTTAGCCTTAGTTCATTTAAGCCAATAATTTTTAATAGAGAATTTATTGTAATAAAGAACAGGTAAATTATTGAACCTTTGAATGTTTTCTGTGAACTTATTACAAAATAATTTTTCTCACTTGATAATCCTTAAGTTCGTAAATAAGAAAAACAAAAGTTTATTTTCAGATACGAAGGGTAAGGTCAGAAGATCTATGCTGCATATTTAAATATGTACATAGGGTCAAATAGCATGGGAACAGACCCTTTGGTCCAACCAGTCCATAATCATAACCACAAACTCAACTAGTCCCACCTGCGTGTTCGTGCCCCATATCCTTACAAATCATTTCTATTCATGTCTTTTAAACGTTGTAATTGTACCCACATCCACCACTGCCTCAGGAACGTCATTCCACATGCGATCCACCTTCTGTGTAAAAATTTTTGCCACATCTTTTCTAAATCTCTCTCCTCACACCTTAAAAATGTGCCCCATAGTTTTGAAATCCCTCATCCTAGAGAAAAGATAACTACCATTAACCCTATCTATACCCCTCATGATTTTATAAACTTCCATAGGGTTGCCTTTCAATCACCTACGCTCCAGTGAAAAGAAGTCCCAGGCTAGCCAGCCTTTCGTTATAACTCAAACCTTCCATACTCGGCAACATCCTGCTAAATCTCTTCTGAAACCTCTCCAGCTAAATAATATCCCTCCTATAAGTGACGAGAACTGTACACAGCACTCCAGGAGAGATGCTGCAGGAAAGTTTTAAATATGAAATCAATAAGAAATTAGCCTGATAACTTTATAAGTGTTACCCTGGTGAAGATACAAATATTTCAACTACACGGGTCTTCTACTCCAGTTCGTTACTCTGGTCACACAGTCAACAGATCACAGAGGATTTATTAATATTTTACCCCTTTTCCTGGAAATGATTGTTAGTTTGTAGAAATGCACTAAAAAGTGCAGGTTCATACCTCAATTTCTTACAGTATCACTCAGACACAGAAAATATATGTTGCAATGCACATTTAAATGATACTTCAGGTTGTATGAACAATGTGCTACTTAACTCATCCTAAGTGCCTTACATGTAGTCTATCTTGTCACAGTGATTCATGGAAAAATAAATAAGTTTCAGGTCTAAAATTCAAGATTTGTTGTACCCCTGCTTCTTTCCCCAAAGGAAAACGTCAGGGAACTAGATGTGAGTCAAAGTCAAGCAGATAGGATCAAAGGATCATAATTTAAATGAATGTCAGGAAATTTAGTTCAATCCTGATTATGATAGACCCAAAACAGGAAAGTATTACATTAAATCACATAATCGGGTGTAGACTAAGAAAATTGAGAACAATAGTTTCCTTGTAAACTTGGTTCTGCAAATGATAATTCATCATGTATTTTACATTCTATAGACAGCCATGAAGTCAGCTAGGAAAGAGTGGTGTGAGAAGCAGAGATACCGATATACCTACAAGTCTCTTTTACAGTGTTGTAGCAGCTGTTACTTCTCTGTCATAAAGAGAGATTGTTTATGTAGGTGCTGAGAATTATTGCAGTATTGATCTCGTTATGATCTTGCAGAGGATACCTTGCAACACTTGCCTTTCATTTCTTTTTAGAGGCTAGATTATGAAATGGAATAGGCTACCCAACACATTCAGAAAAAGTGCCTCTGAATTATAATAAGCATAGAAACAGATAAAAGCTTCTCCAGAAAATGCCAAACATACATAGTCAGTTTTCTGAGTACTGAAGTTCCTTACGGTGACAACTATATTGGGAGATATTAGTTGTAACTAGCCACCAGACTCGGTTACCATAAGTTGTATAGTCACACAATACCATAGTCATATAACTCGCTCAGAGATAGTAAGGGTCCCGACCCGAAACGTCAGTCTTCCTGCTCCTCTGATGCTGCCTGGCCTGCTGTGTTCCTCCAGCTCCACACTGTGTTACCATAGACATATACTCATTTTTGTGGTATCATGGTGGCCCATTGTTGGATCAGTGTGTGAAATATCAACCGTGGAGTATTTCCAAGACTTTAAAAATGCAACTTTGTTTTGCGGAAATGACAAAAAATAGTGTTTAATTTCTTTATCACTGTTACTTGTTGCTTTAACAAGCATATTATGAACTAAATAAGTTAAAATGAATCTGACAACAAAACAGTTGAGACAGGTTAAAAATACTTGGCTGGTTATATTAAATGCATTTACTTTTCATGTGTACAATAACAAAAGCTTTTCTTCTGAGCTACATTCTATTCAAATAAGCAAGCATTTCCTTGCTTTCTTTTTGTTAATTTAGCCACGGGTTTTCTGAAACCTTTATATCATTTTCATTTAAGTTACACGGTTTCAGAGCAATGCAGGAGCTGGATATTCCATGTACTAACTTACTTCAATAATGTGGTCTTAATTGTATGACGGTCACTAACTACTGGCAGTTTCCACATAAGATTTCCACATGTTGTTTCACTGACATGCAACATTTTGGAAAATTTTGAATATTTGCAAGTTGCAAAATAGAAGTAAAATTACAGTCATTAATACAATATAGAAATGAATAATCTGGTGCATTACTATTAAATGTCTGGTGAGATTTTATAACCCAGTTAGGAGTACAGAGTTAGGGTATTTCTCTATTTTAAACCTTGACATCCAGCCAAGGGCAAGAAAGTGCCCTGGACCTTCCAGCTGACATCCTCCTCCATTCAAACACAGTTCCCATTCCCCATCTGTGCAAATATATTGCCACCATCAATCCATGTGCCCTCTTACACTCTCTATGCCATCCCATGTCTCTCTATCTACACCCTTTGTCCCTTTAAAATCATCATGCCAACTTGGTCTCATAACATGTCAACCTATAATCCCCACCTCTCAAAGTCTGGTACCTTTACCCTTAAACTAACCAATGATAACCTATCCAATATTCAGAATGGGGGATATCCGGAGCCATAACGAATTCAAACAAAAATTTTATGTGCATTATGAAAAACCTACTATTTCAAAAAAAAAACATTGGCAAAAATCCATCCATTGTGTTTAACTTCCTTTAGTCCTCTATAAAAAAAATTATTGGAGTGCATAGCACTCTTCAAGGAATTTATAATCACTTGGAGCTGTCAACAAAACTAAGAACTGAGGGGCACCCAACTGTGATAATGGAAGATTATGAAATCAAGCATGCAGTATTAGAGTTGTAATAAGAGTTTTGGGTCATAGAGCCATACAGCACGGAAACAGATCCTTTGGTCCAACCAGTCCATGCTAAACATACTCCCAAACCAAACTAGTCCAACCTGCTTGCTCCTGGCCCATATCCCTCCAAAGCTTTTCTATTTATGTACTTACCCAAACGTCTTTTATGTAATTGTACCCACATCGACCACTTCCTCAGGAAGTTCATTCCACACTCGAACCACCCTCTGTGCAAAAAAATTGCCCCCATGTCTTTTTTAAATCTCTCTCCTCTTAACTTAAAATTATGCCCCCTAGTCTTGAAATCCCCCATCCTGGGGAAAAGACACCAGCCATTAACCCTATTTATACTCCTCATGATTTTATAAACCTCTATAAGGTCATCTTTCAACCTCTTACGCTCCAGTGAAAGAAATCCCAGCCTATCCAGTTTTACTTTATAACTCAAGCCTTCCATACTCAGCAATATCCTGGTAATTCTCTTCTGAACCCTTTCTAGCTTAATAATATCCTTCCTATAGCAGGGTGACCAGAACTGGACACAGTACTCCTCAGGATTCCGGCAACAAATAAGCATAATGTCAAGAATTGATTTTTCCAGACAGGTTTTAAAAATATTTGAAAGATTAGAATTGTATCTGTCACGATAGCTTGACAGCGGCTTCTCATACTTTCTTTTGACACCTCTCTTTTGATGGACCCATTGAGACTGTGTACATTTTATACATTTTCACATCCTGTTTTAATGATCTCTAAGGACATCTTTCCTCTCCCAATGGATAGCTACCTCTCTTAAAAAGCACCTGACCTCCCTAAAAGGGATCCTGGATCTTCATCCAAAGGGGTAGCTTACCTCTTCCAATATGTAGAGAATTTCCTACAAATTCAACAAACTCCACAAAGTTTGGACTAGTTCCTACTGATCGAACTGCACATGTTTCCTAATCCTAGCTGAAAATGATCCAACCAGCCTGAAGGCAGATGCTGTTCGACATGGGCAATTCTTTCCAAGAACCATGAATGTATAATATGTACAACCCCCTCCCTGACCCTGACTGCTGAAGTGAAAAATGCTATGGGTGGGACTTACAGGTTCAGGAGCCATTTTCATGATTAAGGAAAGGCTCTAAATCTTTACAAAAATTCAGATCCTTGTGTGTTGGGCTAACTTGGACCTTTTACCCATCTGCAGTAATTATTTGTAGATACTTAAAAATATACTTTGAAAATATTGACCTCAATTCTCAGCTCCTTAGTGCCCAGTTTTACAATGTTGCAGGTGCCGTCTTACCTCCAAAATAGTGTTTGAACACATATAGACATTTCCAGCGTTAGATGCCCTTTTTATAAAAGTGCCTGCATGTGCTCTGGGTACCTGTTAGAAATAAACAGAGTAGCCAAAATGGAGAGGGCAAGCTGTCAATCAGTATTAATATTCATTTGAAGCCAGCTCTTCTTTTTCCAGCTGACACCTTAAAGATGCACAACTGAACATGAATTCAGCAGGAAAAAACAAACTCCCTACCAGGGACAGCATGGTGGCTCAGTGGTTAGCACTGCTACCTCACAGTGCTAGGGATGTGGGTTCAATTCCACCCTTGGGTGAATGGCTGTGTGGGGTTTGCATGTTCTCCACATGTGTTTCCTCTGGGTGCTCTGCTTCCTTGCTGAAGTGTAGATTGGCCATGGAAGCTACATGAAATAGGATAGTCTTTGGAGTGTCAATGTAGAATGGCCAGTATCCACACTGTAAGAGTTCCCTGACCAGTGTTAGTTAAAGGGATCAATAATTCCATTCAGATTCATTGTCCTGTGCTTGTATAAGAGTTTGGTTGCTATTCAAGGTGCTGAAGTCTAAAGAGAGAGATATAGTGATAAGAGGTGGGTAAGTTGCATTTGATCCCATGGGGTGGGGGGGGTGGTTCAGGACTGGAGGAATGTTTTATATTTTTATTCTAACTTTTGGACAGTGCTGAAGCCTGCCAAGTCCAATAGATTGCTCAGCCCAACCTTCCAAACAAGCCTGCCTCCCCCTGCCTGACAGAAAAATGGGGTATACAGTTGACCGTTTTTAAAGGCCATACTTCGCAGAAATGGGAATTCCCCTGACTCTGGATGTAACTGGGGCCTGAGTCTGACACACATGATAGATTGCACTATTATGGGGAGGTGATAGCCCAGTGGCATTATCACTGGACTATTAATCCAGGGACCGAGTATTGTTTCGGGGACAGAGTTTGAATCCCGCTGACAGCAGATGGTGTAATTTGAATTCAAAATAAAATCTGGAATGAAACCATTAAGGATTGTTGGAGAAGCCTAATGCGCTTTGGGGAAGGAAACTGCTGTCCTTGCCTGGTCTGGACTACATGTGACTCCAGATTCACAGTTGACTCCTAATTGCCCTCTGGGATGGGCAATAAATGTTGGCAGAAACGCTGTCATCCCGTGAATAGATGAAAAGAAATTACTCCTCATTGATGTATGCAGAAAACAAGAAAACAACTTAAAGGAGCACCTCAAATCGCCATGTATTCTCTATCAGCAAAGACTGGTATCAAACAAGGCTGTGTAAATTGTATGAGATAACAAGGTGTAGAGCTGGATGAACACAGCAGGCCAAGCAGCATCAGAGGAGCAGGAAGGCTGACGTTTCGGGCCTAGACCCTTCTTCAGAAAAAATTTCTGAATTTTCTGAAGAAGCGTCTCGGCCTGAAACGTTAGCTTTCCTGCTCCTCTGATGCTGCTTGGCCTGTTGTGTTCATTCAGCTCTACACCTCGTTATCTCAGATTCTCCAGCAACTGCAGTTCATACTATCTCTGTGTAAATTGTACCATCTCTCTCCCTCCTTGCTGCAACATTGTACTTTGTCTTGAACAAACTAACCACTAACCTTGGAGCTCATTTATAAAGCAGATGGGAAATTGTTCACCCTCCGTCAACTCCACGACAATAAAAATCTTCTTAACTTCAATATGCAAATGCTTGAACACATGCACAATCAGTACCTGAGCTCCAGGTCATTGTCAAAACCTTCTCTGAAGCATAAGGAAGAGAGACTTTCACTAAACATCCAGGAAACTAAGATCCTCCTCCAATCAGCTCCAAAGCACAATATTTCCCTAATGACGAGGTTCAGCAATGAGGTCCTGAAAAATCTGGACTATTTCGCTATTTTGAGAGTGTCTGTTCAACAAAGATAGGTATGGACAGTTGTACCACTTGAAACAAATTCCAGGCAGAGGGCATTTGTTAGATGACCATTTGAGCATATTTAGAAAGACTAATTTACTGACAGGGGGCGTGGGTCATGTGAACACATCTGTACTTTTACATTGTGAGTAATTCCATTCCAGATCAAAACTGGCTGTGGCTTTTCTTTCCACAGGCTGCCCAGATAATAACATATTCATCATCGTAGCAGCTTGGCCTTCAGCTGACTGAGGAAAAAGATCAGGATCTCACACATAAGAATAAAGCTGTGCTCCCTATATACACTTGCAGGCTATTATTTATTTGCTTGTTTGCAGGCATCACCACATAGGCAAGCATTTATTGCCCATTTGAGACAATTTAACAGCCTGCACAATGCACTGTAGGAGCATCATAATCAATGCCTTCACAATTCTTTCCAAACCTGGTGTCAACAAAAACAGTCCAGTGTCATTATATTATGCCAAGCCAACGCCAAGATGTGAATCATTTAAAACTAACTCTGCTGGGCAGGACGTCTTGCTCACAGGCCAATCACCAGAGAATCCAAAAAAACACTGCTATGCTTTGAACTTGGTAGTGGCAGGAGATTCCCATGACAGCACTCCATAATTTTTGAGGGATGTCTTCAATAACAAAGTTAAACATTCCCACTGACTCATGGCAGTCCCTGGCCTCTCACCAACCGAAATCGAGGTTGCTAACTTGGAAAGGATCTGAGCAAATCAAGAGACATCAGGAACCCGAAGACAGAAGCCTAGATATTGGACAGGGCACACAAATCTATAAAAGGCTCATCCACCTCATGGCATCTAAGCTCCTTGCCTTCAGCATACCAAAGAACTATCCCCGCTTGGAGAGGTCCATCCTGTCTAACCACTTCCCACAAATGGTGGTGTTCTTCCTCATGGTTGCCACCTACTGGCCGAGGCCCTAATTTATCATCAAATTCACAGTTGTCTAACAGTAAAAATTGAGTTCCAGATATATAAATACCAAATGAAGTACTTGTGAAGAATCTTTTTTTTCAATGTTGACAATCCCTAAGCCATTCACATCTATCACATTGTTGTTATTTACAGTTTATTTTGACTGTTCTGACCTGAAAGCCAAGATGACTGAAGAGCATGGTCAATTGTATCTACTCCTACTGCCGTGCATGTATCAGGGTCTGCATATTGTGCATCGGGCTTATCAGCCATCTCAGAGCCTATCAACCAGAGTGTAAGCAAGTCACTCCCATGGGACAGTCAATAAAAAAGAGTGTTCACAATTGGGCTGCTTTGCTGTTTTAAAAGGTGAAAACAAAATAATACTAGGAGCATTGTCAGACTACTAACCGTGGCACCATTTGTTAACGCAAACTACTTTAGGCATTTACTTTGTCCCCAAGGATCTGGTAACAAAAACTGAATGAAGCTTATTCCGAGTTATGGGTTTTCAATGCTGCTTACGGAAGTTGCTGTAGTTGTTTTGGTATTTCATTGGCTTTAGGAGTAAATCAGAAAGCCATCCATACAACATGTCAAATGTTGATTTAGCAGTAAGGTTCAACTTAAAAAAGTGTAAACTTAATGGTAGGTTTCACCAGTCGTGAAAGAGTGAATATGAAACTTATGTTCAATAAGTTTCATGTAATTGAGTTCCGTGTATACCAATACCAAATGAAGTACTTGTAAGGATTTTGTTTTCAATGTCGGCAATCTCTAAGTCATTCACATCTATCGTACTTCTGTTATTTACAACTTTGACCCTCCTAACCTGAAACCCAAGATGACTGAAGGACAGTCAATTGTATCTACTATGCCTCCACTAAAGCAAAATCATTTTTTCAAACTTTTCTTAAGCGAAATACATTTTAAAGTTTCAGAAATGTCCTCTTTCCCCTGTTACCCTCAGATGGCCTGCTGCTTAAGGCATATTGCAGCAGTTACAATAATGACCTCCCCAGATTGAGGTTAGAGTCAGTCAACCTCAGTTGCCTTGATGCCCCTTCAATCCCCTCCTTGTTCTACCAGGTCTCACCCTACCATGTTCAACAACCCCATATCCAGAAGGAAAAAACTGTAAAACATGTGAGTATGACATGCCAATCAGATTTGCATATTTCTGAACAGAGCCCTGCTATGATCTATTCATTCATTTCTAACCTGTTACATTTTAAATTGATATTTCCTTCTGGGTTTCCTTAGCTAGCCAATAAGCTCACAACAATCTCCTGACTGGAGCTGCCAACATCTTCAATGACACCATAGTCAGACCGTACAAAGCCCTCTGTTTAAGCATAACACACCCACTTCTTTGACAGTGGCCCATCCCCTATGTGGACTTTATAGGACCTACCTGATTGACAATGACCAGCGAGGTTCAGACAAATTGTGCTTGACTGCCTGGACTGGTTATGGCCCTATTTCTTACCTGAAACTGTGTTTTGCGTTGGACCAATCACCTCACTGACCATGCCTTACTTTGGATTAGACATTGTCCATCCTCTGGGCAGATGATGGTGGCAGCCCCTGATCAGGAGTCCACCCTTGCCTCCGCTTTCTATTTCACACATCACCATGCTCTTCACACACATCCACTGTATTTGCTGCAGACACTACAGATACGTACACCACCTGAGGCTGATGAGGTGCCATGCTGTTCAGAACATCTGCCCACCCTTTTGCGATGATGGTGCATCGTCGTGCACTTCCACCCCAAGCTACCACCTTTCTTTGAGTCAGAGACATAATCTGCAGCTTAGCTGTTCTTCGGTTGGGTTCTGTAATTGCTGAAGGAGACGGTCTGCCTTGATCTCCTTGGAACTGACCAGCTGCAATAGTGTGAAGACAATGAACATTTACAATGGCAGAAAAGACAGAAAACTCATTGGACTTGGGGCCAAAAGACCAAATTGCCAGGTAAGCACTGGCTATGTGATGTTGAGTATCTCTTGATTAGGCAGAAGTTATTTGGGAAGACAAAGTTAATTCCAGCAAGTTATATAATTAGTCAGATGCCCAGGCATGCAAATTAGGTTGTCATCATCAGATGATGAGAAGGTCAGCTTGCCTTCTGAAGAATTAATTACTGAAGTTTATCTTGACGGTGAGAGTCAGATTTTTGAACTCTCGCCTGATTAATTCATCATGCTCACCATTATTCTCATGTCCTCTGGGAGCAGAAAATCATATCTGGTGAGTGTAACATTGAGCCTTACCTTGTCTCAAACAAGCTTACTTATTTATGCACAATCTCCTTTAATGATTCACTGATTGGTGTCATCATTTGTTGGAATGAAATTTAATTTTGCAAAGTTGCCTTGCTTATGCTTATGATGCCATCGTGTTCATAAGAATTTCTAATATTTTCCACTGGGAGTTTGTTTTATTGTATTCAAATCTTTAGAGCTGGAAGAGATTGCAAAGACAGGGATGCATGAGGCACTGCAGGATTTGGAAACAATAATGAGAACTTTAAAGATCAATACAAGGCCACAGTGATTGCAAATGACAGGTTCCAAGGTGGCAGACTGTCTCAGACAGCTTGAAATCACTAAGCCCAGATGTAATAAAACTCACTGGATGGCAATACAATGATTTAATAAGACCATAAATGGTAAGTGAACATACTCTAAAGTGGAATATGGAAAGGAGATGGAAACAGACAGAACGGGAAGTATTTATCAGGTCAGGCAGCATCGGTGGAAAGAAACAGCAACAACAGGTAGATTCTTATAGGGGTCTGAGTGACATGGACTATGGTGAGATTCATGGCAGTATTGTTTATGATGTCAGGTAAGGCTTACCTCGATGTCAGGAGCATCCTATCTGGATGCATCAAAGCAAGTGCTCTTCCCAAAACTGCAAGACACGACAGAGAGTTGTGAACACAGCCCAGTCCACCACGCAAGCCAGCCTTCCATCCATTGACTCCATCTATACTTCCCACTGCCTTGGGAAAGCAACCAACGTCATCAAAAACTCCTCTCACCCTGGTTATACTCTCATTCACCCTCATGTTAGGCAGAAGATATAAAAGTTGAGTATGAATAGATTCAACAACAGCTTCTTCCCCTGCTGTTATCAGACTTTTGTACGGACCTCTCAAATGTTCATTCTCCTCTCTCTCTCTGCACCTTGTCTGCAACTGTAAAGCTGTATTCTGCACCCTGTTCTGCTACACTGATACACTTTGTATGGTACGATCTGCCCGTATAGCACACCAAACAAAATTTTACACTGTACCTCAGAACATCTGACAACAATAAATCACACTATCTCACTGCATCTTTGTTCCTTTAGATAGACAAATATAGAGACAGGTTAACTGAATGGGAAAATGTGGCAGATCACATATTAAGTGGGATAATGCTAAGTTGTAATGGCAAGAGGAAAGAAAGAGCACATTAAATTGCAGAATTCCAAGGGATGTAAGATTCTTGATAGAAAAGAGGAGAAATATTTTGCTGAGGCGGATGTGAAAGGGTTGTGAAAGTGGGCTCATTAAACATTTTTAAGACTGGTGTAGCTTGATTCTTCTGCCGAATGTGAATCTAAGGCTATCATTGGGAGAGGGGAATGTGGAGTTCAAAACACAAACAGACCAGACATTAAATTGTGCAGCAAGCTCAAGGAGCTGAATGGATTACTTCTGCTCCTATTTTAAATGTTCATAAAAGGAGATTGGCTCCCAGAAGGTTTACTGGGCATAAAATTAGACAACAGGTTGATGGGATGTTGAGATTTTTATTCATAAGCAGACCGTGGATCGACCTTTCAGAAAGTGCTCACAATGGCACAGATGGTAGACACGGCTCTTTTGAAAAGGGGTTTTGGTGTGAATGACACTAGGAGAGCAAAAAGGCAAGAAACAGAGTAGAATAGCTGAGAAGAAAAGTGGAAATGAAATTTGGGAATGGCTGGGAGAACAGTAAGAAAAATGTGAAACAAAAACAGAAATTGCTGAAAAAGCTCAGCAGGTCTGACAGCATCTGTGGAGAGAAGTCAGAGTTAACATTTTGGGTCAAGTGACCCTTCCTCAGAACTGAGAAAAATGTGAATTGTGCTGAGAGAGTCAAGAAGAAGACAAAGTTAAGATGACAGTCTTGTGCTCAGAGCTGCAGTCAAATCTGCTGAAAGATACATTAGTGACTTATCCATGCATTAATGTGAGCACTGCACATGTGTACTCTTTGGTAAAACTCTGAGATTGCATAAAAAACATGGGAGGCCATGTAGGTACAGTATCCCAGGGGATGTGATGTCCTACTGGTTAATCCAGAGACCCAGATAACGTTCTGGGAACCTGGGTTCGAAACCCACGGCAGATGGTGGAATTTGAATTTAGTAAGTATATGGAATTAAGAATGTAAAGGTGACCATGAATCCATTGCTGATTATCAGAAAAAGCCCATCTGGTTCACTAATGTCCTTTGGGGAAGGAAACTGCCATCCTTACCTGGTCTGACCTACATGTGATTCCAGACCCACAGCAATGTGGTTGACTCTTAACTGCCCCTTGGGCAATAAATGCTGCCCAGCCAGTGCTGCCTCACCCCGTGAATTAATAAAAAGAAACCCCAAGGCAACATGGTGAAATTTGGTATGATGATAAAAATAGACTTGCCCCTTAAACTTCTGCAGGTCTTTACTGCAACTCAAGATTTCTCCCTTAGAAACAAATGATCTACCTGCCAGAAACAGCACTTCTGCAGCAAGTTTCCCCACTGAACACTAATTAGGATGACCCTAAATATATTGTAGGATAGGAATTCTCCCAATAGTTAATGCACCACTCAATTTCTGCCCATAATGGCAAACATTTTTAAAACTTGTGGGAATGAATTTTAAACACATTTACTCATTTTAATACTAAAATCAAGTAAATTAATTATGCTAAAGTGGCTTATTGTATGATTTGTTACTTTGACATAATTTCTAATGTATGAATTTAATACCGAGGAGGTAATTTAGGGTGGAATCATTTGAGATACGAGGATATAAACGGCAAAAGCAATAAAATGTCAGCTCCAAGTGATCATCCATTATCAGACATCAACGAAGAGAAGCATCCTGGATCCTGTTGGTGCTAAGCTTGCTGCCTGATTGTTCCTTTTGTTTCAAAGGAAGAAAAAAAGACACTTTTCTTGATGCTGACAGCATCCAGTCAGTGAACTACTCCCACTATTAATGGTGGAATCATCCTGTTACTGCTGAAGGGACAGATTATAGTAATCAAGATTGGAACTACGAAGCTGCTTCCTGATCTTTTATTTTTCAGTGTCAGTGGAAATGAGGTTAATCAGAGCAATCCATCAATGAGTTCTGATAGTATTCGAGTTGCAGAGTATAACAAAATTTGATTGCTGGTAGCTGCTTTCTCTCTCCTTGTCCACTTAGCCTCTTATAATGACTGTATTTTTCACCTGCACTGCCAGAGCTGCAGCTATTGGTCAATAAGTATTGTAATCACCCCGATTGTGAAAAATAATCCAAATCCAAGTCGTACATTTTCTCGTCAACCCTTTGTAAACTTTATCATTCACTCTGCCTACAGCAATGACACTTCACTCCAAAAGACCTATTAAACTTGTCATTGCTCTGCATGTTGTGGGACATCTTCTGATATTCTTTTCTAACTTTTGTGACACCCTATAGAGAAATGCAAAATTAGCTGAATTTCTCTCTAGCTTTCACAAATTATCCCACCAAAAGAATTAGCTGTAAATCGGTACAAATCTAAAGCAATATATGGCCAGTGTTTTTAAATGCACCTGTACTGTAAAGGGAATTGATACTAATTATGCTTTGGCCCATGATACAGTACAATCAACTAATGTAACAGTAATAATGCTAGTGAGATGTCAAAGTACGATTACTGTAACAAACTACAATATCAATAAAATAAATTGGCACCCTTTTATTTCCAAAGTTTTTCACCTGACAGCCTTTTACAACTTCCAAAGGTTTATTTTCTGACAGTCTCACACATTAAAGCTTCACAATTAAGGAAGTGTCCCTTTGGATATAATATGTTCATGCTAAAAATGATCGTAATGGAGATAAATGGTCTGTTAAATGACTAATCCAATATTTGACCTGAAGTTCTCAGATTTAATTCATAGTTAGTATTGAGACTACTGCTACCAGCAGGCGATGCAAGGGCCAGAAACCTTCATTGCTGAGGACATATTTGACAGCAGACGTAGAAATCAGCATCACTTCTGTTACAGGATGGGCATTTCTTGCATGATTAAACAATTATCAGCTCATTACAGATACATATGCACAAGAAGCATAGAGATTCTTGTTGCAGGGGAGGGCAGGGCTTCAGCTCCCTTTCAGGATTGGAAAGCCTTAATGCCATATTTTAAAAAAATTCTCTGAAAAGCCTTAATTGATGCTAAGCTAGCCAGCCTACTCGACTGATAACAATCACTACTTCACCTTCCTTTGTGTCTGGAGCAGCTTTATCAACTGCCAGCCATTATCAATCATGATCTGGCATTGACAATCATTGCCCAGTGAGGCCAGAAGCGCAGCCAATCACTTCAAAGTCTAGGAAGTACAGTGCCTGCATAAAACTGGGAACTGTGGATGCTGGAAATCTGAAATCAGAAACAGAAATTGCTGGAGAAACTCAACATGCCGGTCAGTTTCTGTGGAAAGAAAACAGACTGAATGTTTCGAGTCCAGTTCTGAAGAAGGATCAGTGGACTGGAAACGTTCACTGTTTTCTCTCTCCACAAATGCTGCCAAACCTGATGAGTTTCTCCAGCAATTTCTGTTGAGGTACAGTGCCTTGCCTGCTGCCTACCTCTTATATGCAGTCAAGAATCAGAAGGGATGTACTTTTTATTTACAGAGAATTTAATTGGGAAGGGAAAACTTAATTCAGTTGAAATGACTCTTTAATGCATTTGTATGACAGGCAAATGCATGGAAAACAGTGAACTGTTGTCTGCCATCAGGAAGATCAACCTGCTTTCAAAATTCCAAGGACTTAATTGAAAACTTACATCTCACCACTGGGAATCTGATTTTTGGTGTTTCTCACAATATAATTTCCTGCCCTCCTTGCTTCCTACTTCTGGCAACGGGAATGTGACAACTGACCTCGTTGAATTAAGCTGAAAAATAAAAATGATTGTGGCTTCCATCAATGGATCACCAGTGCTAATGAATGAATGTGGAGAACAATGTCAAAGTGAATCCCCTGCAGTTTACTTGGAATATCAATCTCTTGGCAAACGCTGTGACTTAAAGTCTTGCACAAGTATATCAGCTCTCACCCATGCACCATCAAAATTTATTTCTATTTATTTATGATATGCATGGAAATCTACATTGTCCATCCTCAATTGTACTCGAGATGGTAGTATTGAACTTCCTTCTACACTTCATACAATCCGTGTGGAGAATGTGTTCCCACATTGCTATTAGGAAAGAGGGTCTGGGGCTTTGACCAATGAAATGGGAAAATATGAAAAGACAGGGTGCATGGACTTTGGAGAGGAATTTTGCATATGGCATTGTTTCCATGCACCTATTGACTTGTGTTTCAAGATGGCAGAAGTCATTATTTTGAGAAGTGCTATGGTGCAGTGCATCTTGCATCTTCTCCACACTGCAACCACAATACACCAGTTTTGGAGACAATGGGCAGTTAAGGCTTGGGTGCAAATAAAGGCTGCTGGATCCTGATGGTGGTGAGCTTCTTGAAAGTTGTTGGAACTGCACTTATTCAGGAATGTGGAGTGTGTTCCATCACACTTTGGACTTGTGCTTTGTAGATGCTGGACAATCCTTTGAGTGATAAAGTCATATAGATAAATGTAACATGGAAACAGACCCTCCAGTCCAAATCATCCATGCTCACCAGGTTTTCTATGCTAAACTAGCCCCTTTTGCATGCATTCGGCCCAAATCCCTCCAAACACTTCCTATTTATGTACCTGTGCAGGTCAGGAAGACAGTTACTCAATGTAGCACACCCAGCTTCTCACCTGCTCTGTTTGTATTGATGTGTTACAGTATTAATGTGTCCAATACACTCATTTTCCTGGTCTCTCTCTCAGCAAGTTTACAGAGTTGAATTTGATGAATACTAGGAAATATTAAGAGGAGATTGCTAAATTCTCTGTTGTTGGAGATCATTATAGCACGCTACTTGCATCATAGATGCGACAGTCAAGAAGGCACAACAACACCTCATCTTCATCAGGCGGCTCAGGAGATTTGACACGTCTATAATGTTCCTCACCATTTTCTACAGATGCACCATTGAAAGCATACTGTCTGGGTGCATAACGGCCTGGAATGGCAACTGCTCTGTCCAGGACTGTAAGAAACTACATAAGGTGGTGCGCACAGCCCAGACCATCACGGAAGCCAATCTTCCATCCATGGGCTCCATTTACACGGCTCGCTGGCACAGAAAGGCTACCAACACCGTCAAAGACCCCTCCCACCCCAGTAATGAACCCCTACAACCTCTTCTGTCAGGCAGAAGATGCAGAAGCTTGAACACATGCACAAACAGGTTCAGAAAGAGCTTCTTCCCGGCCATTATCAGTTTGCATAGACTTTCTAGCCTCAAATAACCCGACCTTGCTAATGCCTAGCGCACAGCCTGTGCAATATAACCTGTATGCCTTGTTCTAAGTTTTTTTGATCTGTACATCCTTGCTTGCTATGATCTGCCTGTATTACTCGTAAACAAAGCTTTTCACTGTAGTTCGGTGCATGTGACAGTCAATCAATCAGTCAATAATGAAATTGCTATTTGCAATTGACTACCCTAAAACCTGAAGTTCTAGCCTGGTTTGGACGCAGACTGCTTCAGTATCTGCTCTCTGAATGGCATTGAACATTGTGAAATTATTAGCAAATCCACGCTCTGGTCTGATGATGGAGGGCAGATCATTCATGAAGCAATTTAAAATGATTAAGCTTCAGACATTGTCCTGAGAAAGTCCCTACAGAGATGTTCCGAGGCTGAAATGATTGACCTCCAAAATCCACAACCATCTTCTTCAGAACTTGGTATGTGTCCAACCACTGGAAATCTTTCCCCCTTCTCTGTTAATAAGTTCATTAATGTTTCACTTGGTCAAATGCTCTCTTGTTATCAGTTTAACCTGACCAGAATATCAGCTTCTATTCTGTGCTTGCACTATGGCTGCAGTGCTGGCTACAGCCAAGTATTGTGAATGGCTCCCGATCTCAATGTTGGTGAGCAGTTAATTGACACCTAACATTGCCTATGACTCCTTCCATCTGTTTGCTTGGAGGGGCTGACAGGCTGTAACTGGCCAAATTGGATTTGTCCTGCTTTTTGTGAACAGGGAATAACTGGGAATTTTTCCACTTTGTTGGTTAGATTTGTATCATCCGTAGAGGCAGGAACTCACCAATACTTACACCTGGGTTGACAGGAAAAAATTATGTAGAGGCATTCACTTTTTGTTAGACAGAAGGGAATCTTCCATTCAGAGTTTTGTCCCAAAAATCTTGATAACAGATTACTTGGCTGCATTGTCAAACAGCAGTAATGTCCCTCGTTAATGGAATAGGCTTCTAACTGATTTATAGTAGCAAAGCGGGGAACAAAGGAAGGAAAATGAATATCTGTGGGATGCTGGATTGTTCTTTTAGAAGATTTTACCAGGAAAAAAAGTCAACATGCAGTTTTCATGTCTCTTTGCTGCATTAGAGAGATAGTCCCGGTAGATGGTAAACAGACAGTAGCTGCAGATAGACCCAAAATCATACTTATTGCTGATCAGCATGCTCCCCATGATCACAGAATTAGCAGGGGTATTGCAGTGCCACACCACTGGATTCTTTCAGTCATTAACAGAGGACAATATTGACATTTCAGTCCTGTGGATGAGAACATTCAGAGCTGTGTCAAACCAGACAGAAATACATTATAATTATTAAAAGTGATGAACTGGTGATATTATTGTGATCTGTTAATTGAGTGAACCAGATATTGTTCTGGGGAATGAAGTTCGAATCCACAATGGCTGATGGTGGAATTTGAATTCAATAAAAACCTGGCATTAAGAAATTAAAGGTGACCATGAACCTGTTGTTGATTGTGAGGAAAAACCCGTCTGGTTCACTAGTGTCCTTTAAGGAAGGAACCTGCCATCTTTACCTGGTCTGGCCTACATGTGACTCCAAACCCACAGCAATGTGATTTACTCTCAACTGCCCTCTGCGTAATTAGGGATGGGCACTGAATGCTGGCCTAGTCAGCGATGCTCTCATCTTGTGAATGATTATTTTTTAAAAAATAGACAGGATAATATATCAACCAAAGTGGGCAAGTTGCCAGACCTTTGTCATCTCCAGAGTATACTCAGAATATATTGGGAGCAAGGTAAATGCGATAACATCTCACTCCAAAATGTTAATGATACTATGAAATCTCAGTTTATCTAAATGTGCAGCAATTTTGCAGCCAGAAATGCACTCAGTGTTATAGAGTTGTGATACAGATAGTTATTGTGTTCACTATTCCGTGGCTCTGCCTTTCAGCACAGGAGAGCTGGTGGTTCCTGGTTAATGCATTCTACTTTTCCACTTAAACTAGTGGGATAAATATCAGTAAAAATTTTATTAACTGGCACCTATGGGACCAGGAGTGAGTTGGTTGATCAAGTATTCTGGTCAATCAAAAGATATGTCTAACCGCAGTAAACACTGACCAAGCGAAGCTTTGTGGCATCAGCATCCCTCAAAGAAAATCTATGTTAAAACCATCAACCCTCCTCCTAAGATCAATGTAAAACCACACAGTAGATAATGGAAACATAATACAGGGTTATACACATCATTACTATCCTTTATTCACAGCATAAATACTCGGACATCACAGTAAATCGCAGTGTTTCATGTATATAATGTTTGCCATTTTATCCAAGAATGCCAATTGATTAGGTGCTGGCTGAAACAAAGCGTTGTAGTTGCTCATATTAACAAGCATGTTACATTGAGGTATATGGCGCTCGGTCACAGCTTTGACTTTATTGAATACCTGAACAGACCCAGGGGTCTAAATGGCCACCTTTTCGATTTCACGGCAGTTCCCATGTTCCTGTGACCTATCACAATAAATATTGTATTACAATAATGTATACTAATTGTGGTCACCAGAAGTCTACAGAAAACACAGCTAACTTTAAAACAAAAGCAGGATCAAGAAATCCACCTGGTATTTAAGTATCCATTTTAAGTTGCTACACTGTAATATCCGGGCTTTTTTTTAGCCCTCTAATTGTATTGTTAGGAGGAAAATCAAGCCCTAATATTAAAACATGCTGAGACTGCTAAAATAATAAGTCATTGCCAAATCACACAGAGAGCATAGAAGATTTTCATTTCAATCATTTTGCCAATTATTCCATAAACCTTCCGATCATGACACTGATTAGCCTTTGTTGCTTGTGGTTTGTGCGCAGCAGTTTCCAAAGAAGATAACATTCTCACTGTCATTGATATTTATTTGATGAAATTACATCACAATACTGCATGACTATAATGATTGGGATTAGCACATCAAGGCAATCAACTTAATCAGCTTTGATTTCTTCCATATACTATACTGTTGTTTCCTCCGGAGATAACGGAGTTTGTTTTACACATCTCGATTTTAAAATCCTCAATGGTCATCCGGAACACATTGTGCTGGATTTTAAACTCCACCAGCTGAGAGTTTAAAGATGGGGAGGCTCAAAATCCATTCTCGCCACCTAACCACCTATCCCCCGATTTGTCTAAAACTTCACAGGAAGCAGTGGACACATCAGACTGTCCACCTCCCCTAGGTCCCCTTACGATCTTAGCAGCAGGGCAAAATTTTTAAAATGGCCACTTAAGTGTTTGGCCCCCACACCTGCCAGTATTTTTATCCATGTTGGGGAAGC
The DNA here is from genome assembly GCA_024137785.1 of Ginglymostoma cirratum. Taxonomy (NCBI): domain Eukaryota; kingdom Metazoa; phylum Chordata; class Chondrichthyes; order Orectolobiformes; family Ginglymostomatidae; genus Ginglymostoma; species Ginglymostoma cirratum. The sequence continues at coordinate 37,727,913 of JAHRHZ010000111.1, forward strand.
CTTACACCATGCAAAAAACTTTAGTTCTACTAATAATATTCCAGGTGAGGTCAAACCAGTGTGTTTACAAGTTTAGTATTATTTCCCTCTTACTGCACCCTATTCCTCTCTTTACAAAGCCCAGGATCTTGTTGGCTATATTGACTGCTTTCTCAATCTGTCCTGTTACTATCACCAACCTATCACACATATCCGTAGGTCCTTCTGTTTCTGCATTATGGTTAGAATTTTTTGTTTATTATCTATTACCTCTCCTCATCCTCGCTTCATATTTCTTTATAGTAAATTCTACCTGTTAAATACCTACCCATTCCTCCTCACCTGACATTGTATTCTTAAAAGTACCCTTCTCAATGTTCATAATAATTCCAAGTTTTGTCATACACAAATTCTGAAATTGTACCCTGGGCACTAAATCTATGCCGTGAATATAGATCAAGAGAAGCCCTATCCATAATACTGACTTCTGTAGAACCAAGAGTATACAAGTTCTTCAGCAAATTTAAAAAGAAACATTCACCATCTGTTTCTTAGATAACAAGGTGTAGAGCCTGTTTATTGAATTCTTCATTTCTGATGAAGGGTCTAGGCCCGAAACGTCAGCTTTCCTGCTCCTCTGATGCTGCTTGGCCCGCTGTGTTCATCCAGCTCTACACCTTGTTATCTCAGATTCTCCAGCATCTGCAGTTCCTACTATCTCCACCATCTGTTTCTTGTCAATCAGCCAACTTCAGAACCGTGCTGACTCTATCCCTTTAATTTTATGCACTTTAGTTTTATTAATGTGTTGGGGCACCTAGTGTGCAGCGGGACCTGGGTGTCCTTGTGCACCAGTTGCTGAAGGCAAGCAGGCAGGTGCAACAGCGGGAAAAGAAGGCAAATGGTATGTTGGCCTTCATTGCGATAGGTTTTGAGTACAGGAGCAGGAATGCGTTGTTGCGTTGGTGAGACTACACCTGGGATATTGTGTGCAGTTTTGGTCTCCATTTCTGTGGAAGGATACTCTTGCTCCCGAGGGAGTACAGCGAAGGTTTACCAGACTGCTTCCAGGGATGGCGGGACTGATGTATGAGGACAGATTGACTAGGTTAGGATTATTTTTGCTGGAGTTCAGATGAATGAGGTGGGGGATCTCCTAGAGACTTATACAATTCTAACAGGACTGGACAGGGTAGATGCAGGGAGAGTGTTCCCAATGGTGGGTGTCTCCAAACCCAGGGGTCACAGTATGAGAATTTGGGGTAGATCATTTAGGACGGAGATGAAGAGACATTTATGAAGAAAAAAATCAGAGTTAATGTTTCGGGTCCGGTGACCCTTCCTCAGAACTAGTTGCAGCCAGACCTGTTGAGCTTTTCCAGCAACCTCTATTTTTGTTCTGATTTACAGCATCTGTAGTTCTTTTGGTTTTTATGAGGAGACATTTCTTCACCCAAAGAGTGGTGAGCTTGTGGAATTCATTACCACAGGAAGTAGTTGATGCCAAAAATCGAATGTATTCAAGAGGCGACTAGATATAGCACTTGGGGTGAATGGGATCAAAGGTTATGGGGAGAAAGCAGGATTAGGCTATTGAGTTTGACAATCAGCCATGATCGTGATGAATGGTAAGCAGGCTCAAAGGGCCAAAGGGCCACCTTCTGCTCCTATCTTCTATGTTTCTAATGTCTTTTGAATGTTCATATCCATATACCCTCCCATAATTATTTTTATTCCACCTTACTCCATGATCTTGTCCATTGCCAATTTAAATATTATGATACTATAATCGCTGTCTCCTAGATGTCTCCTGACTTAAACTTGATTCACCTGACCCATCTTATTCCCGAGATTGAGATCCAATACCTTCCTCATTGGGGAAGAAACATGCTGATCATGCGCATACTTTCTTCCCTTTATTCTTCCCTGATGCACAGATCACAAACAGTAAGGATAGGTGGCAACACCTCCTCAGTGATAATCCTCAACATCGGTCCCCCACAAGGCTGAATACTCAGCCCCTTACTGTACTCCTTATACACTCCTGACTGTGTGGCTAAATTCAGCTCGAACTCCATTTACAAATGTGCTGATGATTCCAATGTTGTGGTTCAGATCTCAAACAATGATGAGGCAGAGTACAGGAAAGAGATAGACAGCTTAGTGGCATGGTGTAAAGCCAACAACCTCTCCATAAATATCAGCAAAATGAAGGAGCTGGTCATTGACTTCAGGAAACGAAATGGAGAACACACCCCATCTGTGTCAATGGGGCTGAGGAGGAGGTGGCTGCGATTTTCAAATTCCTCTGTATAAATATTACCAACAATCTGTCCTGGTCCACCATTACAGTGCTACAGCCAGAAAAGCACACCTCTACTTTCTCAGGAGGCTAAGGAAGTTCGGCGTGTCCACAATGACTCTTTCCAATTTCTATAGATACACCATAGAAAGCATCTTATCACAGCTTGGTACGGCAACTGTTGTGTCCAAGACTGCAAGGAATTACAGAGAGTTGTGAATGCAGCCCAGTCCATCGCACAAACCAACCTCCCATCTATTAACTCTGCCTGTACTTCCTGCTGCCTCAAGAAAGCAGCCTACATGATCAAAGACCCTTCCTAACCCGGTTATATTCTCTTCCATTGGGTAGAGGAAGCAAGCATTTGAAAAGACAATACAAGAGATTCAAGAACAGTTTCTTCTGTGGCTGTTTCAGGCTTATGAATGGACCTCTCATATATTTAGGTTGATCTCTCTCTACACCTTTTTGTGGCTGTAACTCTATATTCTGCATTCTGTTCTGTTACCCTGATGTACCTATGTAAAGTAGGATCTGTCTGCATAGCACACAAAACACTAATTTTCACTGTATCTTGATTCAAATCAAATATTATTACAAATCCTCTCTATAAATAAATTCCCCCTTATTACAACTCTATGTTCTGTACATTTCTATAATTTCCTTTCGAGTTAGCTCCTCAATATGTTTCCCACTGGTTAGTGGTCTATAGAATACACCCATGCTTACAATGGTTGTTCTTAGCTCTATCCAAATGATTTGTATCATTGGATCCCTACGGTGCAGAAAGAAACCACTCAACATATCAAATCTGCACTGACTCCATCCTTGGTACCCCAGGGATATTTCACACGAGGTGTTTCACAAAACATCTGAAAATGTTGACTTTGAGTTCTTATGGGATTTTGATAGCATCCCCACTTCTGGTCCAGTAAGTCTGGGGTCAAGTCCCAGATGGCGACATAATATAACGTGCCTGATCATATTGAGTCACTTTCTTTAAGAAGCATTTTCCTACGTGGAGAAATGGGTCTATTGAAAGAACAGACACCTGCAATTATGGACAGAGTAAGGTCAGATAATGGAATCTCAATGAACTGAAAAGCCTTCATAAAAAAATTGAAACCTAATCATAAAATGCTAAATGGTTAGTGTGGATTTGTGAAGGGAAAATTTTGCTTGACTAACCTTGGTGAATTCTTTCATTGGGTAAAAAGGTGATGGAGCAGATGTAATATATACGCAACATATATGGATTTTAAAAATGTGTTCAATAAGGTGCTACATATTAAATTATTGGCAAAGTTCAAACACGCATTCAGAGGATGAGTAACAGCACAGATAGCTAGCTGGCTGCAGGCACGAAGTAAAAGTAAGTCTAAAGGATATAGAGTTACAGAAGGCGAGAAATGGGCCTCCACCAGTGGTAAGTCTGGGAGTATTGATCTCCACAATATATATCTGTATAGACTTTCTAATTAAAATCATAATTTTTCAATTTGTCAATGTTACCAATTGAGGGAGGAAAGGATTATCATATGATAATCAATATTGAGTGGAGTTGCAAGAAATTAGGAGCAAATATAAATAAACTTGCAGAATGGGCATACAATTGACAACTTAATTGTAACATAGGCAAGTATTGAGGTAACGAGGAACGCAATGCACAAATTACTCACTGTAGTGACATGAGTTAACAGGGCCTTTAAAATTTAAACCAAACATTAGTTTTATTTCTAATTGGTGAAGAATGTGATCAAAAATAATAAAGAAGATTCTAGGCTTCTGAGTGCAAAAGCATGGATTAAACCGAAACAGTGATTTGGAGTCAATTGGAGTATGGTGGCCAATTTTGGGAATTGTACTTTAGGAAGGACATGACTGCTTTGGAGACAGAGTAGAAAAACTAAATAAAAACTGTTTCTAGGGAGGAGAAACTTCAGTTACATGGATTGCAGAAGCTGAGTCTGTTCTTCTTGGAGAAGTAAAGGTTGATTGGTTATTTGGTAGAGGTGTCCAAAATTATGGAGGGAGCATCAAATACAAAAGTTGGCAAGTTATGTTACAACTGTATAAAACTTTAATTAACATTTGGAATATTACATGCAGTTCTGGTTGCCACACTATCAGAAGGACATGGATGCTTTGGAGAGGGTGCAAGAGAAGGTTTGCCAGGATTTTGCCCGGTCTGGAGAGTTTTAGTGATGAGGAGAGGTTGGATAAACTTGGATTGTTTTCATTTGAAAGACAGAGGCTGAGGGGTTACATGATAGAGGTCTACAAAATTATAAGACGCATAGATAGTGTGGATAGTCAGACGCTTTTTCCTAAGGTGGGAATGTCAACTACAAGAAGGCACAAGGTGAGAGGGGGAGAGTTTAGGGGAGAAGAGCGATGAAATTCTTTCAGGCAGAGCGTGGTGGGTGCCTGGAACGCACTGCCAGTGGAGGTGGTGGAAGAGGCACGTTAGCAACGTTTAAGGCATATCTTGATAGACACATGAACGGGAGGTGAACAGAGGGATAGAGCCATGCATAGGCAATAAGTAACAGGTTGACATAAGGACTAGGAATCAGTGCAGGCTTGGTGGGCTGAAGGGCCTGTTCCTGTGCTGTATATTGTATTGTGTTGTATTAGACAGGTAGATACAAAAAAACTGTTCCAGTTGGCAGAAGGGCCATGGACCAGTCTCATCCCCAAAATAACCAGCAGTGAGAAGAGGAAGAGCTGCTTTTTGCAGCAATTAGCTTGGATCTGAATGTGCTGCCCGAAAATGTTGATGAAACAGATACTATTGTGGTTTTGAAAAGGGAACTGAATAAACTCCTCCTAAACTGAGAGAGAAAAATGTAAGATAACACGGTGTAGAGCTGGATGAACACAGCAGGCCAGGCAGCATCAGAGAAGCAGGAAAGCTGCCGAAACATCTGCTTTCCTGCTCCTCTGATGCTGCTTGGCCTACTGGGTTCATCCAGCTCCATACCTTGTTATCTCAGATTCTCCAGCATCAGCAGTTCCTACCATCTCTGAGAAAAAAAGTGTAAGGCTAGGTTGAAAGTGTGAGACAGGGGGAGGAGCTAAATTCCATTGCAGATAGCTACATGAACACCAAGGGCTGAATGGCTCTGTGCTGGAACCAGTTTTTCATTGTAAATATCTGTGCCATTTCTAATCACATAATGTATTGACACATCCAGTTTATCTCTTTCCTGATGAAATGCTGAAGAAAAATAGTTATTTAATCTTTTTGAGGTTTCACTTACTGCTTGTGTTCTTATTCTCTCTATCTCGGCACCCTCATTCCCATTACAAAGTGTTTTGTAATTTATGCGCGTCAAGTCGGGATCAGTGTTTGTTCAGAAATCAGGCATGAGTGCACTTGCCAGCGGAAAAGGATAGAGAATGCTGGAATTATTTAGTAGGTTATGTTTTATTATTGATTCTACCTGCAAGGTAAGTGGGTGTGAGGAAAGAGATAATGGAGGAGGCTGGAGAAGGCTGTGTCAGGGAGGTGTGAAGGAGCACTCAACAGCAGCTAGCTAAATACACCACATTTGTCACCTTTTATTTGGCCTGCTTTCATCACTGAAGCCAGAAATCGTGGGACCTATTCCATTGCTGATGATTTCCCCTGCAAACACCAACCATACTTTCTTGGCTATCGGCTTCCTTCTCCCAGTGCTGGAAAAGGTCTCTCTCCCATACACCTTGGTCACCAGTAGTGTATCCCATTAGGCATCCGCAAAATGAGTGCAGTCGTTGTTTGTCTGGACTGTAGTGGGCTACTTACAAATCACTCTAACAGTCCAATTTGTATGTTTGGATTCTCCCATTTGTTATGATCCCTGTAGAGACAAATAACTTAGACATTTCCACAACACTAATGGAAATAAAAGTGCTGGACAACATTTTACTTTTAAAAAAACTTTACAGTAACAATCTGCACAAAATGAACGTTATTCAAATGTTAAGGTACAAGTGAAAGTTATTTTAAATAATAGGGCAAATTTCATTCTAAACAGTTAATACATTATGAATACATTTCACATAGTTAAGAGCAATCGTGCTCATTCCTGTAGAAATGTGAGACCACATGCAGTCTTCACAGTCTCTCCAATTTGATCTTGTCTATATAGAATCTCTCTCTTCCCACTAAATTGTTTTGATCCTTGAATCACATTCACCAGAAGCTATAATCCAAAAGACATCCCTGGAAAAGATTACCACCAACAAGGTGAAAGCTACGACTGCTCATTCCCTTGGTTATGATAGCCTTGATCACACAAAGCCACCACAGAACCATTCTTAACTACTTTAAATGGTTTGGTAAGCTCTGGTAACATTGAAGCAACAGTAATAGTCCTTGTTGGATCCACATTCTTTCATTCTTCCAACCTTCAGCTCCTCCTCTCCCCAAGTATATAACACATTATAAATTCTAGTCTGTACTCTATTCTCAGACACCAACTTCAACACCGGGATGTTTTGGAAGATCCAAAACAGAAAAATATTCCATTTAGAAATAATCTTGCGTGGTGGAGATGCACCGCCACTCACTGTCCCCACTCTATGCATATCCCAAATCTGAGCTGAACCCCACAGACCTGTTTATTAGGGTCTATGGCAATGCTTAGAGTTTATTTACACTATATTCCCTTTAGTACATTGTGAAGTGTAAAATTTCCAACTGTGGCACTGTTATAATCTCTGATAAACAATAACAATATTTGTATATTGAATTATTCAGAGTGAATTGTTTTAACTAACTTAAGTGTCTGATGGTCTGTTGCAGTTTGTTTCCTTGACTCTTAAAGGCTAATTGTTTACAGTGCATTTGAGCTGAATGCCATTGTTTCCTTTTCTTTGTGTTTGATTCCTAGTTTACTTTGAGCATTCCATGACAGTTCTCTATGATTATTCTCTGTGTGGTAGACATGTGTATTGTACATCATAAGGACAAAGGCTTAACATCTTGGCTAAGGGTAACTTGTTGGTCCTCTTTGATTATGACTGGTAATATTTTCCAAGCACATAATTTAGATGTGGCCATGTCTGGATGTTGTTCCTTATTTCTACCTCCTGAGTTAGATTCGAATGTGTGCATCTCAGAAAAGTGAGATAGGGAATTCCCTGTGTAGAGGTGAAGACGAGGTCCTGGTAATGTTCATTATTGACACTTGGGTGATTTATAGCTATCTCCAAGTATGAACTGGTGGTAGTGATATCAAGGCAGGAACTGATAGATATCAGAAAGCCAAAGGCAAAGCTCTCAAAAAGAAATAAGTGCTGTGGATGAGGGTGGAAGAAAATGCTGGAACTGGACTCTACAGATAAAACCAGATAGTACAGATCAATTATGAAGTCAGGAGAGCACTTCCATTCTCCTGCTTCTCAAAGAAAAACAAATTATTGATAAAAGTAGATAGCAAGAACTGCCAATGCTGGAGTCAGAGATAACATAGTGTGGAGCTGGAAGAACACAGTAGGCCAGGCAGCATCGGATGAGCAGGAAAGTTTTGGGTCGTGACCCTTCTCCTGCTCCTCTGATGCTGCCTGGCCTGCTGTTTTATATAGATAAAAGCATTTTGATTTCAAGCCATTCAAATACACAAGGTGGTGTATGTTGGGCTTGGGCCTATGCAGCCTCTCAAGTTTGATTTAGAGTGAGGTTGCAATGCCGCTTTTCACTTTTTTTTTGCAGGGGTATTGTTGACCGGACCAGTACTCATTGTCTATCCTTAATTGGCCAGTGGGGAGTTAAGAGACAGCCACTTTGTTGCTGGCCTGGAGTGACATGTAGCCCAGACTGGGTAAGGACAGTATATTTCCTTCCCTAAAGGACATTAGGGAACCAGATGGGTTTTTACAACAATTGACATTGATTACATGGTTGGCATTATTTCAGATTTTTATTGAATTTAAATTTCGCCAACTATCATAGTGGGATTTAAAATCATGTCTCCAGCTCAGTGTCCTGGGAGTTCTAGACTACACATCCAGTAACAACAATGCCACCATCTCCCCAACTGCATCATCAGGTCACAATATCTGACGTAAGGAAATACCAGTAAAACTGGTAAATGAGACATACCTATCTGACTTGCCTTGTATGTTTCAAAACAGGGCTGCCCCACACCTCCCCTCTCAACCCCATTCCAGACCCCAAGAAGACCTTCCACATCAAGCAGTTGTTCACCTGCACATCTGCTAGTGTGGTATACTGTATCCGCTGTTCCCGTTGTGGCCTCCTCTTCATCGGGGAAACCAAGCGGAGGCTTGGGGACTACTTTGCAAAACACCTACGCTCGGTTCGCACTAAACAACTGCACCTCCCAATCGTGAACCATTTCAACTCCCCCTTCCATTCCTCAGACAACATATCCATCCTGGGCCTCCTGCAATGCCACAACGATGCCACCCGAAAGTTGCAGGAACAGCGCCTCATATTTCACTCGGGAACCCTGCAGCCCAATGGTATCAATGTGGACCTCACAAGCTTCAAAATCTGCCCTCCCCCAAATGCATCCCAAAACCAGTCCAGCTTGTCCCCGCCTCCCTAACCTGTTCTTCCTCCCACCTATCCCCTCCTCCCACGTCTAGCCCCACTGCCATCTCCTACCTGCTAGCCTCATCCCACCTCCTTGACCTGTCCGTCCTCTCTGGTCTGACCTGTCCCCTCCCTAACTCCCCACCTACACTCACCTTTATTGGCTCCACCCCCGCCTCTTTGACCTGTCTGTCTCCTCTCTACCTATCTTCTCCTTTATCCATCTTCTATCCGCCTCCCCCTCTCCCCCTATTTATTTCAGGACCCCCTTCCCCTCCCCCATTTCTGAAGAAGGGTCTAGGCCGGAAATGTCAGCCTTCCTGCTCCTCTGGTGCTGCTTGGCCTGCTGTGTTCATCCAGCTCCACGCCTTGTTATCTCAACCTTGTACTGTCGGCATTCTTTAGAATCACAATTATGATATCTAACCAGCCAACAATGGAATTATTTTTCCATTTAACAGATAACAGCAGAAAGATTGGAATTAGCATTTCAAGTCCAGTGACGCTTCATCATGTTCTCGATGCAGACATTAACTCTTTTTAATCTCCACAGATGATTCCAGGACTGCCGGGTTGCCCCCGAGGTTTTTGTTCTTGTTTTCAGATTTCCAGCACCCACAGGTCTTTGTTGTATTTTACTATGGAAAGATTGGAGTGCTATGTGAAGTGTTGCCCTCATGTTACCTTGACCATTTTAACACTTGATGCAAGAAACAAATGATGTTGGAAACTCTCCAGATGCTGCTTGAGTTGCTGAGAAGGAGTCAAAGGAGGTAAAAAGTGGATAACATTCAGAAATGGGAATAGAGTTGTAATGCATGAATAATCAATGCAAATTTCTTCTGAGGCAGGCAGGCAGTGCCTGTTGGAACCGATTACAGAACAGTCTCTGAGCAGGGAGAAGAATAAAGATGGCACAACGGGACAAAGATCAAGGCCAAGAATCCCAGATGTAGTACTGGAGGTCTTGGTGCAGGAAGTGGTCAGTTGGAGAGAGGCTCTTACTCTGCGGAGAATCTGGAAATGCTTCAGACAATCTCCAGGAAGTAGTGGGAGTGGATGGCCATCAATGCCACTTTCGATGCCAGAAGTGCAGTGCAGCAGAACAGGAAGGTTCAGTACCTTCATGAGTGCTCAAAACCAGCGACTGTATCTTGAAATGCCACATCAACAGCATTAACTTGCATTCATATAGCACCTTTAAAATAATAACACCTTCCTGAGTGCTTCACAGAGACATTATCAAACAAAATGTGACACCAACTCGCCTGAGGAGTTATCCTCCACCAAGCATGGCTGATAGCTAGAGATAGTAAGAACTGCTGATGCTGGAGTCAAAGATAACAAGGTGTAGAGCTGGATGAACACAGCACGCCAGGCAGCATCAGAGGAGCAGGAAAGCTGACCTTCCTCAGAAAGGTCCAGACCCGAAATGTCAGCTTTCCTGCTCCTCTGATGATGACTGATAGCTAGCAGTCATAACTTCACGTCGGCTTCAAACATGAAGCATAATGACAAAACCACATCCTTCCATTTGCACCTGCTGCCAACTATTCAACTATGGCAGACACTGTGCCGTGCACTGCCACTTCTTGACTGTCACATACAGGATAAGGTGGTGCCCAACAAAGAGCAGAAGCACCTTGTCAGAGGGACACAAAGGCTCAGCTGCCTGCCCGTTCCTATAAAAATAGAAAATATATCCTACTTGCTACCTGCTCCAACCTGGAAGGATCCCAAAACTGAAAGAATTCATGACCATCGTCCCCTTTAAAGCCTCTGGCAGTGCCATCCTTGACCTGCTCTGAGACTACAGTTCTGTTAAGAGATCTGGTAAGAGATCTCAGCTCTTCCTGAGCACTTCTCTCACAAAACAGGAGCCAGCCACCCACTGTTCATGCCTTAGACTGAGGCTTCTCCAATGAAGAGCTTTTCTCTCCATCCTCCTTCTCCTCCCACTATGAATGATTGGGCCTCATTGTGCTACCATTGTTCAATATCTCTGCATTGGAGGCAGTTGCTATCAGTCTCTGGCTAATATGGTTTTTTGGAGCAGCTGGATATATTCTGGCTGGTAATTGTGTGTGTTTGCAGTTTTCATAGCTGGGGCCCTTGGCTGTATTTGCCTTCACTGAGGCAACAACAGATCAAATAAGGAACATTTTACATTGGGCCAATTTTCATCAATTTCATTGCTGCCATACTTTCTCATTCTGTTTTTTGACTTGAGGTTGCTGAAGCAGGACACAGAAAAGTAATCAGGGAATATAATAATAGAACATGTACAGTGCTGCCAGTAGAAAAAAAAGCCTGATCATAAATTTGGAAACTGTGCTGCTATGTCAAACAGAAGCTGCCCCTAAAGATTTACAGAAAATAGATATGTTTTATTGATCTGTCTGGCAGATGGAGATTTATGTTCACACAGATGTACTGTATGACCTGTAGGAAGGTTTTAGCAATGTATGATGCAATTTTCCCAGATATTCACTCTGCTCAAGGACATAAGGTAATTACAGATGAGGGAAATCATTCACTAGACCATCCATCCAGAAATACCCAGCAATGTCCTTTGGCCACTGCAGCATCTAATTAACTGTTAATAGTTCCAGGGTTTTCATCTGGCCCAATCTTCCTATGAGTCTGTTCCACAAAGAAGAATTTCCACGAATTCATCCTAATTTTTTTGCTTTATTTATTAATTTAAATCCCTGCCTCCTGTCCAATTTTTCATTTAGATTAAAAACATTTATCTTTTCAATCGTTTTTGCAAATGTAAGTACATCAACAGATTGTGGCTCTTCTCTGCAACGTTTCTAGTATTTGAATTTCTCCCATGTGTTTCAAGGACTAGACTCAATACTTACTGTGCTCTTTCATTATAAAGTTTAGCCACATCCTTTGACATTTTTAACTGCATAATCCAAAATTCTCATGGTACAATTGAAGTCGTTCTGCAGAAGATCGACATGATTAGATTTTTAAAATTTATTCAAGGGATATAGGCATTGTTGGCTGTGCCAGTGTTTATTGTCCATCACTATTTGCCCTTGAGAAGGCCATGGTGAATTACTACAGTTACTGAAGGTAGGGGCACACACCAATGGGGAGGGAGTTCCAGCATTTTGTAACGACAGTAAAGGAATGGTGAAATATTTCCAAGTCAGAATAGTGAATGGCTTGGAGGGGAGCTTGCAGGTGGTGATGTTCTCATGTATCTACTGCCTTGTGTTTTCAGATGGTATAGGTCATCGGTTTGGAAGGTGTTGTCTAAGGATCTTTGTTAAATTTCTTCACTGCAATTTGTAGAGAGTAAATACACTAATTCTACAGAGTATTGGTGATGCAGGGAATGGATGTTTGTGGATTTGGTACCAATCGAGTGGTCTGCTTTGTCCTAGATCATATTAAGCTTCTTGGAGCTGCAGGTATGTGGGAAGTATTCCATCACGCTGCTGACATGTTCCTTGTGGTGGACAGGCTTTGGGATGTCAGAAGATGAGTTAATTGCTGCATGACTCCTAGTCTCTGACGTGCTCTTGTAGCCATAGTATTTATATAGCTAACACAGTTCAGTTACTGCTAAATGGCAATCCCCAAGATGTTGATAATGCGGGATTCAATGATGGAGATGCCATTGAATGTCATGAGGTGATGGTTAGATTCTCCCCTGTTAGAGATGTGCAGCACAAATGTGACTTGTCACTAGTTATCTCAAGCCTGAATATTGCCCAGGTCTTTCTGCATTTGGACATGGACACTTCAGCGTCTGAGGAGTCATGAATGGTGCTGAACTTTGTGCAATCATCAGTGAACATCATCACTTCTAACTTTATAATGAAGGAAGGTCATTGATCAATCAACTGATGATATTTGGAGCTAGGACTCTACCCTGAAGAAATATAGAAACAAAACATAGAAGATTGGAGCAGGAGGAGGCCATTTGGCCCTTCAAGTCTGCTCCGCCATTCTTCATGATCATGGCTGATTGTCCAACTCAATAGCCTCATCCTGCTTTCTCCCCATAACCTTGTATCTCATTCACCCCCAAGTGCTATATCTAGTTGCCTCTTGAATACATTTAATGTTTTGGCATCAACTACTTCCTGTGGTAATGAATTCCACAGGATCACCACTCCTTGGGTGAAGAAAGAACAAGGGGTCTCTTGTGGTTCAGTGATAGAGTCCCAACCTCTGAACCAGGAGACCTGGGTTTAAGTCCCATCTGCTCCAGACTGTATAATAATATCTCTAAACAAGTTCAATGGAAAATATCTACCCTGAGAAACTCTTTAAGAGATGACCTAAAGCTGAGATGCATGACCTTCAACACCTCAACCATCTTTCTTTGTGCTAGGAACGACTCCAACCAGCAGAGAGTTTTCCCATAATTCCCATTGACTACAGTTTTGCTCAGGATCCTTGATGTCATATTCAGTCAATTGTGGCCCTTGATGTTAAGTGCAGTCACCCTCACCTAATATCTGGAGTTCAATTCTTTTGCCCTTGTTCGAACCAAGACCGTGATGACCTTAGGAGCTGAGTACTGACTTCAACAAGAAGTGTGCAGGTCTACTTCAATTTCATTCTTAGATTCTCAATACCTTTCGAGGAATTAGATTGTTGTACAACTTCCCTTCTAAGACTTGATGTCTTACATCAACCACGCGCTCATTTGTTACCACTGTTGCCTGTTGGGTTTTATATTATGTTATAAAGTCTAAGTAATGAAGATCATTGACCTACCAAAGTGGATCAGGGACTACAGTCCTGTCTGACATTTTTTCTTTTAAATGATACATTAAACTGAGAACATAAGGCAAAGAAGCAGAAGTAAGCTATTCAGCCCCTCCACTCAAAGAGATCACAACTAATCTGATAATCCTTAACTTCACTTTCCTGTCTTTTCTTTATTTTATTGCTGATTAAAACATAATACTTGATTCTGTTATTGATTAAAAATATATAAGTCTTGGCTTTGAATATATTTAAAGTCCAAGTCACGACTACCCTCGGTAGTAAAGAATCGCAGATTCACTGCCCTCGTGAGAGAAGAAATTCCTCCTGATCTTTCTATTAAATGGGCAATTCATTTTTCTGAGATTATGCTCGCAAGTCCCAGATCTTCCCTGAAAGAGAAAGAACTTCTCAGCATCCACCTATGAAGCCCCCTTAGAATCTGATTTTTTGAAAATAATGTTACCTCCCGTTTTTCTAAACCTCAATGTTTACAGGCCCAACCCACTCAAACTTGTCCTTATCAGAAAATATCTCCAACCCAGGATCAACCAAATGAAGCTTTTCTGAACTTCCTCCAGTGCCAATATCTTTCCTTAGAGAAGGGGACCAAACATGTTCATAGTATTCTAGCTGTTGTCTAACTATTGCCTTGTACAGATCTAGAAAAATGTTCCTATTTTTATATTGTATTTCCATTGAAATAAAGGCCAGCATCCTATTTGCCTTCCCTATTATCTCCTGGGCTTGTATGTAAGCTTTTTGCGAATCATGCATAAGGATGCATAAATCCCAATGTGTTGTAGTTTTCTGCAATCTTTCTACCTTTAAATAACATTCAGCTTCTCTATTCCTCCTACTGAAGTGTGTAACATCACATTTTTTCACAACATGTTCCATGTGTCACAGCATGGTAGCTCAGTGGTTAGCACTGGTGCCTCACAGCACTAGGGACCTGGGTTCAACTCTGCCCTTAGGTGCTGTCTGTGTGGAGTTTGCATATTCTCCCTGTGTCTGTGTGGGTTTTCTGCGGGTGCTCCGGTTTCCTCCCACAGTACAAAGATGTGTAGGCTAGATGGATTGGCTGTGCTAAATTGTCAATCATATTCAGGGATGGGTCTGGGTGGGATTCTCTAAGGGGTTGGTGTGGACTTGTTGGGCTGAAGGGCCTGTTTCCACACTGTAGGGATTCTATGATGTGTTAAGTTTTTGCCCAATCATATTACTACCTGTAGACTTTCTGTGTCGTTCTCACCAGTTACCTCCCCATCTGTTTTTATATTATCCACAAAGTTGGAGATAGCACATTCACTCCCCTCTTCAAAATTAATTATAACATATAGTAAATAACTCTGATCAGTGTGGCACATTCTGAAAGTTTCCCCCTTATTCCAACATTCTGTTCTCTATTAATTAGCCATTCCTGTACACAAGATAAAATGGTACACCCAAAATGATGGGCTCTTAAATTATTAACTTTATCAATGCCTTCAGGAAATCTGAATATATTATGCCTACTGGTTCCCTTTTATTTAACCTGCTTGTGACTTTCACAAAGAATTCTACGAATAAATTTGTCAGGCATGAATGTCCACTTTATGAAGCTGTGCTGACTCTGCTTGATTAAATTATGGATCTAAATGGTTTTCAGTTAAATACTTCATTACAGACCCACCATCTTTCCAATGAGAGATGTTACGCTTACCTACCTATAGTTACCTGTTATGTTATCTCCTGCCATTACTTTTAAACAGAGGTGTTACATTGGCGGTTTTCTAATTGTTTGGGATGTTTCCAAAATCCAAGGATCGTGAAATACTTTATAGAATCACAGAAGTACTCAAGCATAAAAGACCATGAGACCATAAGACAGAGGAGTGAAAGTAAGGCCATTTGGCCCATCGAGTCCACTCTGCCATTTAATCATGGCTGATGGGCATTTCAACTCCACTTACCCGCACTCTCCCCGTAGCCCTTGATTCCTTGCGAGATCAAGAACTTATCAATCTCTGCCTTGAAGACATTTAACGTCCCGGCCTCCACTGCGCTCCGTGGCAATGAATTCCACAGGCCCACCACTCTCTGGCTGAAGAAATGTCTCCTCATTTCTGTTCTAAATTGACCCCCTCTAATTCTAAGGCTGTGCCCACGGGTCCTAGTATCCCCACCTAACGGAAACAGCTTCCCAGCGTCCACCCTTTCTAAGCCATAAAAGGTAGTCCTTCAGCCCATTGTGACTGTACTGGCTCGTTAACTGAGCATCTTTACCGATCCCCTTCTTTTTCCCCATACTCTTGTACATTATCCTTATCCATATAATCATATGCCTCTCTTGAGTGTTTCAATTGAATCTACCTCCACCACTTTTCCAGACATTGCATTCCATGCCCTAACTACTCACTGAGTGAAAAACTTCTTGCTCACTTAACCCTTGTTTCTTTTGCAGATTACTTTACATCTCTGCCCTTTTGTTCTTGTTCCTTTCATGAGTGGAAGCAGATTCTATCTATTCTGTCCAGCCCACTCATGATTTTAAAAACCCCTATCAGATATCCTCTTAGCTTTTCAAGAAGAGCCCTAATTTCTTCAATCTAACCTCATAACTGAAGTTCCGCATCCATGAAACTATTTTTGCAAACCACTCCTGTACTTCTCTAATGCATGTGTGTCATTCCTGCGATGTGGAACTCAGAACTGAATAAAATATTCCAACCCTAAAAGCCCTCATTATCTCCTAACTTAGCCTTTGTCCTGCAGGAAATTATAGATACTCCCACCAGTATCTTCTCCCCCATGATATTAATTACCCCCGCTGGGAAATGCAGAATTACAGGGGTGGGGTGGGGCTGAGTGGGATGCTCTTTGGAGGGTCAGTGTAGACTTGATGGGACAAATGGACTGCTTCCACACTGTAGGGATTCTATGATTCTATATGAATTCTATCTCTTTCAATCCAAGGTCATTTTTTGCTCTCATACTTATTCCATCTCATACTAACAAAACTATCCTTGCACACTTTCCTAAATAACAAGCGTGGGGCTGGATGAACACAGCAGGTCAAGCAGCATCATAGGAGCAGGAAAACTTGACGTTTCGGGCGTAGACCCTTCATCAGAAATGGGGGAGGGGAAGAGGGTTCTGAAATAAATAGGGAGGGGGGGAGGCGAACAAAGGATGGATAGAGGAGACGATAGGTGGAGAGGAGGCAGACAAGTCGAAGAGGCGGGGATGGAGCCAGTAAAGGTGAGTGTAAGTAGCGGGGTAGGGAGGAGATAGGTCAGTCCAGGGAGGACGGACAGGTCAAGGAAGCGGGATGATGTTAGTAGATAGGAGATGGGGGTGTGGCTTGAGGTGAGAGGAAAAACAGGTTAGGGAGGTGGAGATGAGCTGGGCTGGTTTTGGGATGCGGTTGGGGGAGGGGAGATTTTGAAGCTTGTGAAATCCACATTGATACCATTGGGCTGCAGGGTTCCCAGGCTGAATATGATTTGCTGTTCCTGCAGCCTTCGGGTGGCATCACTGTGGCATTGTAGGAGGCCAAGGATGGACATGTCATCTGAGGAATGGGAGGGGGAGTTGAAATGGTTCGCGACTGGGAGGTGCAGTTGTTTGTTGCAAACTGACCTTAGAGAAGGAATTCCAGGATTTTGACCCAGTGACAGTGAAAGAACAGTGATATATTTCCAAGTCAGCATGGAGATTGTCTTAGAGGGTGATTTGAAGATGGTAGCATTCCCATGTATCTGCTGCCCT
Organism: Ginglymostoma cirratum; assembly: GCA_024137785.1. Lineage (NCBI taxonomy): Eukaryota > Metazoa > Chordata > Chondrichthyes > Orectolobiformes > Ginglymostomatidae > Ginglymostoma > Ginglymostoma cirratum. Next base: position 37,745,231 of record JAHRHZ010000111.1, read on the forward strand.
AGTCTTTCTAGGTAGAAGTGGTTGTGAGTTTGGAAGGTGCTGTCTGAGGGTCTTTGGTGAATTTCTGCAGTACATCTTGTAGATAGTACACGCTGCTGCTACTGAGCATTGCTTTGTTCTTTTGGATTTCCTGCAAAGACTTGAATAAATGCGACTGTTAAAAGATCGCTTGGGCCTCTGAACTGGATTATTCCTCCCACCACCCAACAAAAAGATGTCTGCATGTGCAAGCAAAAAGGCAAGTGAAGAACTCTCAATAGTGACCAGACGTTGACGGTGGAGGAAAGAGAGCGCGTACTGAGATTTAACAGAAGGGTGTAGGCAGAATGTGCAAGGTTGGGGATGTCCTGAAAGAACACAGGGTCCATATTGCAGTACTGAAGATGTGAGACATAAGAGGATATTAGAATAAGTGGGGAAGGGTGGCTGGGTTTCAGAGGACACTCCAGTGTGGAAGGGACAAAAGAAAGATCAAACAGATGAGGAATATTTTAATCCATTTGCTACCTGTACAAACAGCAAATGGAGAGCAATAAAGCCTTACATGCTACTTGCTACATGGTGATGGCAGTAACCATACAGCAACAATGGGGCAATTTTGTTTGTTCACTCAAAGGACATGGATGATGCTAGGCCATTTCAGAGACAGTTGAGAGTCAACCACATTTCTGTAAGCCAGAGCAGGTGAAGTTGGCAGATTTCCTTCCCTGAAGGAGATTAATGAACTAGGTGGGCTTTTCCAACAATCACCAATAGATTTATGGTCATCACTAAATTCTTAATTCCAGATATTTTTGATTGAATTCAAATTCCACCATCTTCCTTGGCAGGATTTGAACTCAGGTCCCCAGGACACCAGCCGAGTTCCTAGATTAATAGCCTGGTGATAACACCACAAGGCATTGCCTCCCTCAAGGTGGTTCCCATCTTATTATCATTGTTTTCAAATCCATAGCTTTCTAATCTCCTTCAAGTGTAGAATCAATCCACCTCTGTGCTCCATCAATTCTGGTTTCAATTTAAATTCAACCCAATTAACTTTTATTCAGTCCACATTGGAGACCATGACTTTATTTGCCTTAGGTTAAGCATGAAGCAAGCAAAGTGAAGGTTAGAAGGGAAAAAAAAAAACACATGTTGAAACTGAGGTGAGAAGAATTAGAACAACAAACTTACATTTAAAGGCACTCCTTGTGTAAAACAATGTGCTGTGTGCATTCCTCAGTTAAAGACTTGGATCCTGAACTGGAAGAACAGTGAAGGAATGGAGGTTGTAGAAAGTTTTCAAGATGTGAGGTAGAAAAGTTAAATAAGTTTGAGACAATCCCTGAGAAAAGGCCATTATAAATAAATGGCCATCTTTGATAGTTAAGTCAAGAATGGCACAAACAGTAATTCAAAGTCAATGATGCAGAGGATGCAAAATAATTTGAAGGAGAAAATCACTCAGAAAGCGTAGCTTGTGGCTTTGAAGAAACCTGCAGGTCACCCACTGGAGCCCTGAGAACCATTGGAGCTGAGCAAGAGGGAGGGGTGAAGAATATATGGGTGACAGCATATAACGTAGAGTTCTCAATTAGCTGAAGGTTATGAGATGGAGGAGGAAGACAATTAGAGAAGTCAGAGGTGGAAATCAGAATGAGCAACAAGGAAATTGTCATTGCAATCTCTTCCCAGAATAATAAAGCTGCAGGTTAGATTGCAACATGCTGGGGTGAAGTAATGGTGTGTAACAAATAATGTTTCAATGGTGGAAGACTAGAGTCTTACAGATTGAGGAGTTAAATAAGGATGAGTGAAATACCAAATTATACATCGTTATGATGTCGCTAAAGTGACAGTTGGTAGAGTTCAAGTCAGCAGGAAGTATCTTCTGATGTAAGTTGAGAAAGGGTGATTGGCTTTTTCTGAAGTTGAGTTGAAAGAACATTTGCTTCAGTAACAGATGTTTGAAAGGGTAGAAATAAATTTGCACTTAGTGATGATTTTGAAGAAGTTGAGAGTCAAGAGCGTACTAGACAGCTGATCTCTTTGTGCAAGATATTGCTGAAGTTTGTTAAGTTTGAATTGAAAGAGACCAAAAATAGAACAATAAGGAACACCAGCTGTCTCATGTACTGAATAATCAAGGTTTACAGTATCTTTATTATTTATAATCTTTGTTGCTTTTTCCTGTTTGTAATGTTTATCTCTTAACAACAGAGTCATGTCAGGACAAACAGATGTTTATCAGTTCTACAGAAAGAGTTGAGGGTACATGACTGAAACTATTAACAAGATAGAGGCCTGAAAGCAAGTTGGAGAAGTAAAATGATAAATCACCAGAACAGCAAAGGACAGTGTATATTGTGAGAAAATCATAACTGCGCAGATCACATTTTTTATCATCACATTAATGGTTTACTAAGTGGATTATTTTGGTCAATCTCAATTCATGTTATAAAATTTGAAAAAGGTCATTTTATTCAACAAAACTTATTTTTAAATGTTGAACTATCTGAATAAATAAACGTTGCTGTTATGCACTTAAAGAAATAACTTACGCAGATGTCAGGAAATGAACTCAGGTAAAAAATACAAATGATGTCTGCAGGTCCTTCGTGCAACTGTCCTACTTTAGTGACTCTCAGTATTTCCCAAAATCAAGAAATTTTTAAGGTAAAAATTCCCAGCCATACTGATAAAGCATACTAATCTAACATAACCATGTCGTTAAGAGCTAATTTTGCAAAAATCCATCCTGTATTTTCTATCAATGTTACTTTCTTCATTTCATTTCATGAACATTGAAATGTTGTCAAAAGAAATTGCTTTCTTTTTGTTGGCGAGATTTTCTGCATCTGTGAAAACACTTTTCAACTTCTTTGTATTTCGAGCATTCCCTGGATGCTTTAGTTTTGAAGTTGTCAGACCTGTGTTTTGCAGTCATAAATCAATGCATGTATTCTATTTGTTGCTTTGCAACAACACAAGCATTGCTAGATACATCAATTCCTTGGTTCAATATCAAAAGCATTAATAAATGTAGCAGGGACCTTCTTTGCTAAAAAGATTTAAGCACTGAAGGTGCGAAAAATTGAATGAGAGTCTTTAACACCAGGCTAAAGACAACGCATGATATTTTTGTGGATGGTTCCTCAAGCAAAAGCCTCTCTTATTAGTGATGCACTGAGTAGGAGTAAACACATACCTTTACTGGTACTTAAGGGGTTACTCATTACTTAAAGGTATACATATCATTTTAGGGATGCTGCTGCTGGAGTTGCGAAGACAACCATTGAAACATAATGGGAGATGTTCTGGAACACGTTGTCAAAATATTACCGTCACGTGAGCAATATTGTTGGTGAACGAATCTTAAAATGGAGCCTGAGAAAAGCAAGCAGCAGGTTGTGTCTGACAAGTAACTGCTCTGACTTTCATGTCAGGAATTGACACCTGCTGGTTTCTCATCAGTGCATGGGGGGACTGCGAGCTGCATGTAAATGAGGCAAGATTACAAAATACTGAGATGCAAGTGCCTGAAGTCAGGTATTTGCCACTGATTGCAAGGTTCAAACTTACTGTTGAAATCTTAAGGGGAAAAATTTGAAGTTTTATTTCCTCAACATTTCTCAATATTGCACCATTAAAAAAAATCTGCATTTCCCTTTTTCCAACTAAAATGAATAATTCCACACTTCTCCTCACCATATTCCATCTGCCAAGATGTTTACAAGCTATTGTGGCCTCTTTGCACGCTATTCTATCTCATTGTTCTATCTAATCTTGTTCCATCAGCAATTAGGGATACATTACATTCATTTAATCCACTTTTTTTTAAATGGGGCCTAAGACTTGATCCTGTCATATCCCATTAGTTACAGCCCTTCCGTTCTGAAAATGAACCATTTATTCCTGCTCTGTTTCTGTCTGTTAGTTACTACTCAATCCATGCAAATAAATTAATCTCAGCAGTGGTGGTAACAGTTGATATGAAATGACTTGTAAATGCAATATAGGAACAATTTACTGCAGATGCTAGAATCTGTAAAACAACAAGTGCTGGAGGTCAGAGCGGGTCACACAGGATCCATGGAGAGAGAGCAAGCTAACGTTTTGAGTTACATGAGTCTTCATCAGAGCAGACATGGTGAGGTTGTCATATTATTGGGTCATGACTTGGCTGGAGTAAAAGGTGTAGTTTCACAAATAATCATGGAAACTCTGAGTGAGGTTAAAGAGATGGAACAGTTACAGGAACAAGTCCCAGGTATTTTTCCATGGTGTGTAGTGACCAGAGAAGTGGCTAAACAAAGTTTATCACCAGACATCAATGTGATGACACAAGTAGAAACTATATCTGAAGAAGGCTACAATTTAAAAGAGGTACTTCACATGTCTTCATTCATTAAGGCTTAGAAAACATCCAGAGTTAAATAGGTAAGTAAACAAAAAGTTGTTGGAAAAGCTCAGCGGGTCTGGCAGCATCTTTGGAGAGAAATCAGAGTTAACGTTTTGGGTCAAGTGACCCTTTCTCAGAAGCGCAGGCAGCTCACATTGAAGCTGATACTGAAGGAGTTCAGGAGGACTACTAGTATAAGAACAAGGTTCTGGTTAAGAGGTGTAGAGGCCCTCACGAACTTGTGGATGAGGATTGGGTGATTGTTTATCAGAGAGTAGCACCACCCAAATATCACAAGGGCAAATTGTGAATATCAGATGAAATCCCTGTCATGGGACGTGTAGAAATATGGAAAACTCAAGCATCGATAGACTGACATTCTTTTGTTCCTTCCCCATCCATAACATTAGTGTGGCATCCTGTCTGTTTGTGTGTGAATGGGATTTTTTTTTTAAAGCTTACAGTACAGAGAGTTATAGGTCAGTAATTTGTCTTTCTTTTCTGCTATTGCTTGAAATCAATTTGTTTGCAATAAATGGCTGGTTTCGTGGTAAGTACAGAAAGCTGATGAATATTTACTTTTAGCCTGGTTTCATCAGTCAGGCAAATCATGCAGTTTGAATAGTTTATGTAAATTTTTTCACATTTATGGCAACTTTGGGAATAGTGAGATATGATTTCTACCTCAGTAAGTCATGACTATTTCCACTAGTGCCTTGATTCTCCGCATTTTCTGAAATTTTTTTGTATCTTATTCTCTGAAGACATAAAACCATTCAAAAACCAATAGTTTGCAAAGAATTTAAATGTTTCTGCCCTTTCCTTTTTTACTATCATAATTTGCTTATCTCTGTTTGTTCATGGTCCACACTTACTGTCATTAATCACTTGCGTTTGGCATATCTGTAGAATCTTTTACAATCTGCTTTTATGTCCCTTGCTTTTTAATTTTCTTTTTCTATATTTTTCTCTCCATCAATTTTTGATCGTTTGCTGAATTCCATGTTGATCACGATCATAGAATGTACAACTGCACAGCACAGGAATAGGCCCTTTGGCCTACCCATGCCTGTCCCAACTAGGATGCCACTATAAACTAATCCCACCTGCCTGCGTATCGTCCATATCCCTCTATTCCCTGAAAGTTCATGTATTTGTCTAAATGTCTCAAACTTTTTTAATGTAGCTGCTTTGTCCACTCCCATGACAGCATGTTACAGACACCTACCACCCTCTGGTTAAAAAAAGCTTTCCACAAAATATATCTTTTAAACTTTTCCTTACTTAATTTAAACCTTAAATTTGGCATTTCATCCTGGGAAAAAGAACCCAACTATCCACCCTATCTATGCCTCTTATAATTTTATATACTTCTATCAGGTCGCCCCCTCAGTCTCTAATCTCTTCTTACAATTAATACATTCCAAGCCAGACAACATCTTGCTAAAAAGCATGGGGCTGGATGAACACAGCAGGTCAAGCAGCATCATAGGAACAGGAAAACTTGATGTTTCGGGCCTAAACCCTTCATCAGAAATGGGGGAGAGGAAGAGGGTTCTGAAATAAATAGGGAGAGAGGGGGAGGCGGATAGAGGATGGATAGAGGAGAGGATAGGTGGAGAGGAGGCAGACAAGTCGAAGAGGCGGGGATGGAGCCAGTAAAGGTGAGTGTAGGTAGGGGGGTAGGGAGGAGATAGTCAGTCCAGGTAAACCTCTCTTGCATCGTCTCCTAAACCTCCACATGTTTCCTATAACGTGGTGACCAGAAATACACACATTACTCAAAGTGTGGCCCAACTAAAGTTTTATGCAGCCACAACATGACTTGCCAACTTTTAGATTCTATGCCCTGATTGATATAGGTAACATGCGTACACCTTCTATAAAATCTTATCCGCTTATGTTGCCACTTTCAGAGAGCTATGGACTTGAACTCCAAGATCTTTCTGGATATCAATGTTCTTTAGGGTCTTTCCATTTACTATATACTTTCTTCTTACATTTAATTTCACAAAATGTATCACCTCACTTGTCTAGATTAAACGCCATCTACCATTTCTCTGCCCAACTTCCCAAATGATCCATATGTGGCTGAATCCTTTGACAACCTTCCTCACTCTTCAGTTTGTTGTCTGCAAACCAGACCATCCAAATTATCTTTATATAAATTCATATATATATATACATATACACACACAAAACAAACAACAGAGGACCCAGCACTAATCTTTGTAGAACACCACAGGCCATAGACCTCCAGTCAGAAAAATACCCCTCCACAGCTACCCTCAGACTTCCTTGGGCAAGCCAATTTTATATCTAGAAACTGAATGAACTGTGGATGCTATAAATCAGGGACAAAAACAGAAGTTGCTGATAAAGCTCAGCAGGCCTGGCAGAATCTGTGAAGAAAAAAAAAAATCAGAAAAGATCCGAGGAAGGGTCACCAAACTCAAAAAGTTAAGTCTTATTTTTTCTTCACAGATGCTGCCAGACCTGCTGAGCTTTTCTAGAAACTTCAGTTTTTGTTCCCAATTTTGTATCTAACTTGCCAACTCACCAAATTGATCTTCTGGACCAGCCTGTCACGAGGGACCTTGTCAAATGCTTTAGTAAAGTCCATGTAGACAATATCCATTGCCCTCATCAATCATATTCATCACATCCTCAAGTAAATCAATCAAGATCTCCCTCACATAAAGCCATGCTGACTATCCCTAATAAGTCTATTCCTTTCCAAATGTGAGTAAATTCTGTCACTAAGAATTTTCTCCAATAATTTTCCTACCACGGATGTATGCTCTCTGGCCTATCATTTCCTGGATTATCCCTGTTTCTCTTCTTAAACAAAGGATCAACATTGACTATTATCCAGTCTTCTGGCAACTTGCCTGTAAGTAAAGAGGATACAAAGATTTCTGTCAAGGACCCAGAAATCTCCTCCGTCACCCCCCCTCAACATCATGGGATAGGTCCTATCAGCCACTGGAGACCTATCTCACCTATTTTCTCTAGCTCCATGTATAAATTCCCTCCTTTGTCTTTGAGTGGACCAATCTTCTGCCGAGTTACCCTTTTGTGTAGAATACATTGAGATTCTCCTTAATTCTACTTGACGAGAACATTTTATGGCCCCTTCTAGTCCTCCCAGTTCCTCCTTTAAAGTATTTTTTGCTTACTTTGCACTCACAAGGGCCTTGTTTAATCAAAATTTGCTAAACCTTACATATGATACCTATTTCTTTTTTACGAAACTTTCAATATCCCTTGACGTTGAAGGTTCCCAAACCTTACCATCCTTATCTTACATCCTCACAGGAACATGCTGGTTTTGAACTCTGATCAACTGGTCTTTAAAAGATTCTCACATGTCTGGTGCGGATTTATCCTCAAACAGCTGTCCCCAATTCAATCTCTAGTTCCCGCCTCATTCCGGTGTAATTAACCTTCCACAAGTTTCACACTTTCATTAAGGACTAGTATTATTTCATCTATAACTATCTTAAAATTTACTGAATTACAAGCACTGTTGCTAAATTTCTCTTCCCACTAAAACATTCGTCAAGCATGATCTGCAGTTTACGAATCCATGTTAGCTGTCCTTAATTTACTTTAACCTCTGCAAGTGTCTGTTTATATTTTTCCTCGTTACAGTTACTGTTTCTGAATAATTTCCCAATATTGATGGTAAACTGACTGCCTGTCAGATTTAGGAATGCCCTTACACTCAGCAGTAACTCATGGATGACACAAGGATCAGTGCTGGGACCCCAACTATTCACAATATATATTCATGATTTGGATGAGGGAATAAAATGTAACATCTCCAAGTTTGCAGATGATATCAAGTTGGGTGGGAGGGTGAACTGTGACAAGGATGCAGAGATCCTTCCGCATGACCTCGACAGGTTGGGTGAGTGGGCAAATCAATGGCAGATGCAGGATAATTTTGATAAATGTGAGGTTATTCACTTCGGAAGCAAAAACAGGAAGGTAGATTATTACCTGAATGGCTGTAAATAAGGAGAGGGGGAATGTGCAGCAGGATCTGGAAGTCCACCAGTTGCTGAAGGTAAGCATGCAGGTGCAACAGGCGGTAAAGAAAGTAAATGGTATGTTGGCCTTCATTGCGAGAGGTTTTGAGTACAGGAGCAGGGATGTGTTGTTGTTGTTATACAGGACTTTGGTGAGACCACACCTGGAATATTACGTGCAGTTTTGTTCCCCTTTTCTGAGGAAGGATGCTCTTGCTTTTGAGGGAGTGCAGTGAAGGTTTACCAGGCTGATTCTGGGGATGGGGGTCTGAAGTATGAGGAGGGATTGTCTAGGTTGGGATTGTTTTTGTTAGAGTTCAGACAAATAAGCAGGGGAATCTCATAGAGACTTATAAAATTCTGACAAGACTGGACAGGGTAAATGCAGAGAGGATGTTCCCAATGGTGGGTATGTCCAGAACCAGGGGTCACAGTCTAAGGATTCAGGGTAGACGATTTAGAACAGAGGTGAGAAGACATTTCTTCACCCAAAGAGAGGTGAGCCTGTGGAATTCATTACCACAGGAAGTGGTTGATGCCAAAACATTGAATGTATTCAACAGGCAACTAGATATAGAACTTGGGGTGAATGGGAACAAAGGTTTATGGAGAGAAAGCAGGATTAGGCTACTGAGTTGGACAATCAGCCATGATCATGAAGAAGGGCAGAGCAGGCTTGAAGGGCCAAATGACCTCCTCCTGCTCCTATCTTCTATGTTTCTATGTTTCTTAAATAAGGTGTTGCATTTACTAGTCTTCGATCGTCTGGCATCTAGGAAAGATTGGAAGTCAATAGCAAGCCCTTCCATTATTGTCCTCCCAATTCCTTTAGCAAAGTGAGATGCAAGCAATCTGGATGAGGCAATTTATCCAGTGTAAGCATCGCAAGCTTTTTCAGTACATCTGTCCTGTCAACCTTAACTTCATCTATCTGTTTCTATCTTTTCCAAATTGCCTCACCTCCCAAGGGTAACACGCTGCAAATGAAGATTTATGATTCATGACTGAAGTTCAAAATGTTAACAAATTACGTAAAGTCCTCGATCTACTTATCAGATAGGTCCAAGCTAACAGAAAACATGAACGAGATTTCTTAATCAGAGCTGTTATTAACTGCAAAGAAGTAAATCCTAACAACAGGTAAGCTGTCAACATCTAACTCTACTAATTAAACGTTAACACCACCCCCCTCCTTCTAAACACCCTGTATATACATGCAGAGAGACAAAAAAAATTGGTAACAAGGTGTAGAGCTGGACGAACATAGCAGGCCAGGCAGCATCAGAGGAACAGGAAAGCTGACGTTTTGGGTCTGGACCCTTCTTCAGAAATGGGGGAGGGTAAGAGGGCTCTGAAATAAATAAAGAGAGGGGGAGGTGGTGATAGAATGTAGATATTGGAGCAGATAGGTGAAGAGAAGACGGACAGGTCAAGGAGGCAGGGATGAATCTAGTAAAGGTGAGTGTAGGTAGGGAGTTGGGATGGGGGTTGGTCAGTGAAGAGGGAGGGGCTGATAGGTGGCAGGGAAGATGGACAGGTCTCCTTGAGAACATAAACAAATTGGCCTTTTTTCAGTCTTCAGCTAATTTTCTCAAGAGAAAAATACCCATCAGCCCTTTGTAGCAGTCCAGAGGCTTCTGCCAGTACTGTGCGTCCCCGTAAGCTGTTCAGCTACCCAAGAGCCAATCAGATAGTTGTTATGTCACCCTTTTTGTCCTTAAAAGGAAGCGTTCCACCTTTTACTACCTGTTTAATGTTAACATGCTGTTCAAAGATCTTTGGTTTCCTTTTCTATTAATAGCTATTCTATTTTCTTCTTGTCTTTCTGACTTATATTCGACTTCACATCCTTCATCAATTTATTTTATTTGCCTGATCCTTGCTTCAAGAATTCCCTTAATATGTATCAGGCACTCTCTTTCTTTTCACCATAGCTCCTATGTTCTTTATTATCTCAATGGCTTGGCTCTGGGTCTTTTACTTTTATCCCTTTTTAGGAAATATTAAACCTGTTTTTCATCCCAGTACTTAGATTAGTGTCAGTGGTGAATGGCTTTGGCCAACAAATATCCCAGTTCATTAATGCAGCTCCTGAATAAATAACCTTGCAGAAATTTAAATCTATTGTTTCAGGTTTGGGAAAAAGGCCATTTCCCCCAAAGAAAACCCGATCCTTTTTCAGAAATCAACTCACACACTTCGACATCGACAGTGTCCCTAATCTGTTCTGACTCAATTTATCTATGCACCCTTGTTCTTCATTCTACAATCTATTATGCTTAGTTGAAGAAGGTTAAAGATCCTGTGGTATTCAGTCTTCAAAACCTCTTGTCTTGAAACTTCTGTCACTCAGAGATATGCATGAATAAAGAGGTTAGTGAGAAATGGAAGTTGCTGAAATGTCAAAACCTTTTCATCTGGGTATGAAGCCAAAGGAAATTGCAATGCGATGTGAAATCAGTGGGGATGTAAAAAGAAAAATGCAAGGCTTATGAAATCTTTAAAGTGAAAGAGAGACCACCTAGAATATGGACCAGATGGTGGGTTCGGAACAGCCAAAAACAAATCGGTACCTGTGAGGATTTATCTGAATAAAGAAAGCCTTGTCTTCAATTGACAAAAAAAACAAAAAAAAAATAATTGCTGCTCTCTGAAATGTCATAAAAACATCTTTTGTACATTCTTTCAGGTGGTTAAAATATACAGCGTTTGGCAGCTTGTTTAATTCTGTGTGACTTACGGTCTTAAGTTCTGCAGGTTTTCCTCTTGATGCCATTAACTTCCATCTCATAAATCACAGAAATTAGAAGTTATCATCAAGTTTTTTTTTGTCTTTCATTTTGTTAAATAATCTTAATCTTCACCTTTATGCCATAACTTTTCTCCAGTTTTTTCATGTCTTGGCAGTGATACTTATCTTATGCTCTGCTGAAAAACTCCCCCAAAAACATTCAAGATATTCAACAAATTAAGTTGTACTATAATGTTTCTCATTTTATGCGTCAAATAATTCATAGTAGTCCGTAACTCCATTACTTTTGTTCCATTATATTAAAGTTACAACAGTTTGAACTTAATAAAATGCCCCAACTGCAAATAAACAAATCAAAGGGCTGAACTGTTTCACAGGAAACCATGATGTGAAGGTGCCAGTCTTGAACTGGAGTGGACAAGGTCAGAAATCACACGACACCAGGTTATAGCCCAACAGGTTTATTTGAAATCACAAGCTTTCGATGCGCTGCCCCTACATCAGGCAAAACTGGTCTGGTGTCATGTGACTTTTTTTATTCATTCATGGGATGAGGGTGTTGCTGGCCAGGCAGCATTTATTGCCCATCCCTAAATGCCCAGAGGGCAATTAACAGTAACTGCATTGCTGGGGTCTGGAGTCACATGAAGGCCAGACTAGTTAAGGATGGCAGTTTCCTTCCCAGAAGAACCAGGTAGGTTTTTTCTGACACTGGCAATGGATTCATGGTCATCATTAGACTCTTACTCACAGATATTTATTAAATTCAAATTCCACCAGCTGCTGTGGGGCGGGATTCCAAACCAAGTCCCCAGAACATTCCCTAGTTCACTGGATTAACCGTCCGACGATAGTACGACTAGGCCATTGCCTCCCCTAAGGGCTTCTGGCCTTGTTTCATAGGAGAAAGGAGAAGGAGGTTGTGAGGCAAATGGATTTAAAGAGGAATTCATGGAACTAACCAAAGTTACACCCTAAACCAGTTTGTGAGGGTTCAATTCTAGAGATTTGGGTCTGGATAGCCAGAGAAACTTTCCTGATACTGAAACAGCAAGTGTGCAGATATATGTCGAACAAGTGAGGAGACATGGATTGGCTTTGATCCCTCAATCTTTTTCCCTGGCTGGGACAAACACTTATGTTCCTCCCAATGCAAAGTTCCACCTCTCTCCAATTAAAATCTAGTTAAATTTCTATTTGAGCAGTAAGGAGCCAATTCTGAGGCATTTTTGCATGAAACAAACACCAATTTTATTTCATACAAAGTCCTTGGGGACAGGGGTTGCTGGCTAGTTTCAGTGTTTTTTGGATAAAATGTTTTTTTGAAAAAATCAGGTTGGGGGTTGCCTTTGTCTAATTCGGATTGAAACTTGGCCGCTTCGTGTCAGGTGATACCTCTGGCCATTTTAATTCAATGCTTTGGTTCCTTTATTCAAAGCCACTTAAAGTCTGTCCCTGCGAACCCTATTTCCATCATTGGGACCTTCCAAACAGGCCCTGTCAATACCTGATTTACGCCCCATGACCTCTTTTAGTTCAATTTTACCCATAATCCCATCAGTGGTCACTGCTTGAACAGTCAATCAGATTGTCCAGCAGTTCTCTAGGCAGGACCTTTAAACCATTAACAAAAGCAAAGATTGCTGGGAAACATATCAGCTCTGGCAGCATCTGCGAGAAGAAAGTAGAATTAACATTTCGAGTTCAGTGACTCTTCATCAGCAGTTCTACAGAAACTTGCAATTTCTGTTTGCATTTCAGATCTGCAGCAACTGCAGTTCACTGTTTTACTTCAGGCTGTTAAACATGCTCTTTTTCATAAAATGGGCTGTGAGGCAGCTGGCTTTTGGGTGGACGGTTGCCCTGACAACAGCAAGAAAATGGCGTCCAGCTTTGCTGACGAGCCTCTGGGGGTGCCAATGGTTGGAGGTGCACGCGGTCACTTCCCATGCAGCATGGCCTGAGATGTTGGTGCCTGCTGTAGAATCTGGAAGGCTGGAGGAGCAAGTAGAGAACTGGAGTCACCAGGTAACCCCTTGGATGTTGACACAAGGAATTTACTGATTTCTATCTGGCAGGAGATACAGTCGGAAACTGCATAGAAATGAACTGAGGCGGAATAATAATAATATTAATAGAGATGTTAATGCAAGAGCAGCGGCCTCTCAACGCTCAGTGGTGACAATCTTGTCTTGACTTTCAACACTTGTTTATAAAATTAGATTTTGTGCACTCAACATTGGGGATCACTTTACTGCCTGATCTCATGCAACACTCCCAACTTTCCTGCTAATGCTAACCTTGTCCAATTGCTAGGAAGATTCTGCCCAATGTTAAAATGTGCTGTTGTCCTTCCATGTGAATAAGTCAGGCCTCTTCTCCACTTAATTGGGCTGATTGGCACCTGTCCGAGGACACACCTAACCTTTCCAAGTTGCTTAACCAAATCAAGCCATTTACAAGTCCTTTAACATTAAATTGTGATTCCACACTGCTGAAATCTGACCAAGGCACAATGAGAAAACTATATATGAAACAATTGAATTCTCTGATTCATGTTAGGACAGGTGAATCTGAAGTGTTAAGCTGCATAATTCAGGGCAGGATTTAAAAACAAAATAAGTCCCTGAGTTGCGTAGAAATTGTTGACTCCAATAGTAAGGAGGGCATGCCATCTCTGTGTGGTGATGGTTAACCTTTCTGCCTGTTTGCCCGTGCATAATAGAAAGGAGTACTGAGTAATACTAATATGATATGTGTTGTAAACTTTTTATTGCTTTTGAAGAGCACTAGCACAATAGGGAAGTATTTTTACTTCCCAAACAAGGTGAAATGAAATTGGCTTCAATTTTATAAAACTGATTTGCGACTCATCCAACTGTAATCGCGATTTCAAAATTGTCCTAACATTGACATTGATGTAACAAGTTCGCAGGTCCTCAGCCTCGTGAATAGTATTATTCAAATATATATTTTCTTGGGCTAGTAAATACACAGAGGAGGCTCTTCCCAAGTACTGCTCCAAAGCTTTTAACACTTTTCACCACCTTCCTGCTGTAAGTGAGTCACAGCATTGTACAGGGAATTATCAGGAGACTGGGAATTCCCATTCAATGCAGCAGCATCTATAGCAAGAGTGCAATCAAATCGGATTTTAGGGAAAACATGCTGCTAATGTTTCCAGTACCTGCACTCACCCTCATCCCCCAAATAAGGTAAGTCAAACTTATCTCAGCTGGAAATGTCAACTAAAATATATTTCGGATTATTACATGAACTCAGTCTGCTACTGCAGCTAACAACATGGTCCTGTATTACAATGTACTTTCCCTCAGGAGTTTTCAAACCAGCAACACCATCGCAGGGCAGAATATAAGTTATGTATAAGCTATTAATAGAATTATACTATACTCTGTTATCGCAGAAATAACTTCCTTTTATACTTGACCAATACCAGCACTTGGAACGCAAACTAAAGAATCCTCAAATACTATTATTTGGATGTGAACTCATGAGGGATGAGACCACAACTCTTTTATGACTGTTTATGAATATTTATTGTCGGAACAAATTATGAGTTATATGATCGAAATGAACACTACAGTATAGAATACAAAATAAGGTTGTAATATGACTATTGCAATGTATAAAATCATTTTTAAAAACAGTTGTTACATTCAATCAAATAGATTTAAAGAAATCTATACTCACAACACAGTATAATTTCTTCACATTGTTTTCATCTCAATCTTTAAGATGGGTTTGACTGGTAAATGTGACCCTGTTGTGTTTGAACACGGCAATTGCTTTGTCTCTGTTTTTAATATAGGTTTGTTGCTTTATAATTTGTCTTTGTGGAAGAAAGGGACGCGCTGCGCATCCAGAAAATCATATCTTATCAATGTTTGAATTTTTATCGTTCAAAATGGTTTTTCCGTCTAGATTCTGTTAAAGGTGTTAGGCTAGCTCCCAATGTCCCTCAAAGTTCCAAGTTTTGCTTTTCTGTATGCTGTATCTCCTATTCAAATGCTGAATAAAATACATTTCACTTAAAACAAGTTTTATCAACTTAATTAACACCTTACATTTTTCATTAATTTGATCAACTGCTTAAGAGTGCATGATAGATGTATATCTGAGGAGCACAAAACAAGGACAGAAAAAAGAAACAGAACTTTTAGTGAGGTTTATGAAGCTGGGAGCTGCGAGGAATACTGTGTTAACTTGGGAGAGGGAAACATTGAGGCTGTCAATATAAAAGGTGGAGCAAGGAGGGTACAAATATTGATTATAGTGAGAGAGGGAGTGCAAAGATTACCTAAGGAGAAAAGAAATAACTTACCTTCATTAACTGAGCAAAGACAGAGAGAGAAGAACATAACATTAACAGGGAAGGGCAAGTGAATTTCAGGTTAAATAGGTCTCAGCCATTGTTCAGTGGTAGTAAGCCTACCACAGCGACTGAAGCGCATGGAGTTTAATGTTCCAAAAGATTTTGAGTGCACAATTTGACTCTCACTGCAGTACTGAGGGAGTGGAACACTCCTGGAATTGTTGCCTTTCAGATAAAATGTTAAAACAAGTTTCGTTGCATCACTAAAAAGTTTAATTAATCGTTAATCTCATGGCGTTTGCCATCTTTTCTAAGATTGCAGGGCTGAACGTGCATTCGGCCTGAGAAGTTCCTTCGCTATTATGACCTGAAGACAGCATCATCTACTTATTGGTAAGTTACAGAATTTTTAGTCTGGTTGTTGCCATAATTCTACATATTTATGATGCTTTTCAGAGCTGTTCTAATTTTCAAAAGAATAAAGAGCACGATGCAGTAGTTGTGAGTTACTTTTTGCTCACTTCAATTCTTCTATTAAAAAAAAGTTGCTCCCAGAAATGTGTAAACAAGATGTTTCCCTTTGACTACCTTATGACTGAGAGATTGGACAGAGTAAACACAAAGGAGACCCCAGTGCTGGAAGACGGAAGAGGAAGGGGAAAAAGGTTACTCAGCAGGAGACATATCTACCCAGGATATTCAATGAGATTTTCACTTACCTCAGTCTCTGTTAGGAACAATGTTTGAGATGTTGGCACTTCAGCAAAGAGAGTGACAGATTGAAATCTTCCAACAGCTGCAATCACAATGAAAACCTTACAGAAAGGAAACAGCGATGGAAATGGCAGTGGCCGGGAAATTTTATCGGTTAATATTGGTGCTTGTGATATTGCCAACATCTCACAATTTGTTGACACAAAGGAGAAGTGACTGAGGGTCTCTATTGAAAGAAGGATAACCTAATTTTGTTCCATCTTACCAGAGACAGGTAGCTGGACTGATCGTGGAAGTTTTGAAATGTTTGCAGGTTTGTTCAGAGCAAATTAACAATAGTGGCACACATTTTTGTTTGCCAGTGCAAAAGGTAAATTCTGTCATGTTTTGGAACTGAAATGAATTCCATACATTCAAAGTGCATTTGATAAGTGATCATAGACAGTGAAGAAGGGTCATTGGATCAGAAATGGTAGCTCTACTTTCTCTTCAGTAGTTTCACCAGCAATTTCTGTTTTTGCTTCTGATTTCCAGCACCCTCAACTTTTTGTTTATTTTTCATACAGGTCAATGTCTGTTTTCCAGGTAGTAACATGATGCTTTCCTTCTGTCGCAGTCCACAATGCCAAGTTCTCACTGAAAACTGCTATCCTTCTCTGGTCTGGCCAACATGTGACCCACAGAAATGTGGCTGACTGTTAATTACCCTCTGCATTATTAGGGTTGGGCAATAAAATACTGGCTTAGCCAGTGATGCCCACATCCCCTGAATTAAGTAAGAAGAACTGCATTTCAGCCACCAGTTATCACCTGGCAGGGAAGCCTAAAGCCAAATGAGACCAGGGAACAGATAATGTGCCACATGTTAGTTAAGGGAGAAAAACTGGATGTTTATATATAATTTAGAATTGCTACAGTGCAGAAAGAGGCTGTTTGGATCTACAATGACCCTCTGAAGAGTATCCCACTCAAATCCAACCACCCTTCCCATTCTATCCCTGTAACCCCACATTTCCCATTCCACCTAGCCTGCACATCCCTGGACATTATGAGGCAATTTAGCTTGGCCAATCCACCTAACCTGCACATGTTTAGACTGTGGGAAGAAACTGAAGCACCTGGAGGAAACCCAAGCAGATATGGGGAGAATGTGCAGACTCCACACAATCGCCTAAGGCTGGAAGCAAACCCAAGTCCCTGGCGCAGTGAGGCAGCAGTGCTAACCACTGAGCCACCATGCTGCTGTAACTAAGATAACAAGGTGTGGAACTGAATGAACACAGCAGGCCAAGCAGCATCATAGGAGCAGGAAAGCTTGACGTTTCGGGCATCGACCCTTCATCAGAAATGGGGGAGGGGAAGAGCGTTCTGAAATAAATAGGGAGAGAGGGGGAGGCGGATAGAAGATGGATAGAGGAGAGGATAGCTGGAGAGGAGGCAGACAAGTCAAAGAGGTGGGGATGGAGCCAGTAAAGGTGAGTGTAGGTGGGGGGGTAGGGAGGAGATAGGTCAGTCCAGGGAGGACGGACAGGTCAAGGGGGCGGGGTGATGTTAGTAGATAGGAGATGAGGGTGGGGCTTGAGGTGGGAGGAGGGGATAGGTGAGAGGAAGAACAGGTCAGGGAGGCGGGGACGAGCTGGGCTAGTTTTGGGATGCGGTTGGGGGAGGGGAGATTTTGAAGCTTGTGAAATCCACATTGATGCCATTGGGCTGCAGGGTTCCCAGGCTGAATATGATTTGCTGTTCCTGCAGCCTTCGGGTGGCATCATTGTGGCATTGCAGGAGGCCCAGGATGGACATGTCGTCTGAGGAATGGGAGGGGGAGTTGAAATGGTGCGCGACTGGGAGGTGAAGTTGTTTTTTGCGAACTGAGCGCAGGTGTTCTGCAAAGCCTCCGCTTGGTTTCCCCAATGTAGAGGAGGCCACAATGGGCACAGTGGATGCAGTCTACTACATTGGCAGATGTGCAGGTAAACATCTGCTTGATGTGGAAAGTCTTCTTGGGGCCTGGGTATGGGGTGAGGGAGGAGGTGTGGGGGCAGGTGTAGCACTTCCTGCAATTGCAGGGAAATGTGCCGGGTGTGGTGGGGCTGGAGGTGAGTGTGGAGCGGACAAGGGAGTCACGGAAGGAGTGGTCCCTCCGGAAAGCAGACAAGGGTGGGGAGGGAAAAATGTCTTTGGTGGTGGGGTCAGATTGCAGATGGTGGAAGTGTTGGAGGATGATGCATTGGATCCGGAGGTTGGTGGGGTGGTACGTGAGGACAAGGGGGATTCTTTCTTGGTTGTAATTGCTGGGACGGGGTGTGAGGGATGAGTTATGGGAAATGCGGGAGACACGATCGAGGGTGTTCTCGACCCCTGGTGGGGGGGGGGAAGTTGCGGTCCTTGAAGAATGAGGGCATCTGAGATGTACAGGAGTTGAATGCCTCATCCTGGGAGCAGATGCGGCAGAGGCGAAGGAATTGGGATTAGGGGATGGCATTTTTGCAGGAGGGTGGGTGGGAGGAGGTGTATTCCAGGTAGCTGTGGGAGTCAGTGGACTTGAAATGGACATCGGTTTCTAGGTGGTTACCCGAGATGGAGACAGAGAGGTCCAGGAAGGAGAGAGAAGTGTTGGAGATGGTCCAGGTGAACTTCAGGTTGGGGTGGAAGGTGTTGGTGAAGTGGATGAACTATTTGAGCTCCTTGTGGGAGCACGAGGCGGCGCCGATGCAGTCATCAATATAACGGAGGAAGAGGTGGTGTTTAGGGCCAGTGTAGGTACGGAAGGGGGATTGTTGCACGTAACCTACAAAGAGGCAGGCATAGCTGTAACTATTAGGTGTACGTATGAGATCAAGTAATCAGCCAGGTGAATTTTGTGATGCATGAACAGAAATAAAATTCTAACCAGAAAAGTACTATATGTCTAGACTCTATTTAACCAATCTCTGGTGTTTAAGAATGATAGCAAAAGATTTTTAGTTCTTTGAAAGTCAAAAGTTCAAAGCCAAACATTATTCTAAAGCAAGAGTGATTTATTGAAAACTTTGCAGGGGTGTCTGAATCAAAATCAGGAGTGTCATGACACGATTGCGCATGCCATTTTCTGAAAGTAAATTTTAATGACTAGTAAAAGAATGATTTAACCATCTGTACTAATGTTACATTTTAAACTGAAGAGGAACAATGCATGATCTTGAGTCTTTCATTGCCATATATAAGGGTAGAAGTGAAATCTTTTTTCAGAATCTGAGCCTACTGATATGAAAATGAACATGGGTGGTGTTGTACCTTTGTTCTGCGCCACTCTGTGCGTTTCATAAAAAAGCTTGTGAGCAATATTTTGATGGGTTGCCTCTTATCTCCCAGCAATCACCTACTTATGGTTCAACCATGGTAGGAGGTGGTAACCTGTGAGTTCACAAGTATGGACAAGTGATGGCTTCTCCCAGGGTATCTGAAGTGAACCTCCAAAGTTGGCATCATTGTAATTTGGGCATTCGCAAACCTTTAGCTTCTCAGTTGACAAACTCTGCAGGTTGATGATTGGTTGCTGTCCAAGCAATATGCTTGTGGTCAATAGCATCCTGCCGCTGGCAAAAGCCGGTGATAGTGGACAATACTACCACATGGATTGTTTGACTCGCTTCATCACTGGGGAGCGATATTGTTATGATTCTCAACTAAGTTACAAGTTAGATGCCAGGCTTAAAACAGACACGCTGATCAGTTTTTTTTTAAGATAACAAGGTGTGGAGCTGGATGAACACAGCACGCCAAGCAGCATCATAGAAGCAGGAAAGCTTAGCGTTTCGGGGCCTCGACCGTCTAGACCCAAAACGTCAAGCTTTTCTGCTCCTATGATGCTGCTTGGCCTGCTGTGTTCATCCAGCTCTACACCTTGTTATCTCAAATTCTCCAGCATCGGCAGTTCCTACTGTGTCTGAAACAGTTTTTTTTAAGTTGACCACGTGCTCTTGCATGAAATATAAGCATGCAATGCTGCAGATTTGTCTTCAACAGTAAAATATAACTTTATGCACAAAAGAAATTAAAATAATCAGGACAAACCAAGCAGTTTACATATAATGGCAATTTGTAAGATTTCAAAACACAAGGTAAAATAAAATCCCATCCATTCATCTCAACTCAATCATTAAAACCACAAAGAGTTCAATTCTCCATCACATCTGTAGGTTTGAATTAACAAGGTGTAGAGCTGGATGAACACAGCAGGCCAGGCAGCATCAGAAGAGCAGGAAAGCTGATGTTTCGGGTCTGGACCTTTCCTCAGAAATGGGGGAGGGGAAGAGTACTCTGAAATAAATAGAGAGGTGGGGGGAGGCGATGATGGAACGTGGACAAAAGAGCAGATGGGTGGAGAGAAGACGGATATGTAAAGGAGGTGGGGATGAGGCTGGTAGGCAGGAGGTGGGTGTGGGGGTGGGAGTTGTTCAGTGAGGTGGGAGGAGCAGATAGATGGGAGAAAAGACGGACAGGTCAAGGAGGTAGGAACGAGCTGGGCTGGTTTTGGGATGAGGTAGGGGGAGGGGAGATTATGAAGCTTGAGAAGTCCACATTGGGACCATTGGGCTGCAGGGTTTCCAAGCGAAATATGAGGTGCTGTTCCTGTAGCCTTCAGGTGACATTGCTTGGAGGCCGCTTTGTGGAACACCTACACTCGGTTCGCAACAAACAACTACACCTCCCAGTTGCGAACCACTTCAACTCCCCCTCCCACTCCTTAAATGACATGTCCATCCTGGGCCTCCTCCAGTGCCACAATGATGCCACCTGAAGACTGCAGGAACAGCACCTCATATTTAGGGCTTGTTAAGCTTCAACTTCAAAATTTCCCCTCCCCCTACCACATCCCAAAGCCAGCCTAGCTTGTCCCCACCTCCCTAACCTGTCCTTCCTCTCACCTATCCCCTCCTCCCACCTCAAACCCCACCCCCATCTCCTACCTACTAGCCTCATCCCGCCCCCTTGACCTGTCCGTCCTCCCTGGACTGACCTATCCCCTCTCTAACTCTCCACCTACACTCACCTTTACTGGCTCCATCCCCGCCTCTTTGACCTGTCTGTCTCCTCTCCACCTATCCTCTCCTCTATCCATCTTCTATCCGCCTCCCCCTCTCTCCCTATTTATTTCAGAACCCTCTTCCCCTCCCCCATTTCTGAAGAAGGGTCTAGGCCCGAAACGTCAAGCTTTCCTGCTCCTCTGATGCTGCTTGGCCTGCCGTGTTCATCCAGCTCTACACCTTGTTATCTCTAATTCCTTTCGATGTTTACTCTCTGATTGTAAAACTCACAATGCAACAAAACTCATATTAATGCTTCATGTGGGCTCCAGTCACCTGCTTTCTAACACATACTGATTTAGATTCATGGATCCAGAAATACTGATAAGTTAATCATTAAACCTCTTTGTAACACACACCAAAACACACGTCACCACTTCAATATCCAAATACTAAAACCAGCAAATACTTTCAGCTTTGATCTAGAGAAGGTGGCATCAGCAAGATCCTGAAGGTACTTATACGTCAAGTATTATAGATACCACACAAAACCCTAGATGCTCCTTGAAATGAGCCGCAAACGTAAAAATTCAGGGAAGCTGAAACTTTGATGACCCTTTCCTTCTGTGTGCAAGTGCTGCTCCACCAGATGAGACAGCTCAGTACTGATGGGGCAGGATATTATTAAACCACACTTCAGAGAATTGAAGGAAATGACAGAGAGGACTGTCGCTCTTGTATCTCATCATCCCCCCTTGCCTCCTGGGGAGGATCTTCACCTGCTGTTTCTGCCTCTGATGTGGCATCTGTTGGAGGGTGCAGTTCTTGCTGGACTTGCTGAGAAGTTTTCAACTTTGTATTTGTGTAAGTAACTTCCAGCAAAAAAATCACACCTTCATTTTGATTAACTGTTGATTAACTGTTGATAATTTCTACAATAGAAGGTTACTAGAAATATTCTTTGGAAAATGACATGTGGTCATTTGGTTGAAGCAATTTCAGGGCATTCCATAGAATCCCTACAGTGTGGAAACAGGGCATTTGGCCTACTCAGTCCACACGAATCCACTGAAGGGGATTCCAATCTTACCACAATATAGCATGGCTAATCCACCTGGCCTGCACATCTTTAGATTGTGGGTGGAAACCAGAGCACCCAAAGGAAAGCCACACTGGCACAAGGCGAATGTGCAAACCTCACACAGACAGTCAGCCGAGGGTGGAATAGAACCCAGGTCCGAGGTGCTGTGAGGCGGCAGAGCCACAGTGTTGCCATTACATTTATTCCATATGTGGTTGGCACATGTTGCACATGTCACATCAACAAAGCATGATCTCATAGAGTGATATGCTTACCCCCTTTATTGTTCAGTTCTGCTCAGTGTGAACTCAAATGAATTACAGTTCACAGAGGTTGTCAGTCTGTAACAGAGCACTGAACATCTTGTGTGTTAGAAAGCATTGTGAAGTACACAGATGCTAGAAACTCCCAAGTAATTGCAGAGGGAGTGATCGCTAAGAAAGCAAGCTAAGAGCCATAAGAAACATCCTTAGCAAACACAGGAGATATGTCTGCCCCTGTGTACAAAGCGACATGTCCAATGTGTCAAAGTTGCAGGTGTTCCTGAGCTCCAAGGTAAACTGTTGAAGGGCTGAAGTGGTTCAAGAGCAAGTGTGTTGATAAGGGAAGGTCGGTGGTTTGCCATTGACAACTTGCATGCATGACAAGTAGAAGAAGGTAGTGACCATGGAGCATGTAGTTGTGCTGAAGACACTGTTGGATGATGGCCAGGGCAAGCGATTGTCAAGCTCAGCTGTCAGGTGCTCGTTCTGACTTATATGTTGGGAATTTCTGCTTTCCAGGAAAGGAGGGGAGAAGTAGAAGTGTTGTACAAGTAAAGTACATTTGGCTATTACTGATCTGTAAATAGGTGGAATTATGGAAGTTGCTGCTTAACTTGCAAGATTCTTAAATTGCCATTTAAAGCTTAAATGGAAAATCAGAAAAGAAATTCTCACATTGAGATTCTGACAGTTTCATTCTCACATAATTTCTCAACTTTCTCACCATTGCCCAGGACATTCCCAGAATTCCCGCCCTCATAAATCTATTCAAAGTCACCATGTAGGAGTAATTTTGTGAACTCAAGTCAATGTGGAGTCTACCAATATTGCATTGCATGTGTCTGTAAAGTATGCAATTCTTTGATAATTGCTCTTTTCCCACAATGATTTCACCACCTCTTCCCTAACATGTTCTGCAATCTTTGGTAAGAAGAACCTAGTTTATCACCAGTCCTGCAGTCGCAAAATAGCTAGCTGTTAAAAATGAAATCAGCGCTATCAATGTGCCTGCAAGTAAAGCCTTATGCTGATCTACTTTTAAAAGTGTCAGAGTATATATATTATTTTCCAGATACCATCATTGGGATTGACAATCGTACTCTGCGTTCAAAGGTTCATCGAAGCAGATTCTAATGCAACATCTGCTAAATCTGTAGTGCATTAACTTCAATTTCCTTACAGGAATTGTTTATGTTTAGAATTACACAAAAGAAATTATCTTAAGAAACAAAGTTGTGCAGATTGAGATCAGGGGATTACAGTGAATTGAATAAGATGTCTTGAAGGGACTAAGAAGCTCTGATTGTAAGTCTGCCAAGCAATTATAAATCCTTGATCTAAATGAGTTAGCTATAAATGCAGACAACCATTGAGAAAAGTAGGCATCAATATCTTCTAGGAGCCAAGACAATAAAGCAAGAAAAAAAAGCAATTTCCAGTCCATATGATTAAACACAAACGCTAGTGATCAAAACCCTCACCAAATATTTTCCTCCATTCTCCTTTTCTTCCTTTTTATTAATGAATGTCATATTATTAATTCCCCACTTAACAGCTGGCTGAACTAAAGCATTGTACCAGATGGCAACATTATGATTTCCTTTATTTGAACAGCATGATTTTTGCCTCCCAGCTATAACCATATGGTTGACTATATTGATTACTTACATTTTTGCAGTTAATCACATGGAAATACACAGTTCTAAAATTAGCCATTATTATAATATGATAATTAAAGGCCCCGTTATTAATGAATGTTCATTGCTTTCCAGGAATAAACCAAGAGGTCAAGAGCGCATAGCTGCTTTGGGATAAATTTTACTAAACGTCCTGGCTTCAGGGCCATTTTTGAGTCATGCAGCCAAATGTCTGGGAAATGGGAGCTCCAGGGCTCTCCACCATCACAATCCCATTCCTGCTGTCCAATTGTCCTTGGGAAGTTTGATGGCAGGAAGACACCGGGATTTAGTCTGCCACACTCACCCTCCATGTTACCGCAACCTTTTCCCCACCTCTACCCTCCTCCCCTATCTCCAAGCTCATCACCACTGAATTGGTGAAACTTGTTTCTGCCCTTATTAAGAAACTAATAAAGGGAAAGATCCTGGGATAGAAATTAGCCTATCTTCAAAAGCAATGCAATCTCAGGGCAAGAATTGATATATAACCATCTCCTGAATAAATGGAGGAGATGCTGGCATGGTCAGCATCACCACAGGAAACCTGCCCAACAGAGGATATTAATCCAGGATTGTGCAAATTGTACCTTCCTTTCCCACAAGGAAATCTTAAAACATAACTGTGTGTGGCTTCCTTAAATCTCCATTTTTGCTGATGTTTGTTGGCACCCACACTTCCCAACCACACTAACATAGGTTGCGAATATACAGAATTTGCAGACTGTTGCCCTGAATGTTGCAGAGAGCCATGAACCTTTTACCATGAACCACAACTCTTTAACAACTCATCTGTGTGGCGATGCTCGAGTGCCAAGCAGGTATGTTCTCAGTTTCAGAACATGCAGCAGCAAAAGGCATGGTCCTTCACTATGTTTGTGACTGCCTAGGAGACTCCTCTGCTCAGAAGTGAGAAGGTGATGGCCTAATGGTATTCTTGCTGGTCTGTTAACCCACAGACTCAGATCATGTTCTGGGGGCCTTGGCTCAAATCCTGCTACAGCAGATGGAGCAATTTAAATTCAGTTTCTGAAAATCTGGAATTAAGAGTCTAATAATGACCATGAATCAATTGTCAGAAAATAAAACATCTGGTTCACCAATGTCCTTTAGGGAAGGAAACTGCCATCCTTACCTGGTCTGGACCACATACGAATCCAGATCCACAGCAACTGGTTAACTCTTAATTGCCTGATGGGCAATAAATGCTGCCTAAGCAGTGATGCCCTCATCCATGAATGGATAAAAAACAAAATTCTGAGCTTATTTAAACTTTTCTACATTAGTTAATAAATACAAAATTAGGTGTTTAGTTCATTTCACCAGTGAGAGACAGCAGTAGCTGGGTTTATTGTCTCATTCAATACCCCATGCAAGTGGTCAGTCTTTCCGTGGAGACCTGTGCAAGATTTTGAGACATCATAGTTTTGATGCTAAAGATGGTCTAGTTCAACCTCTTTTCAATGGTGTACAGTGCCTCTGGAAATGCTGCCACAACTGCACCCATTTTCTGCTGCTGTCCTAGAGTTGTCCTCCTTGCAGATGATCCACAATGTTCAGTGTATGCTTCTAGCTGAACACAGCTTAGCGTATCCTTTGCCCTGTGACAGGGAGTGCCCAATGTTGTCCCTCAAATCCAACATTTTGTTAGAAGCCATTTGGTTGAGTGATCTCTAACATTGTCACCAAGTATCTGAGAGATGCCATCTTTCCATCATCAATGACCTTATACATCCCTATTCTGATGTTCATCATCATCCTCAGGAACGTGGGTAGAGATTACCGAAGGAAAAGTGTCACTTTTCTACTTCTTCTTGGAGATCCTTACTCTCTTCTCTTGCAAGATGAGGCCAGAATTTAATGTTCTCACTGGGTCTGGGCTGGGAGGTAAGAGAAAGTTTGAATATTTTGGTGAAAAGCTTTTGGTGTCGGGGGAGACCCCATCACCTTGATGACTCTATAAGACTGTAAGACATTGGAACTGATCTAGGTCATTCTGCCCATTATATTTGTTCTATCATTCAATGAGATCTTGGCTGATTTCTTAACCGTCAACTCCATATTCTTTCCTTTGCCCCACAACCCTTGATTCCATTTCTGATTTAAAAATCTGTCTATTTCAGTCTTGAATATACTTAACAACCCAGCCTTGACAGCCCTGTTCAGACCCTCCTAGTCCTAAATGTACAATTCCTTATTCTGAGATGATGCCCTCTCAGAAATAGAGACACATGATGCTATAGCAAAGGAGTAAGTCACTGTAAGTTCAGCTATGTTGAGTGTCGAGAGAGTAAGGAAGGTCTTTCCTTGAATTGAACTAGAATTAGAATTAGGTTTTACTGTCATGTGTATTCAAGGACAAAAGTACAGGAGTACAATGAAAAATGTACAATGTCACCTTTTCTGATGAATGGTCTAGGCCCGAAACGTCAAGTTTTCCTGCTCCTATGATGCTACTTGACCTGCTGTGTTCATCCAGCCCCATGCTTGTTATCACCATACATGGCACCATCTTGGGTGCTAAAATAAATAAGGTACAAAAATAGAGAAATAAGGAAAAAAGCTAAAAGTTCTACATTACTGTTCTTCACAGTATAAGTTAGGAAAATGAAGAAATAAAGTTAAAAGCTAGACATTTACAGTCTTTCTATAGCCTGATGATAAGATTGGTAAGACTGATGAGTTAATGGTGTGGATTAAAATATGGAAGTACGATATTGTTGCTATCACAGAAACATGGTTGAGGGAAGAGCTGGACTGGTAACTCAACATTCTGGGATATAGGGTCTTCAGATGAGATGGAGGAGGGTGTAAAAAGGGTGGTGGTGTGGCTCTATTAATTAAGGAGTCGAGAGATTATGTCTTGAGGTCCTCAGATGAAGCTTTGTAGGTAAATCTTAGGAATTTTAAGGGAGCAACTGCTTTACTGGCAGTGTATTATAGGCCCCCAAAGAATCAGCAGAATATAGAGTTCACAGAGGTGTTTAAGAGTATAATTATATTAGAGGATTTCAACTTTCCCAATGTAAATTAGGATAGTCACACTGTCAAAGGTTTAGTGGAAGTGGATTTCTTGAAATGTATCCAGGTGAGCTTTCTTGTATCATTATGTAGAAGGTCCAACAAGGGACAATGCAGTGCTGGAACTGGTTCTGGGGAAAGAAACTGGGCAAGTGTTCAATGTGGCTGTGGGGGAGCATTTAGGTGGTAACAACCATGACATGGTAAGGTTCAAATTTGTTCTGGACAAGGAAAAAGATAGCCTGCAAAAGATGGCAGATTTTATTAAAATAAATCAGGATCTGTCCAGAGCAGACTGCGAACAGCTCCTTGCAGGTAAGTCTACAATGAACCAATGGGGACATTCAAAAAGGAGCTGGGGAGATTACAAATCAAACATATACCCTTTAGAGGGTAAAGTAGGAGCAATAAGTTCAGAGAACCCTGGGTGTCTAGTCATAAATTTATTAAAGCCAAGTTGGTTTTTGCTAACTTGATTGAGGTCTTTGATGAAGCAACTCAAATGGAAAATAGATAATGAGAGTAGGGAATTGCTTGTATGGGCTTCCAAAAGACGTTTGTCAAGTTATCACATCATAGATGTGGAAGCAGTCACAAAGTTTGCGAGATTAAAGGGATAGTACCAGCTTGGATTTTACAAAGCTGAGACCAATGGTGAGTGGTTATTTGTTAGGTGGGAATTGAGATAATATGATGATATAAGACATGACATAGTTACAGCTGGCATTGATTGTTAAACTTTGACAAATTTGATTGACTAAAAATTGTAATGTGATTTATTTTAGTAAGAACGGTGTGGAGAGATGACATGAAGTAAGCAACACAATTTGAAAGGGGTTTCTGAAACACTAAGGTAGAATCCTCTTGGTCTCATCGATTTGGATCTGTAGGAGACACTAGAAGTAGGATGGGAAAACAATTCATTGGGTCAGCTGTCTAACACTCTCCCACCTCTAAATAATGTTACCCAAAGTGGCAGCTAAAGGTAGCCAATAAGGCCATTAGTTTTGGACAGGGATGTTCCTTGACACTGGCAGGTGCTGGCTGTCGAACTATTAACTCATTTCTCCTCTAAACCCCGCCACCCCAGTCCCTGGGTCATAGCCGCAAGGAATTCACCCTCTACAATCATAGAAATCTTAGTAAACCAAGTGTTTAGTGAAAGGGAAGAATCCCTATAGCGCAGAAGGAGGCTGTTCAGCCCATTAAGTCAGCTCCAGCCCTCTGAAGAGCAGCTCACCCAATCCTAGCCCTGTGACCCCATATTTACTACAGCTAATCCACCTAGCCTGCAATCTTCAAACACTACAGACAATTTAGTGTGGCCAATCTACCTAAGCCCCCTTTGGACTGTGGGAGGAAACCCATGCAGACACAGGGAAAACATAAAAACTCCATACAGAATGTAACCAAAGGCTGAAATTGAACCCAGGTCCCTGGCACTGTGAAGCAGCATTGCTAACCACTGAGCCACTGTGTTGCCCAATGACTGCAGCTATTGTTATTTTAATGAAAATATTTATCCAAGAAATATATAAATCAGTAATGTCATGAATTATTCACAGAATGCCTCTATTTTCAGATCTCTTTGTGCCTTATCTGCACTAGTGGCACTGGCCTCACTCTCTCTCTCAGTTATTTTGAGCCATCTGATTGGGCCTTAAACCTTGGACAGTGCATGTCAAGTAAGCCCTTTTATTGGCCACTTCCATAATGGGACACAGCCTCTGAGATGTGCAGATTTTGAGCTGATATTATATGTACACAAGTGTTTGAAGTTGGTAGAACAAGTTGACAAGGCTGTTATAAAGGCTTAAGTGATTCTTGAAATGTCATCGACCAAGGATGGGCCTCAACAGGAGTATTGTGTTTATTTCTGGACATCACACCTTAGGAAGGAAGTCAAGGCTTGATAGAGAGAGCATAATAGATTTACTCAAATAATACCAGGGATGAAAATGTTCATTATAAATAGATAGATTAGCAAAGCTTTCAAGTCTTGAATATTAAAAAAACATCTAGAAGAGGTGCTCCAAATCTTACATTATTTTCACAGAATAAAGAAGGTGAAACTGTTTCCAGTTTCAGTAACTACAGGATACCAGTTAAAGGGAGTCAGCAATAGAATCAGAAGTAACATGAGGAGAAGATATATTACATCATGATTTATTATGATGTGGAATGGAGTGACTGAGAAAGCAATAGATTCAATAATAACTTTCAGGAGGGAATTGGATAACTATTTGAAAATGAAATTTTGCAGGCTGAGATAAAGATCAGAGAACTCAGACTAATTTAATAGCTTGTTCAAAGAGCTGACACAGACACAATGTGCCTCCTATATCATTCTACAGTCATATGTTTCCATGGTTTTAAAAGATGAACATGCTCAATTGTGAAGTAGATCTCGCACATTGTTTTCTGAAGGAAGAGACTCAGTAGTTACATCTTGGACATGCAAAAACATATTCCAAGTAATTTGCATTGCAAAATATAAAATGTTAACTGGGACATTATCAAACATGATTGGACAGCAAAGATTTCTGAATACTGATTTTCCCTTTCGGAAAAGTTAATTCTCAAGAGAATGTAACAAAAGTAAATATCCACACCAAATTAGGAACAACAGATGTCTTGTTTCGTTGACCTTGGATATAACTAAAAAAAGAAGATGTTTTGAATAGCTAATCAGGTATTTAACTATTCATTCATCACAATCATAATTCAAATGAACAAACAGCTAATTCATTGATGACAGAAAAAGACCCATTTTTGCATTTCTGCCTTTCAAACGGCTACCTAACTGTGATAATATCTATGCTTCTCCATCATCTTGCAATCCAATAAATTTTAATAGCAGTGATAAGGATGCCTGTCATTTAAATTACAGCTATTTTAAGAGCTACTTTATCATACACAAGCTATCAATTAATTATAATTACTACTTTTCTCAGAATTTCAAACAGCTTATATATTTGTCACCTCCTTCACATAAGCACAATTTTTGCCAGGAATTGTGATTAGTTTAGATAGCAGGTGCTTTACACACACAAAGCTTGTCCAACAGGCTGACTTTTCTCATTATGTTCTAGTCTATTGTAGTTAAATTGATATAACGAAAATGGCAAGGAGTGTCAGTATCCGACAACATTGTTAGAACAGCAATGCCCTCAAACATGTTCATGCTTCAGAACAAAGGTAGATTTGCTTAGCCAAGTTTAATTTCAGTTAACTTAATCAGCCCCAATATATATTTGTACAACATTTTGTAACATTCTTTGTTCAGCTATCGAATGAGCTGCATTTCAAATTGCTTCTGTGATGACATTTGCCTGACTGTTTACAAAATATGCAAACAATTTAAGACTTATGATCTGTTGAAAGCAAGCAGTCACCTAACAGACAATAGAATTGTCACAAGATACTAGAGCTAATAGACTGCAGAAAGAATTATTGTCCCTTTTAGTGCCTTTCTGCGTCCTCCATAAAAAGGGGATACTTGACATGCTGTATGCTGTGATCAATTATTGGGATCAAAATCTACAGGAAGGACGAATTGAAAGAAAAATTCTCTTAGTCAACCATACAATCACACAACCCAGCAATATAGAATTACAACAATTGTCTGTGCCGTCTCCTTAATAGATCAGTGCAATTTGATCTCATACCTTTCTTTTTTCTCCAAACCTTGAAAATTATTTCTCTTCAAATACATCTTATTGTTCATTGAAAGTTCCAACTGAATCTGATTCCAACGTTTATTGAGGTAATGTGTTACAGATCTTTGTTTGCCTTTGTGTAAAAATATTTGACCACATTTCCCATGTAACTCTTCTGTCAATGACTTTAAGTCTGTAATTTTTGTCTCCTGACCCGCTCTGAGGAGGCAACAGGTTTTAAAACATTTGCTCTATCAAAATCTCTCTTAATTTTGAAGACTTCAATAAGGTCACATGGACAAGGAGAGAAAACCCAACTCTTCACATATCAATGTCCGTCATCTCTAAATAATCTTTGGAAAGTTCCTCTGTACACTGTCTTTAAGTACAGTTCTCAAGTTTGTACTCAATTTTCCTGTTGAGCCTAACTGATAAGAATCTAATGTGACCTCCTTGTTTTGTATTGAAGATGCTAGTTACAAAGCCAAGTGCTCTACATATTCTATTCAAAGGTTTATGTATTTGCACCACCAGTTCCTTCTCCTTCTGAATCTCTGAAAACATAATACCATTTGGGCATTATTGTCTCTAAGTCAAGTTCTGGCTTCAAGTTCCACACCAAGAATTGAACACAAAATCTTGTCGTCCTGAAAGAGTGATGCACTCACGAAGGTATTATGTTTCTGATGATGCCTGTGGCTCCCTCAGTCCGTTGAAATGGAAATGAAAACTCCTGTGGGAATTACTTTAGAGATGTAAAATGGAGTTATCTCCACTCTCCCAACCAATAATTACCTTTCAGTCAACATCATAAAGACAGACTGTCTGGATATTAACATTACTGCTTGTGGGGGTTTGCTACGTGCTAGTTGGCTGCTAATTTCCTGATTACAACACTGACTCATGTCTAGCTAATCCATTGATTTCTTTTTGAAGCGGTCACTAACATGGTAGACTCAAGAGGATCTAACAATATCATAAATCTGAACTGCCAGAAGGATTTTGATAAGGTTCCACATCAAGATCATTAACTATAATGAAAGTGCTTGTCTGGGAATGGAAAAACCATGGTGACATTAGTTGGAAGATGGAAACAGTCAGTGGACTAAAGGAGACGTTCTCTAATTTATATGATAAGTAGTTTTATTTTCCAAAATTCTTTAACATATGTTGCATATGGAAGGTAGTTTGTGTAACAGAGTTGTAAGATGGCTCTAGTTGTAAGACGCTCAGTACTGTGGGTAGATGAGTGTTGAAAACTATAAAGGTACAAAACAAGTTACATGAATAGGCAAAACTCAGACAGATGATATTCAATACGGGAAAATGTAGCCTAACAAACAATAGATAGCATTTTCTTAACAGTGAGAGACCATGATCTGTTGATCAATGATTGGACTTACATTTGTATTAACCACTGAAAGCTAGTACGTAGGTCCAAACAAAATCAAAAAATTAAAGAAATGCTTGGTAGAGAAAGATTTTTCAAAATACAGTTTTGGTTGGATGCCTCTGGAGTATTATATTCAATTTTGGGCATTGAACAAAAGGAAATATATTTTGACCTTGAAGGGAGTATGTCATAATTTCATCAGAAAGATACTTGTGCTTAAAGAGTTCAATTATTTAGAAATATTGCATGAAGTTGACTTTTTTAACATTGAGTTTTAAGCTTCAAGCTTAAAGTTTTAAATCCAAAACATCAGTATTGATGTGACTTTGAAATAGACTGCTTAATATTTCTCATGGGCAGAGTAAAGGAAAGAGAGACTTAAATGTTTCTTAAAAAAGATAAGAAGTCAAAGTTTTTCATCTTGCACTTATCAGGATTATGATGCATGAAAAAGACTTAAAGTCTTGCCTCCTGTTACCAATGTTTAAGCTCTGTATTACCAAATAATTAAAGCAAAATTTGCATTTACGCAGTAACTTTTGAAGATAATTGAGCATTCTGAAACTTTTGAAGAGTAGGAAACATTTGCATGCAGCAAACTGTCCCAAATAGCAATGTGATAAAGGCCAGTTATTCATTGAGTGTTAAACAATGACTGACATACGTATTGACTGTGGGGTAAATATTGGTCAGGAGACTGAGGGAAATGTGGTAGGAACCTCATGGCAGGATAGATAGGACCTCAGTTTTAGAATTTCATCCAAAACACAGTACTCCAAATAAAGTGGCACACCCTCAGTATTATGGGACTGGAACCCGCAATATACCTCACTCAGAAATGATGGCGTGACCAGCTGAGCCACAGCTGAATACACTGGAATGGTACAATTCAGTTTTCAAAATTTACTCCACGACAACTTTCTTGTCTTACTTCATTTTATGAACACAAACGTAGCCTGTGGTTCTCATACTTGTCTAGATAAATTTACATAAACTGTACATATGCTGCATAAATTGCTCTACTCTGATTTGAAGGCTTTAGTTTTAATTCTATGTGATGAATGGGTGCTGAATGACTTAGAATCTTTTGACTTAGAAACCCTTCATAGTGTTCAAATCTGTTCTTCCCCTAGAGCTTGAAATTGTGGATCCTCTTACATACCCTTCTTTTTCTTCTCCATACAACCTTCACTCTTGCGAACCTCAAGCTGGCAATGTCTAATTTTTACTTTCTGAGTTTATCAATTTGACCGTTCCAAGTTCGGCATCATCCTACATGATGACACAATGCTTGTTGGATGATGAAATGAGTTGTGATCCTGACTGTTAATCTTCCTTCCGAGCTCAGGAACATCAAAGCCAATAGCAATAACCCCTGGCGCCAGTTCAGCTGCAAACAAACACTTTACACAAATTGGGATAATCTTGGCTTCTCAGATCCATGCTCGGCAGTGAAATTACAACTCTAGCTATCTGAGCAACCTTCTAGCAGCACGCTTAACAAGGACAGGAACAAAACTCCCTTGGCATGTACATCCACCCAATTATTCATACACATCAAAAATCCATACAATGCTGTTTGTAAGGGTTTTCCAATTATTCAATTTACAAGTTTCACTATGTAATGTAATACAGTCTGATGCATTCATTGATGTGATCTCTATTGTTCTCCTACAGTCACAATACATTGCACACAGATCCAAGTGGATTATTTTGATGAAAATGTGAAGGCATGTGGGTATTGTGCTAATAAGATGTACTTGTTCAAAAGTCTGATTTCAGAATGCATTTGGGGTATTTGATCATGATTTAAACATTCCTGGTGTTACCAACAAAAAACACCTTCTACTGAAGATGTGCAGTGTTCTGGTGGAATATCGATAGAATGTTGGCAAAGTAATGACAAATTGCCCCAGACAGTCTCTGATAAGCCTCAGCTATCCTTCTTAAGACTCTAGCTCTGAGAGGAGTGAAAGGTGAGCATGATTTTTATTGAATTCAAAATCTCCAGCAGTTTCTCATTTCATCCTGTTCTGTTGATTAGAAGACAACAGTAATTTAAACATTAGCCACCAAAATGACTTACAACTTCTTTAATGAACACTAATTTGCACTTTAAGTGACAATCAGCTGCTTGAAATTATTGCGGCAAGCTTTGATTTTTAACCAATTTTCCAAGATGGCATCATGAACTAAAGGCATATTAAACCAGCTTTGCAGGTTGCACACACTTCAGATGTGTGTGTTGGCAGCTAATATCGCCACAGCAAATCACAACTAATATATTTTACATTCTGTTCACAAATGTTTCCTTTCTCACAAAGAATTTTCACAAACTTCAGAGGTTTTTGTTTTAACTGACCAGCTGATCGCCCACAAAAATATCTGCAATTATGATTGATTATTCAATGACACAAAACAGGTAATTTCACATTCTGGTGGATGGTAATGCTTCAATATTGGAATTTCTTGGTGGGATAAATTTCTATATCAGGAGGGAATGTTGGGTTAATAGCATCACAGTTGTGAGTTTCTGAATTCAAATGTTCCCCGTGCTCCCCACCACTATATGAGTCAACTGCGCTTTTTTCTTGTCATATCTTCCAGCCCTGCACAAAATATACATGACCTTTCACATCCACTTACATTTGTTTACAAATCATGAAAGCAGAAATGAACCCTACTGTCCATATAACATGAAGAATATACTTCAAAGCAATTTCTATGATGCTGTACTTCATATTTCCCCAAATGTTCTGATCCCAGCTGATGTATTACAGGGTAAGTCATATCTCAGACTCAAATCTGGATTGTGATAGATCATTTTCCTTTATTCACCATGGTAGTATCTCTTTGAAATATTAACAGTCAATGCTGCAGATTTATTTCAAATAAAAGAACAGAATTTTAACCACACAAAAGAAATGAAGATAAAATAGAACAAAGCAAGCTATATGTGTACAATAAACTATGAAAGATTTCAAAAGACATGTTCGAACAAAATCCTACCTATACCAGCATCAGTAATGAAATAACAAAGGGAGTCTTCCCTTTCCAATTACATCCATTAGTTTGACTTAACCATTTCATTTAATTTACAGAAACAAGCATTTGATAGCCCCTTCCTTGATTATTCACAGAACTAAGCTTAAACTTTCTTAGCTTCAAATAACTCATTTAGGTTTCTAACCAAATACTGTGGTCTGTAATGTTCAAACTAAAACTTTAAGATTAAGCTGATTTATTTCCTAACTGTATTGAACTAATTAATTTCTCCAGGAGAAACTGTTCTTATATTTAAACTCAGCTGTGAATGAAAACAAATACTTTACAGTCTATGGAAAAAAAAATCTTAATAACTGTAAGCCAAATGCCATTCAATATTTGAAGTCTCTGATTAAAGTACTCTCACAACACAAGCAAATCCACTTTCTTGTTGTAGGAGTGCCCCAATCACCGGCTCTCTGACACATACTAGCTGAGAATTAGAGCCCCTGATGGACTGACAAGTTAGTTTTTAAACTCTCGTATGCACATAGTCAAAATTCCACATGCCACTAGTTCAAAATGCAAACTCAAATAGAAATTATGTCGAGAGACAAATCATACACATTATATTATTATAAGGCCATAAGACATAGGAACAGAAGTAGACCATTCAGCCCATTGAGTCTGCTCCACCATTCAATGACTATAAGACGAAAAGAAATAGGACTGGGAGTAGGCCATTCAGTCCCACAAGCCTGCTGTATCATTCAATAAGATTATGGCCGATCTGACATTCCTCATGTTCACTTTCTTGTCCTTTCCTCAGAACCCTGGATTCCCTTACTGATCAAAAATCTATATACCTTAGCTTTAAATATACATAAGGACTCTGCCACCACAGGTCTCTGTGGCCAGGAATTCCAAAGACTCACATCCTTCTGAGAGAAGAAATTCCTCCACATCTCAGTCTTAAAATGTTGTTCCTTAATTCTGAGACTATGCCCTCTACTCTCAGGTTCCCCCATTAGGCACAACATCCTCTCAGTATTTGCCTTGTCAATCCCCTTAAGAATCTAATATGTTTCAATGACACCACCAATCATTCCTCTAATCTCCAGTGAGTAGGCTCCCAACATGTTTAAACGTTGCTCATAAGACAATCTTTCGATACCAGGGAATGTCCTAGTGAATCTTCTCTGAGCTGCCTTCAATGAAGTTAAATCTTTCCTGAATGAAGTAACCAAAGTTGCTTGCTATACTCCAGATGTTGTCACCCAACACTTTGTGCAGTTGCGGTAAAACCTCCCTTCTCTTATATTCCAAACACCTTGAAATTAGTGTCAACATTTCATCAGCCTTCCTGATTATCTGCTGCACCTGTATGTTTTCTGTGTTTTGTGCATGTGTACCCCTAAGTCCCTTTGTGTTGCAGCTTTCTGCAGTTCTTCACCATTTAAATAATATTCTGTTCTTTCATTCTCCCTTCCAAAATGAAGACCTTCACATTTTCTCACATTATGCACCATTTGCCAACTTTTTGCTCACTTATTTAATCTATCTATAGAATCATAGAGTCTACAGCACGGAAATAGACCCTTTGGTCCAACTAGTCCACGCTGACCATGTTCCCAAACCATGCTAGTCCCACTTGCTTGCTTTTGGTTCATATCCCTCCAAACCTTTCCTATTCGTGGTATTTATCCTAATGTATTTTAAACATTGTAACTGGAGTGAAATAGTACAAAATCTGTAGCTGAACATAGTAACTTGTAAATGCCAACTGATTCACAAGTTTACATTTCTCACTTCATGTTACTACTCAGAGAAGGAATTTATAGGCTAATTTTCATTGTAAAAACTCACAGTATTTAGTTATTGAAAGTTTGATGTGTGTGGGACCATGTGGCTGTATACAAGGTGTTTTTATACACAGCAAAACTTACCATTTATCTCCTCTTCCTCACACAGGAAGATATCATAAAGTGCATTGAATTGTGAGGGATAATGAAGGAAGGAGGGAGAAAAGGGAAAAAGTGAGAAAGAATATGGAGGCCAAGATGGTTCTGAAACCCATGTAGAATTCAAGAAGGGAGAAACAGAGAAAGTAGTTAGCCATTATGCAAATTTCAAGACTTAGTGCAACAAAGCCTGTTACAGCAGAAAAGGGAAAGAATGGAGAATGACTTGAAAGTGAGAACAAAGTTTCTGAAATCAATGCTTTAAGGCACATTGATTCTCGGAAAGGATGGGCCTGTTGACACTCTGCAGATGAAGTATTTTGAATCATTAATGATTTGTGGAGGTCAAGGGAAAGGATGTCAGGTAGGACGGATTTATAGCTGTCAATCTAAATTGGAGATGAGCGCAACTATGTCATGACTCACTGGGACAGTGCACTGGAAATCAAGCCCTGTTATTCCCAGACCCGCACAAAAGTTAAAGAATTTAAAAAGTAGCTAAAATCCTCATTTACCTGCCTTTTATTGGCAGAAAACATGGATCAGGTTTCAGAACTTGGCAAAGCTACTATTTACTACAAATAGGTACATCCCAGCTTCCGGTCAAATGATTCACTAGTTCCTGTTTGCACAGCCTGCAGAGATGATTCTGATAATTCTTGTGTTGGCCAGAATTCTGCTTCTGAGCCATCCTTTTCTGAAAGTTCCACCGGTTTCCTAGATGCACAGGGTGTCTAGTTCACTTATAAAAGGACTTATACATTAAAACTCACAGCTTACAGTGTCGTCGGGGAGGTGATGCCTAGTGGTATTATTGCTGGACTGTTAATCCAGAGACCCAGATAACGTTCTGGGGACCTGGGTTCAAATCCTACCAGGGCAGACAGTAGAATTTGAATTCAATAAATATCTGCATTTAATAGTCTAATGATGACTGTGTGTCAATTGTCAGGAAAAAACCATCTGGTTCACTAATGTCCTTTAGGGAAGGAAACTGCTATCCTTACCCAGTCTGGCCTACATGTAACTCCAGACCCAGAGCAATGAGGTTGGTGCCAAATTGCCCTCTGGGCAACTGGGTTGGGCAATAAGTGCTGCCTAGCCAGTGATGACCATCATCCCATGAATGGATAAAGAGAAAAAAAAAACAGCTGAACACAAGGAAAATTACTTCCTTCAGCTTAAAGATGCTTTTACTGGTGTGAATAGAGAGAGTTTGTAAACTGCTGGCCACCTGAAGTCTTCTCACTATCTTGTTCACAACTCAAAGCTGTTCAGCTACCTAACAATCACATTATTATTGGCAGGCAGAAGACCGTTGTCATTGGTGTATGGACTAGTGACCAGTTACTAATCTGCTACCAACCGAAGCTCCATTTGTGTACAGCTCTTCAGTTCCAGTTTGTCTTTAAATGTTTCCCATTGCTGCTTAAACCAGCAGCTGTGCATATACCACAGTAAACTTTTTATTATCAGGCACCTATGGGACCAGGAGTGTATTAATTGATCAAATATTCTGGATAATCAAGAGGTCTATGTGATAAGTGTAAAAACACACACTAAGTAACAGAAACGTAAAGCGAGCAGTTTACACATTGCTGTTATACTTTGTTTACAGCACAAGTAACTTAAATGATAATGCTACCTTTCCTTAAATAAAACTTATCAACAGAAAGTCTTCTCACTCACACCCTCAACTGACTACTTGGACATGAAGAGAAGTTGACTTGAAATTGAATTGATATTTTGTGTGGCCACTCAATTGAACAACAAGTACATTTACGTTGAAGTTAATAAACTTAAGAGAAAAACTCTAATGCTTGGAAACCATAATACAGTAAACTCTGCAGTATTTGAAGTATGATTTTTTTTTGCTGGTCTTTCAAGAGTGCCAGTATATTAAGGAGCTGGTTAAAACAAAGTTTACTGTATTCACAATGAGTATCAGATTACTTGGTTCCAAAAGTGTGCCATGATCCTTGCATTCCTTGCTTTTAAAACAGCTTTTTTCTCATTTCTGCCCAAAATTTTAAAAAAGAACTCAAAAATAAAAAAGGCAAAGTTTTTACACATATTCCTTTCGTGGCGTTAGAGGAAGGGGCAAGAGCAGACGAGGGCAATGCTGTGGAGGTGCAAAAAAGTGTACTTGTTAAGAGTACAATTATGAGGGAAATTCAAGTTGGGGTCACTGCAATGATGTTTTGCACCTTATGACGTAATTAGAAGTCATAGCCTGACTCTTGACCGTACGATATTCCCACTTACTGGCCTACAATTTGTCAATAATGAGCGGCTCCTAGTTTCTCAGCCCATCTCTCAGTGCCAAGTACTCAAATCCTTCACTGGCCTCACTCTGCCCTACCTTTTTTAAAAATTAATTCATGGAATGTGGGCATCTCTGGCTAGGTTAGTGTTTGTTGCCCATCCCTAATTATCCTAAAGAAGGTGGCAGTGAGCTGCCTTCTTGAAACATTACAGTGCCTTATCCTGTCTTTGCACAGTGGTGACCCACTGTACATTCTCTTTCTCCAAAGTTTATGCCCTCCTACCAAAAGATAAAAGCTTAAAATAAACAACTCTCTCACCCTGGACCATCCTCATTCTTGCTATACCCTTTCCCAGTGTGTAAAGCTCTACTAATATTTGATCGCTGACATTCTTCCAACTCTTGCTTGAGCCAATCCCAAAATGAAGTGTTTTAAGATACAAGAGAAACCACAAAAGGGGCTACATAAGTTGTTCTTGCATGTTCAAAATTGTATATTTTGTTAATTTTTACTCCAGAGAAGACATGTTGAGAATTAAATTGATGCAAAATGTTGGCTCTTTCAACTGCAGTGCTAGTTATTTTGACAGTTGTGCACTTGAGGCCCATTATGTACAATAACTCACACTTGTCTGTATTAAATTCTAATAGTCCACCCACTTACATATTTAATCCAACTCACTTTTTTTTTAATTTCAAAGCCACCTCCTTGGATTCACTCAAACATTTTGCATTGTTGAGAACTCTGACAAGTTGACACTAAGCCACTGAACCAAGATTGTTGTTGTAAAATCAGACACAATAAGTGCCAAAATATCAGTCTTTGCTGCTGTCCATTCAGCAGAGGTCCTCCCTTACCTAATTAATCTTCAATCTCATGTTTCTGATGTGTCACACAGGGGTATCACATGAAGGCAGCCCTGTAGGTGAGCCTGGGTCTGTGGTACAGCAGAGGTGATATGCAATGAAAGGTTATGAGAGAGAGAAAACAAACTAAAATATATATGCATTTCTTCAAAGGTCAAAATGTAGAAATAACTTTTACCACTAAGCATTCCTGAATTCTTAGAAATAACTTCCCTAAACATGAAGATCAGAGGACGCTTCATTGTACTGTCCCATGTGAATGTACAAAGTATTTAATCAATTGGATCTTTACTTTTCTGAATAGAAACTTAGTACCTGGTGGTTAAAATGCTTTTCCAAAATCTTACAAAACCTTCTGCATTTTTCAGTCTAGTTCTTATTCATTTACTTCTTGCTCACACCAGGAGCTAAGTAACTTTAAAGTTTAAAGCTTGTAGCCAAATATACTGCCTGGTCTAACTTTGCATTTCACAATACAATGACAATTTCAGTTCAGTTATACTTGCAGGTGGGTTTTTTACTTATTTGTGAAATGTAATCTTTAGCATTCATATTTTACCAGAGCAATAGTTTGGAGGTTTCATATCCCCTTGATTCATCTGGGTCCCATATTTCAATTTATTGTGTTTAGCACTGTAATAAATATGTATAATGTTTATTAGGTGCCTAAAACACCTATAGAATTGATTTTTTTTACACCAGAAGCCAACAAGTTTATCTTGAACACTTAAATCCTTTGGTGTGTAAAGCAATACTCAGACCAGAAACAAAAATACAAAATAAAAGAGGGAGAACTATAGAAGTTAAAAAAAAG
Source organism: Ginglymostoma cirratum (assembly GCA_024137785.1). Taxonomy (NCBI): domain Eukaryota; kingdom Metazoa; phylum Chordata; class Chondrichthyes; order Orectolobiformes; family Ginglymostomatidae; genus Ginglymostoma; species Ginglymostoma cirratum. Next base: position 37,786,440 of record JAHRHZ010000111.1, read on the forward strand.
GACAATTCAAACTCAAGAGGACAATTTTCAAAGAGCTGGATAGCCAAGTGTAGCAAAGTTGGTTTCAATCTTAAAAAAAAGCAGCGTAACTTGACACTGTAACTGAACATGAGAAGTAAGAACAGGAGTAGCCACATTAGCCTTAGATAGCTCAGTTAAGATCTGTTTTCAATGTTCTCAACTATTGATCAGCTGCAATTCTCAGAGACAGATAATTCCAAAGATTCACAACCCTCTGAGTAAAGTGACTTCTCAAGTGACTGTGTTATGTCACTGGGCCCAAAATCTTAAAACTACCTGCCTAACAACATGATCAAAACACAGTTAAATAATCCCCAAATTCTCGGGACAACTAGGGTTGGATAAGTGAATATTAATCTCTGTAACATTATACTGAATCAAAACTCTCCACATGTGAGCTAATAAGAGCAAAGATTAAATTTTGAATACGTAACAAAGAAACAAGCTGCAAACCAAGCATACACACAACTAAACTCTCCTTTATTCCTTCTTTATGAAAGGCAGCTATCCAACAACAGGAAACACCTAAAGTATTGAAATAAATTGAGCTTAAGCACGTGCCTTTCAATAATGCCCAAACTGGCTTGCAGCCTGCTTTTGAATGCTAGAGTCATTGACTCAAACCGAACGGAAACAGGCCCTTTGGTCCAACCAGTCCATGCCAAACGTAATCTCAAACTAAACTAGTCCTAGTTGAAAAGGAAAAAGAAAATCTACGGAGCCGATAGTTTCAAAAATCCTTAAAGCAGTTTCAAGATTCACTATAACTAAAAAATACCTCAGAAAACATTCATGCAAGTGTAAACTAATGCGGAAGCTGGAAATCGAAAATATAAATGGACACTGCTGGAAACACACAGTAAGTCTGGCAGCATCTATTAAGAGAAAAACAGAGCTAATTTTTCAGACTGATGGAGTGTTAACTCTGCCTTTCTCTCCAAATAGTGCCAGAATGTTGAATATTTCCAGCATTTTCTGTCATTATTCTCAAAGCATTAAACATATTTAAACTTGATTTTTTTTATGAATGCAAACATACAACTAACTAGAAATTTATTTTAACATTTCTTTCATTATGTGGAAATCAGTATAACCAGATGCAAGTCCATAGGAGCTTATAATATTTATTTCATGTTAATTGGAATGTTCAAACTGTACTTAAAAGTGTTTTTTTCTCTACTGAGGTAGATTTTTGTTACATCTGTAGTACAGTCATTAAGACAAAAAAGACGCATCTTTCCTGTTTCAAAGCATATTCAAGCATTTTAATTCTTCTAGCCAAATCGTTCTTCAGCTTCTCCTGGCTTTTTCTCGCTCCTTGTAAGAATGAGATCTGTGCCCGCAACTCAACTCTGTAAATTGTTTGTATCCCTCTCACAACCTGTCCTTCCACTTAGTTTACATGTATTCATGGTTAAGCTGACAGTCCTCAACTCCATATTCCAGCCTTTTCCCCATAGCCCTTGATTACCCGAATGATTAGAAATTTGCCTATATCAGCCTTGAATACACTTAACGATCCAGTCTCCATTGCCCTCTCGGATAAAGATTCTCCAGATTCACCATCCTCTGAGACAGAACAAAAATCCTCCTTATCTCTGTGTTATTGCTAATTCCACACACCCCAGAGAAAAATGAAAGGGTATATTTAAATGCCATTTTCATCATCCATCAAAAATTACCTCAATGTTATTTCTATAACACATTGACATTAAACATGCAATGAGCCACACAGCAACCAGATTTTAAATAAACCTGTGTACGTCAGAAAACTCAGTTCACATGTGTTCTTGACAAAGTGTATGCTGTAATATTTTCTTTTTAAGGCATATGAATGATTTTCAAGTTATGCATTTGGAGAATTAAATTCCACTGAAACAACTGAAAATTCTTATCATTATGTTTTTTTCCAAAACAAAATCAAAGGATTCTGATCTGTATCAATAGTAGTTTCTTCCACATGGTTGGGGATGTATAGCTCAAAATGATATAGACCCAACACCAGACTCAATGTCTTTTTCACAACCACCAAATATTGTTATTGACATGTGGTCAAATTTCTTTGAAAAATAACTGGCAGGCTATTTGATCCCAATGTCATCATTTTGAAGTGAAACAGCACACCCCCCACCCTCCACCAATGTCTCATCATTTGGTGCAGATTTCAAGTTATCAAAAGAACTCTGTCATTCTTGCATGCACCAATTTTTTTCTTGCATTTCTTCAACAAATTTGTTAAAGAAGCCATGAAAGCGCTGAAGTTCAGAACAAATGTCTGATAAAATTCACTTATTCCAAAAATTTGAAAAAGTTACCGTTTCCTCCCAGGCATGGGAAAATTCAAAATCGTCCCGGCTTTCACTTCTTCAAGTACTATTTGGTCTTGTTTCACAGTGTGGCCCAAATAATTCATTTCTGTTTTGGCAAAATTTGGCTTTTTTTAGTGAATCAAACAGTTCAGTCAAATAATGCAAATACTCTCCCTAGGACTGGTCAGAAATAACCTTATTATCAAAGTAAACTATACAGTGCCCCAATGACTTTATTGGTTAATCATTGGAATGTCACTGGCGTATTTTTCGTTCCAAGGGGCATGACTTTGTATTAGTAAATTTCACCTGGTGTTACAAAAGCTAATATTTCTTTGGTTCTATTAATCACAAGAATGATCAATGTCCTTTTTGCAAGTGCTGAATCATATGTGTCCAAATCATTAAATGCAGTCCTGCAATCATGGATTAGGATATAGATTCGCTTTTGTTACTACATTGCCTTTTCAATAATTATTATAATTAATGGAGAGATGTTTGTTTTCTACCTTTCTCCTGTAGTGCAATAAATGAAGCACTTAAAAAATATTGAAGACACGCTTAGCAAGAACTCTGTTGTTGGTATGATTGGAAAGTTTGGAAAGTCATGGTTGTCAGTGCCACCTGGCATAGCACCATCGCAGGTGAATGTAGACTCAGAAATAAAAAGGGAGTTAAACATTGGACAGTCTTACCCACTTTAATCCTCAATGAAGTCAAGCCTAACTGTGCTCTCTAAATTGTCCTTGGAAAAATTTATATAGCATTGTTTCGTAGAATCTGTACAGTGCAGAAAGAGGCCATTTGGCACATCAAGTCTGCACTGATCCTCTGAAGAGCATTTCACTCAGACCCACCTGCACTCCATATGGGGTTTTTACCATGGCTAAACCTGGCAAAACCAACCTGCAGATCTCTGAGCCTTATAGGGCAATTTAAGATGGCGAATTGATCTAACCTACACATCTTTGGACTGAAAACAGAGTACCATGAGTAAACCAATGCAGACACAGGCAGAATGTGCAAATGCCACACAGACTGTCTCCCAAAGCTGGAATCAAATCCATTCCGTAGCATTATGAGGCAGTGGTGCTAACCACTGAGCCACTGTGCCACCATTTTTCCTTTTCTTTCCTTTTCATTTGAAATTTGCTGTTGACTTCTATCTTACTTCTTACTATTTTACACATTGCTTTCTCTTTAGAAAATGCAGGCTTGTAGCTGAAATAGCGAACACATCAAAAAAATGTCAGACACATTTTTCTTTTAACTTATACGCTTATTCAAAAATAAGGAATGGAAGAATCAGTTGACATCTGGACACTGGTAAGGCATTTTTAGTGGAGAAACCATTTTTTCTATGTATGCTTTTTATACTTAGCTTGTGGACCACTTTCCTATATGGGATTTAATACTTTTAACCATCTGTTATTTTAATCAAAGCTGTCCAGTGCCTGCTGTAAACTATCTTTTCTTCAAAAAGAGGGACAGGTAAAGTACCCGGTCTGCTTCAGCATTGATCTGTATCCTTTAGGTTTGGTTGTAGAAGTTTAGTTCTGATTGTAGCTCTTTAGTTTTGGCATGCAGCTCAGAACTTGGGCAGTTTGTTAGTTGACTGTTAGGAAAATAACTGTTTCACAATCGCCACGTTGTCACTTACTAGCTACCAAGTCTAGTTTTTAGTGCCCAGTTGATGCCACCATGATGTTCCTTATGGTTTTCTATATCTTAGTCCTTATATCATATACCAGAGACTGTTGGGTTTTGGTGAGACAGATATTTACAATAGTTGTTTTTTACTCAGCTACAATATCACAGACATACACACAGTCCGAGTCATGTCTCTAATTTTTGCTCTATATTGCCCACACTTAACTGATTGACTGAAGACACCACACTGATTCCATGACATAATGGGAATGACTGAAGGTGAGTTAAGTCCTTTTATACCAGAACATCAAATATTTTATTGTCAAAAGCATGACCAGTCTGGAATCTACTCAATAATACAGCACACAGTTTAAATGTTCTGCATAAATCTTTTCATAAGATAGCCACCATTCTTCTGTAGGAATCAGAAATTACTGCCATAACGACCCTAGCTTACTATTTGGTAGCATTGAGAAGAGGGCAAGGGCATTTAAGGATGCAGCAATGAATGCTGACTTTTGCCAGCAATGTTCATGTCCCAGGAATGAGTCAAAACAAAGCTGCGACACTAACATCTCCACTGCCATCATGTTAGGAGCTCAGGCCTTCTCTGTGTATGTAACAATGATACCACACACACATGTGACGCTATAGTCTTTACTAAAATTGTGAGCTCTCTATTGCATCAACTAATGACTTGCTATATTCTTCCAAATTTCAACTTTATAATTCCATTGGAGTGGAGGTTCTTATCTGTCATGAGCTAATCAAAACATTCCAAACAATTCCTCATCTTGGAGCATAATTGGTCATTCAAAATGATAACCTCTTTGATTGCTGGTGAGTGGATGTATCAAATGAAACTTGTTTTATTGCTGTCAGTCAATATTCTCATCAATTTTCATCGTAGTGAATAGGCTTCCCCTCTCCAGTTTGACAGAGAGTTCAGCATCTAACCATGTTGACAGATTGTTAGATAACATAAGGAGGGAACAATTGTCATTGGGACGGATTGTGTGGAGGACTTGCAGGATGAGTTTCAGGAGTTAGGGAGTAGGTTGAAACACAGGACCTACAAGATAGTAATCTCAGAAATACTACCTATGCCATGATCTTCACCATTAACACAAAGGTGGTTCAAAGAGGTAAATGTGAGTTTTGGGGATGGTTTAGAGGGAAAGATTTAGATTTTTGGGAAATTGTGATCTCTTCTGGGAAAGGGGAAAGCTGTCCAGAAGAGATGGGCTTCACCTGAGTAGAAATGGAATTAATCCTCTGGCTGACAGAGTAAATAGTGTAATGTTTTATTCCAAGCTTCTGGTCCTAGAAATGAGGCAGGCCAAGTAGAGAATGGGAAAGTGCAAGAGGATTTGGAAAATAGTGATCATATTACAAGGTCCAATGTTAAGTAGAAAAAAGGATTTTAAAAATGTCAATAATTAAGATCCCAGACAGGACAAGGACAGATTTAATGGATATAAAAGTTGAACTGGAGCAGATTGATAGGAAAAAGGTTTTGGTGGATGAAGCAGTGAATAAAAAATGGTAGAATTTCGAAAGGAGAAATGAATGGGGTGCAAGTTGTTAGGGTGGATTTAAACACGTAAGACAATGGGATGGTTTGACTATTGGGCCTAGTTTTAGAAGTGCCAGAGAGGGGAATTGATAGAAAATTGGAAATGCAAAAGTTGGGAAAGGCTTGATTTTTGATGGTGAACAAAGAAATAGTCAGCTTCCAATGGACAAGAAAGATACAAGGGCAGAATTAAATTGTAGCTATGTAAGTGCACAGAATATCATGAATAAAATTGGGGAAATGGAAGGAGAAATTACTCAAGGGGGTTATGACATCGCAGTGTTGACAGAAACATGGCTCCAGACGGAGCAGTACTGGATAATTAATACTCTGGGCTATAAGGCTTTTAGTCGAAGTAGGGTGGGTAAAAGGGGAGGAAGTGTGGCCGTCTTTGTCAAAGATATTATCATTGTCCTTGAACAAAACACAGTTCCTGAATTAGAATCTATATGGTTGGAAGTGATAAACAAGAAGGGAGCTGTGGCTTTGTTGGGTATTTATTATAAACTTTCAAATAGTAGGAAGAAGCAGAAGAGAGCATTTGTAGACAGATTATGGAAAATTGTTGGACAGTCAGGGACGCGATAGCTGATTAGTTCCATTACCCTGGAATAGACTGGGGAAAAGTTAGAGTGTGCAGGAAGGAAGGGGAGAAGTTCATGTAATGTGTGCAGAAGAACTTTTTGGAACAGCACGTTTCCAGTCCAGAGCAAGAAAAAAATCCTGGAAGAACTGTAGATGCTGAAAATCAGAAACAAAAACAGAAATTGCTGAAAATGCTCAGCATGTCTGGCAGTATCTGTAGAGAGAGCAGAGTTACTGTTTCAGGTCCAGTGATCCTTCTTCAGCTCTGTGTACAAAATATACATAGCGAAAAATAGAGAAAAAACATTCAAGATGGGAAGGTCATGTCTGACAAACTTAATTATGTTCTTTGATGAGGTGACACGGGCAGTAGATAAGGGTAGCGCTGTGGATGCTGTATTCTTGGACTTTCAGAGAGCTTTTGATGTAGTACGTGTAGCAGATTGATTAGCAAGTTAGAAATGTTTGCAATTGAATGGCCCTGAGCAGCATGGATTGGAAGTTGGCTAAAGTATAGGAAACAAAGGGTAGATATAGATGGGCATTTCTCATACTGGAGGCAAGTTTATAGCGAAGTTTCCCAGGGATTGCTATTGGGGCCCTTGCTTTTTCTGATTTATGTAAGTGATTTTGAGATGAGTGTTGATTTATATATTTTGCCTATAAATCTATAAATTTGCAGATGATACAATACTTGGGAGAATAACGAATTGTGAGGATGATGCTGAGGGACCTTAGGGGGACATTGATAATATGGCAAAATTGACAGATGCCTGGTAGATGAATTTCAATGCAGAGAAATGTGAGGTAATGCATTTTGATAGAAAAAAAAAACTGGAGAGACAATACAGGCTCAATGGTACAACTTTGAAGGGGAGTAAGGGGCAGAGGGACCTCTGTATTCATGTGCATAATTCTCTGAAGGCGGCCAAGCAGGTTGAAGCAGTTGTTAAAAAGCCTTAAAAGATCCTTGGGTTTATTAATAGAAACATAGAGTATAAAAGCAAGGAAGTGATCCTATACCTCTACAAATCATTGTTCAGACCGCGTTTGGAGTATCGTGTTCAGTTCTGGGCAGCTTATTTAAGGATGGATGTTCAAGCCCTGGAGAGACCGCAATGGAGATTTACTAGAATAAAACCAGGAAAAGAGGGATTTTCGATACAAGGAAAGGTTAGTGAAGTTGGGCTTATTCTCCTTGGAACAGAGAAGATTAAGAAGTGACCTTATTGATTGAGTTCAAAGCTATGGACAATTTTGACAGGGTAAAAGGATATTCTGTTTCTGCTGTTGGTATATCAGTAACTTGGAGTCACAATTCCAAGGTTGTCAGCAAGACAGTTAGGAATGTGATAAGGTGAAACTTCTTCACCCAGAGAGCTGAGAGCATTTGGAATGCGTTGCCTGGGAGAGTGGTGGAGGTGGATAGCATATGAGATTTCAAAAGAGAGATGGATATATATTTGAAAGTGATGAACTTCATGGGCTATAGAGATAGGGCTGGAGAGTGGAACTAGCTGGGTAGCTCTTTCAGGAACTAGGTACAGACATGATAGTTGAATGGCCTCCTGTGCTGTAGAATATTCTGATTCTATGATGCCTCATTTGTTAGTACAGGTAGTTCTCCTTTAAAGCAAAAGATGTGTTCTTGCGTGACTTCGCGCTATTGAAAATCGCCATAGAAAGTCGTGATATAGGGAAATCGCTATAGAAAATTGCTAGACCTGTGCAGCAGAATGTTCATGATATCCAAACAGCATCCACCATGCATCCATCGCGTTACAGCCAAGTCACATTAACGAAATATACATTACAGCAGAACTACCTGTAACTTTCCTTCCATATATTATTGGTGCCATTTTTAAAAAATACTTCCAGCAACAGAAGACTTTTAACAATGGATGTGTTTACTTCTTACTGAATCATAGGGAACAATACAGAGTGCCTCAAGTGCTCTGGCACATTTAGCATTGTGTTTTTTTTGATAACCTTCAGCTGTCCTTTCAGTTGAAAGAGCTTGGATTTGAAAACAAAACTATGTGATTTATCTTTGAAGGCAGGTTGTTTGTTCTCAAGGTGACATTTTAGATCGCTTGGTTGCATGCTATCATGAATAAGAACTTCAATACAAAAGTAAAATGCCATCAAACATTCGCGTCAGAAGCAGTAAATGTAAAATCCCAGTTCTAAGAAAGGGTGTGTTGTATTTCCCAATGTTTCCTCTGTGCTCAATGGATCTTCCTGTGGGATCAAAAACAACTTCACATTTCAAAAACATTCCATTCTTTCAAAATTATCCAACCTTAAACTTTATGAAAGTGTCCATATTAGAGTGCCAACAATTTTTTTTTTGCTTTGTGGTTTTCTTAACCAAGGTGACTTTGCAAAGTCAACTCTGAAGAATTAATATTTCCAGTAAACTTGAAAAGGAATGTGTTACTTTGTCAGACAGAGAGGTGACAAAAATGTGATTTCTCCAGCAACATTTGTCCAGGATTAATATTAAACCACATTCCTGGCCCAGTCAACGTTTAATATTCCTATAGAAATATTTTATGAGGATGGTTTGGACAAGTCCCATACTGAAAGAATTTTACGGCTATTATTGGAACACACTATTACTGAGCCTCTGATCTGGTCTCATTTTACCAGACGTTATTTTACAGGAAGAGCAGCAAAGACAATATTTAAAATTAGAAATAATAATTTTTGCAAGCCAGCCCTGGTGCATTTCTTGTGCTCCCAAGTTTGAAACTGACAAGAACCATGTGAATTAGATCCCATGTTATAGATACACACTCCCACTCCTAACAATTCTGCAATACCTTGTTCTTTACAATGTAGATACATCACAATTAGATTTCAAACAAGGAATGCCAACATTGAATAATATACTCCCATTCAAAAATATTGCGGAATATTGGATTTAAAATTCCCTTCTGTAAGCTCCACTCCTGTCTTTTAACTAGATAAAATTTTCCAAGCATATTAAGTTCTACTGTGAAGTGGAATCAATATAACAAGTAACACTGGCCTAATTTTACTTTATAAATAATGCATCTGTTCTGACATCTGAGCCATCTCATTGTTCATTTGGGCTATAGCTCCTTCGAAAGATTGCTCTATGTCTTTAAAGGAAAGCCAAGACCATCATAAATTCTGTAGAATGTCAATTAATTAATATTATTTTAAAAATATCGTTGGTGCCTTGGCATCCTTGTTATTCCTTCAAGATTGCATTGTTTATGTCTTGGTGTGAATTTATAACATGTGAGTCAAGCTCATAAAAAGGTACGTTGTTTCTTATAATTCTAAGAACTTGTGATGTTGATGTAGACAAAATCAAAAGAAACATGCTTGTGAGTTACAGAGGTTTTTCCCAGTGGCAATTCTCAGGAGTTTATGAATCTGTTAAACTTGCCCTGTCATGTAGATTATGCCTGTGAAGTTTAGAGCATTGGGAAAGAAGAAAAAAATCAACAACTTCAAGATGTTCAGCTCTTAAGTCATGCCAAAAGAAGCGAACTAGAGTTTTCTGGACATCTGAGCTGAAGGGTCGGAGTGCCTAATCATATTTGAGGATTAATGGATGAAGAATGATTGGCCAATAATGAATGAAGCACACAAGAGTAGCTTTAAAGACATACTAAAAATTAATAACGAACAATGAATTCATCCACTGTTGGTATTGTATGGACCATATTTTGTCATGTTTTTGTATTTTTGATTGTGAACTAAACAGGACGAATTAACTGTTTAAAAGCCAAGGACTACTGAAGGAACACTACACTTTTAAAAGTAAGTTAGCTGATTCTCATTGTAAGTATTGTTTACAAAGCTGTTGTGCAAGCAGTGGGGAAAGCCTAGTTACAGCCTAACTGGAGATGGGGGACTGTATGCGAATAGTAAGCAACAAGTACCTGATTGGTTTGTGAAATGGAAACCAGCCATCAATAATAAAGGTCTTCTACCAACCAATAACTATATGATTTGTTCCCAGGGAGCTGAACAAGCTTGTGGCTGTGAATATTTCGGCAGAAACCATCAGACCTCTGGAGAAGAAGGAGCTGTTTCTACTCTGCAGTAAAAAAAAGTCAGAAGTGACACAACACCAGGTTATAGTCCAACGGGTTTATTTGCAAATACAAGCTTTTGGGACAAAGGAGCTGTGCTCCGAAAGCTTGGGATTTCAAATAAACCTGTTGGACTACAACTTAGTGTCGTGTCACTTCTGACTTCGTCCACTCCAGTCCAACATCGGCGCCTCCACATCATGCAATAAAAAATAACATCTCAAAGCGGCTGATTTGCCCTCATCACTTGCTGTAAATTATGACTTTATAAAAATCAACCAGTCATCAACCAGAAGGAAGATAAAGAAGCAGAGTTCTGATCAGCAGAGGATCATCTTAGCTAACCCTGTGAACTCAAGCCACAGAACTACTTTTCCAATCTTTCCCTCCACATGTAGCATCCATTTTTTTTGTATCCATCTGCACATGTTGAGGGATATTTGATTGAATTTTAATCACATCAAGTTATAGGTTGATGCTTTATAATTGTTTATCTTGTAGTTAGAATCTATTTATTGTTAGTAAATTGTTATCCCTTGTTAGGTGTAGAAATCTGGTCCACACTTTCTGTCAAACAGGATCTAAAACACAGGTAAATTTTATCACATTTTCCTAAGCAGAGATCTTATTACACACCTCTGGAGCAGGTAGGACTTGAGCACAGGCTTCCCAGTCCAGTGGCAGGGATACTACCAGTGTGCCACAAGACGCCCTACGTGTCCTTTTAAAAATCTTAAACTTTCGTGATAACTCGGGAAATAGCAGGGATTGGTTTAAAGTGTGCTACCCCAGTAAGATGCACCGATATACCAGAAACTTTGAAAGACATGATAATCTCTGCCATTCATCATGGCACTTGGAGAATGATGAATGTAGATTCAGAAATGGAAATGGAGTGAGACCTCCAGAGAGCCTTGCTTCATTTTAATCACGAACCGAGTTAACCCTGATTATATTTTCGGGCTTTTGGAAAAGTGCCCCATTGAACTGAAGAATTTGTTCGAAGCCTCATAGCTTTAGACCATCTTTCCACTTCAGTGTCAATTCAGCTTTAATTCTGTTTTCCATTTTGTTTCCACAACTTGACTGCACTTAGCAGATAGGCCTCCCAAGAAGCTAATATGAACATTGCCTCATCCAAACTCCTAATTAATTTTCTTAAAGTCGTCTAAATTGAGTCATGCTTGCAACTAAGTTTTTCTCATACTCTGACATTAACTATTGTGTTTCTAATTTCACAGTGAAGGAGACATGGATATAATTGTGTTCCGTCGTAATAATGTGTGTCCCTGAAAAAAATCAGTCGTTTTCCAATCGGATTGATTCATTTTTCTACGTTGGTGTTAATCTTGCTTCGGCACATATGGAAAATGTTTCTTATGTATCAAAAATATTGATAAACCAATATATTCCATGAAAGCCAGTGAAATGCAAGGATTTTTAACTACAAAGTCAAAATCCAGTTCATAGTTGCTATGACATACTACTCATGGAGATCTAAGAGCTTGCATTTCCTTTGTCCCTTCCTAATACAAATTGACATGTATTGTTGAGAAAGTCTATTCAAATGGTGTCATCTGCCAGTCACTTCATATATAACCTTGTGTACAACACCAGCAGTAATTTCAGACTTCATTTTTATTTGTTGAGCTGTTCATTTTGTAAAGATGCCATTATACCTGTTCAAGGGGTCCTGTAAATTTTTGAAAAGGCATAGTTTTGTGATATATCATGTAACAAAACATGATCTTCTGGGTTGGCTATAAATATCAGATTATATTCAATATGATAGTTATGACTGACTTGACCTCCTAAGATAGATATTGAGTTTGTTAAAGGCATATCTGATAACAATGTTTATTGTTAACTAAAATTCAGCCTCTGATCTTTGGATAAGTGTCCTCCAAGGTGGACTTTGAGATACACAACAATGCAAAACTGCTGAGCAGCAGCTGATAGCCAAGTTCAAAAGCCATATGGATGACCTCAATCGTGACCTTGGATTCATGTGACCCCACCACACTATATGCTCCCACACTATATACTCCCACATTATATACTTCCACACTGTATACTCCCACACTATATACTCCCACACACACACTCATACACATGCACACGCTCTGTCACACACGCACTCACACTCACGCACTCGCACACTTACACTGACCCTTTCTCACTCACACACACTCTCTCACACACATACACTCCCTGACACTTACACTCTATCAGACACACACACACGCGCGCGCGCGCACACAGACACCTGCACAGACACGAACACACGCACATATACACAAACACAGACGCAGACAGACACATGAATTATTTCATCCATCATGTTTGTTCAGTAGCAGATACAGTCTGTTTTGTTCAAAAACAACACCTGACCCCAGTTAAAACATGGACAGATTCTAAGCAAGACCTCACACCTAAAATGCATTGTCTGGTTTGAGGTGTCACCTCTCGTATACATTGATAAAACCTTTAATTATTTCAGGACAATGACTGGAAAGGAATCTGGATTTTGAATTTCAATCAGTAGTCTCTTTCCCAACTGATTAAGGATTCAAGAAGAGGTGGCCAGTTTTAGCATTGTTACCTTTCTGCTTATAAATTCTGTGTTTTGTACCCTTTCTCATACACGACACATGAAGAAGGAGCTGAGCTGTGAAAGCTTGCGTTTTCAAATAAAGCTGTTGGACTATAATATGGTGTCATGTGATTTTTGACCATGACTACCTCAGTCCAACACCGACATCTCCACATCATGTATTTACTCCAAAATAATTTAACTCTTTGTTTCTTTTCAGTTCAGCAACTAAGGTTAATGTAGTGTTGGAGCAAATTACTACTGGAATCTGTACTGAAAACAAAAAAAATGCTGGAAATAACAGCAGGTCAGGCAACATCCATGGAGAGAGAAGAAGCTAATGTATCGAGTCTAGATGACCGTTCATCAGAGCTGCCTGACCTCCTCTGACTTCTAAGATTAACATAATATATTCTCTGATATTTTATGCTTTGTAGTATCTTGGCAGTTTGTAAATTATCATCAGCCCCTGTTTTCTCACTAACTGGTGTCTGATAATCACGTCCTACGCCAAACGATCCGCAATTAAGGGAGTCGCGAACCATTTCAACTCCCCCTCCCATTCCTCAGACGACATGTCCATCCTGGGCCTTCTGCAATGCCACAGTGATGCCACCCGAAGGCTGCAGGAACAGCAAATCATATTCAGCCTGGGAACCCTGCAGCCCAATGGTATCAATGTGGATTTCACAAGCTTCAAAATCTCCCCTCCCCCAACCGCATCCCAAAACCAGCGCAGCTCATCTCCACCTCCCTAACCTGTTTTTCCTCTCACCTATCCCCTCCTCCCACCTCAAGCCCCACCCCCATCTCCTATCTACTAACCTCATCCCGCCCCCTTGACCTGTCCGTCCTCCCTGGACTGACCTATCTCCTCCCTACTCCCCCACCTACACTCACCTTTACTGGCTCCATCCCCACGTCTTCGACTTGTCTGCCTCCTCTCCCCCAATCCTCTCCTCTATCCATCTTCTATCCGCCTCCCCCTCTCTCCCTATTTATTTCAGAACCCTCTTCCCCTCCCCCGTTTCTGATGAAGGGTCTAGGCCCGAAATGTCAAGTTTTCCTGCTCCTATGATGCTGCTTGACCTGTTGTGTTCATCCAGCCCCAAGCTTTTTATCTCGGATTCTCCAGCATCTGCAGTACCTTTTATCACAGGAAGAGGAGCATTGAGAGCTGATATGGATTAGTCATTCATGTTTTTCATGTAGCTCAAGTACATTGTGGGGAAGGTGTGAGAGTCAGAGTAGAAGGTATTTTCTACCTTCATTGTTTCAGACATTTCCTTGACATCTCTTGGCAAGTCAAGATCATCAACTGAGCAGTCCTTGAACACTCTAATTCCATAGGCATACACTCATTGTTAACCCAATGGCATCTGTGTTGGCTTGGCCACATAAACTGAGTAGATGATGGCCATGCATTCAAACCTTCTGTACAGTGAACTGGTCACTAGGTCACGTCATCCTGTGCCTCTTTATTTCCACTGCAAAGTCACTTGAAAACAAAGGTTTAATGATGGTGGATATTTACAAGATAATTAGGAGACAGTGATCTCTGTGATGCTGATTGTTTGAAAAGGCGCTTGAAGAGTTGAGTAGGAATGAGAAGCTCAGCTGGCTGAGAACATTGTAAACAGGAGCCAGGGAATCACAGCACACTATCTTTCTCTGCTGGAAATACACAGGGCCTGCTATATCAGAATGAGGAACCACACCAGTTATACCAGTTTGATGCTTAACATGTAATTTTTCCACCAAAATACAAACCAACATCTGAAGAGATAGAAAGCTGTCATTAATATTTGCAGTTTGCTGCTTCAAATGCCATATCTGAAATATAATCTGTATCTGTCAAATCTGCTATTCTGTGAACTCAAACCTTGAGAAATAAATTTAGCTGAATGATAACACTTTCAATGCATGATAGGCCCAAATTCCTCAACCGAAAATAGTTGCCAATGTCAATGCTCCTTTGTATACCATAAGCTCAACTGGAAATAACAGTGTGTTCCACTATAATAACCAGAGCCCTCAAAACTGTTCTCTGATTTTCCATCTCTGAGTTCGTTACTTCAAGAGTTTTCCCTTTTCTCATCTTTCTGACGTTATTTCTTGCACATTAGAATTTGTTTACCATCTCCTGATGATCAGTTCAACTGTTCTTTCCCGCATGACGGAATTACAGATCTCAACACCAATGATATTGCTCAAATTACTGCTCCTGTACCACATGAATTCAATAAACTCTTATTTCACCATTCTGTAAGAATCCCAGAGAAACAGAATGCAGTTTCAAGATGTAAATCAGGACTCATTCTTCAGTCTTCACCTCAAGTTGAGATCTATTTAGTATGTGAACCTAATCATAACTAAGACGTTCAAATTTCAGTCATTACATACACGCACAGTGTTAGAATTTGTGATACATAACAATATATGCAATAATGCTCTCGCACCTTCCCCACAGTATACTTGAGCTGCATAAAAAATATGAAATTACTAATCCATATCAGGTCTCAATGTAATTCTTCCTGAAATGCTTTTGAAACAGTAATTGGAACTTCTTAACCATTCCAGAGAAACTAAGTTTCATAAGAATACATTTCATCATCATTGCTGCAATAAAAATATTAGTCGCTAGATTTAAAAAGAGGCCAGGAGACAATATACAGAAATACACCAAATGTTGAGCTATAAACTCAACTGTTCAACCTTTCTTCCTGCCTGGCATATGTTTTTCAGGTCTTACCACATCACAGAAGTGCACAGATGATGCTTAGTAGCTCAGGCTTAGTGGTCCCATAGTTTGCTGTTCTCAGTCAAGTTGTTAATATTTCATGCTGTTTTACTCAGTGGATATAACGGCTGCAGTTTTGGTAATCTGTCTGTTGCTTTCAGAATCAAGTGACAGAATACTGACGAATGCAAAGCCTAGATAAATCAACAATCTCCAGCATCACATTGTCAAAGATGGCAGTAGTTGGTACGTCAGCCTTCTGGACCAAGACGTTTGTCTTCCTGATGCTGCCTATCAAAGCAATTTCTTCACAAGTATAAGGGAGTCTGAGCTTTCACAGCCCCAGGTTATGTTAGTGCAGCGTCATCAGTGTAAAACAACTCTCTGAGGACATGCCACACTGTTGCCTTGGATTAGAGTACACACTCTCTCTTGCTAATCTGAAGATATCATTTTATGGCCAGAGAATGAGACTAGCTGGGTAGGTCTTTTGGGAGCTGGCACAGACATAGTGGGCCAAATGGCTACCTTCTGTACTATAAAATTCTATGATTCTACATCCAATAGCACCAAACATTGGATTATAACAGAATATTGGGATCAAGATGCAATCATCTTTGATCCCACTGTAGATCTCAGATGCTTCTGATGTTACACCATTACAGCTGACCTTACCCATCATGTTGCCATGGAAAGAGAGGAGATCACTTTGTGCAGTACCATGAATAGATCAATGAAGCTACTACGTAATTATCTCCGCTGTTAACAACGCTTCTCTTGAAGTTGCCGGACTGAGCAGATTATATCAATTGTATACTTTCGAGTTTTCAATCCACATTTGGATGTAAGATACATGTGTTCAGTCAGAATTTGCAATCTGACACAGGGCAACCGCTTTCTCCATAATGCACAGAAGAGAGAAATCTTGATAGCTGTCATATTCACTGTGGTTGCCTTTATTCTTGCCCGGGGTTACAATCATTGCATTACACTTACCCTGTGACACCACTTCATATTCTAGCAGAAACAGAAAAGTTTGTGCAGATGCTGCAAGAATATGAGGTTCCTCTGCTTGTGGTGCCCATGTGGCACAGCACCAGCACTTGGATCTTAGCCCCTGGCAGTTGAGTCAATGGTTTCACTAACTCCTTCCGCTGCAGGTTTGGCTGCAGTCGGTAATGACATGCGAGCATAAAAAATATATAAAACTGATCAGCAGGAAAAGATATTTATGGATTCTGAAAGGTAATCTGACATTCCAATGGTCCTTCACACGTATTACTTTGGTGACAATATAACTCATTTCAACTCGACAATGGTCATTATCATCTTTAAAGAAAAGAGAGAAAGGTGACAGGAAAGCAGCAGGTGATGGGTTACAGCAAATGGATAGCGAAGATTTGTTAGAGAGGTAGGGCATCAGCAAATGCATTGAACAAGTTAACCCAGAGGAACAGTGTAGCATAGCATGTTCATTATTTTGACATTATCCTTACTATTTTGACTTTGTGAATTTGTGTAAATGGGAGCAAGTGGTGAGAATGAATCAGCAGTCATTTTACATCATTCTTGATTTTAACTAACCATTGAAGTTATAACTTAACGGTACCCATGTAAGTACTTGAAGTGACTAAGTGCATTTTCCCACATATTTTTCTTACGGTGAATTTAATAAAAACTTAATATTTTATGTCAATATTCTGTTTACGTAGCAATAAATTCAGCCATTGCCACTGATTGAAGAAATGCATGTCAAAAAAAGTTATTATCTGGGCAAGATCAGAAGGAATATGATTCTTAACTATTTGGTTGTGGCTACTGTACATTAGGTATAGAACAGCGAGAGTGAGCTCACATTTAAAGTAACGTAACTAGGCCACATGAGGGAGTAACCTACAGCGTGCAGCCTGAAAAAAATATCCTGAGAAGCTTCACATTTTGTAAAAGTGTTCTTGAAGTTCTCCAGAGTGTGTGAGCCAATCTGAGAACTGCTGTTAAAAACGTCTGCATGAGGAAGAAAGCAAGAACAATGAAAATAAAATAATTAAACATTACGTTGGGATGTAAAGCTTTCTTTTTAATAAGTTATGTGGGAAGCCGACTTATTCTCTGTAATAACAATATCAAAGAACTCGATTGGAAATATTGTGTTTACCTAAATATATGGTTTTCCCTTTTCTGTGGAGAGTCACTTGAAACCTCATGGGTAAATCATCCTGTAGAAAACATTTACAGCATCTGATTTTCCAATAGGTTTCCCCACTCTCTCTGTGCCTTATCACAAGGTGCTAATTCAAGCAGGTCAGCAGTAAGATGCCTTGAGCTCACAAGGTGTGGAGCTGGATGAACACAGCAGGCCAAGCAGCATCATAGGAGCAGGAAAGCTTGACGTTTCAGGCCTAGGCCCTTCTTGCCTTGAGCTGCTAGCTAGTAGGTTTAACAGCGAATGCACTGAAAAGGGTACGTAAGCCCTGAACACAGTGATTGTCCATAATAAACACGTTTAGAGGCATACAGCACTTTAGCACTGCCAGGCAAAGTTGTATGAGATCTTTATAATCAGAGGGCAGTTTCATCATTTCTCTGTGCATTCTTCCAGGCAAAGTTGCCAGTTATTTCTGAACATGTTACATTAGATACGATCTATTAGGCCCTTCCTCTTTTTTCTTTCAATATTACATCTTGCGTCTTCCCAATTGTTGGGATGTAAAGTTATTTTCCTGTGTGAACTGACAGAAATACATGCTTCAAATCAGATCATCTGAAAAACATTAGCAGTAAATGGAAGAATTTATTAATTCTGTCACAGAACCATACTTTCGTGTTACCAGCCATGAAAACACAGCTATTATTGACTCTGTGATAATTCTTACCCCCATTTCCGCACAACCTCAATTCAGTACTTAACTTATACCTTTGAAAGTTACAACATTTGTTTTACATATTGACTTCGTGTTAGTAAAATACAGGAAGAATCTTTAGAATTAATAGAAGTTATTATATTCTCACAAAATAACATTTTCAGAAAGTGAGTAATGTTTCTTGGAAATATACATATTAAGGAACTGAATGATTTCTCTGAGTGTTTATGGAATCACATCAAAGAGAAGCTGTATTTACACAGTGCGTTTCAGGTTTTCATGAAATCACGTATCTTAGAGTCAGTGAATTACAGGTAAGAGAGATTAGCAGTTAGTTTGTGCTTACAAGTCAATTTTTCATTCCTTGAAGTTGATTTGATTTATTTCTTGTCACACATATTTTGTTACTAAATACAGTGAAAAGCTTTGTATAATGTTACCACTCTCCGGTGCCATCTTAAAGTAGAGAAAAATAAACCAAAGCATAGAATTTAAAGGCAGAAAAAAACAAAGAAATAAACAAAGTGTCCAACTTTACAGTCCCTCTTGTTAAGTGCTTTGCTATGGGCCTAGTGACCAGGCACAAGTTCCTTTCACCATGTTCTCAGCCCCACCACTCCTGGAACAAAAGCTGCCAATCTTCGATGTCATCTTGCCTCCGTTGATGCCCTCACCATAATGAGTCTCGACAATGCAGATGACACTGATACCACCAGGTACTGCACTGGCCAAACACAACTCTGCTGCTGTCCTGAGCCCTCTTCAGGCCGACCTCACCAATGGAGCTGCTGCTGATGGAGCCGGGTCTTGTATCAGGCTCAAACTCACCTCCACTGCTGCCTCCATCAATCTGCGTTGGATGCAGACGCCACTGGGAACCCAAACTCGCCTCTGACGCTGCTGCCATGAGTCTGCGCTGGGCTCATTCGAGTCTGCGCTGGGCTCATTCGCCTTCGCTAATGCTGTCGCCATGATCCAGCTCTTCAACATGAGATAAGTAAAGTGAACGAGAACAAAAAGAGGAAAGCGAAAAGAAAAAAACAAAAGAAACAAAAAGGAAAACAGACAGAGTGGATAAGCCCATGCTCCAAAGCCCTACTCCACCGCCATCTTGCCAGAAGTAACTGTATTATACTGGAAGGGTAAGGTTCTAACAACTTCCCCACAATTATCATCAATCTAACTGATCTGCAATTTCTTGGTTTCTGAAGTTTCCTGTTTCTAACCTCCATTCCTTCTCGAATAGAAGAGTTACATTTTCTGGTCTCCCATCTCATGCAACCTTTCCAGAATCAACTGAATTTTTGATCATTAAGATGAATGCATCCACTACCACATAAGCTTCCTCTTTGAAGACCTTGGATGAAGTATATCTAGACACAGAGGCTTGTCAGCCTACAGCTTCCTGTTTACTTAGTGACATCTTCCCTGGTGATTGCAATTTTACTAAGTTCCTCTATCCGTTCCACTCCCTGATTTACAACTGTTACTAATATGTTTCTTTTTGCATCTTCTACCTCCTCATCTGCAATTTTCTTGTTATCCACTATGAACTCCCTATTCTCACTCTCTGGATGACCAATCATCAGTTTATAATCTATTTCTCTTTATAAGCACCGATAGAAATCTTATGGAGTCATCTTATAGAGTCATACAGCATGAACACAGACCCTTCAGTTCAACCAGTCCATACTGAGCACAATCCCAAACTAAACTAGTCCCACCTGCTTGCATTTGGCCCATATCCCTCTAAACCTTGATAACAAGCATGATAACAAGTACATGAATAGGAAAGGTTTAGAGGGAGATAAAAGGCACTGCAGATGCTGGAGAATCCGAGATAACAAGCATGGGGCTGGATGAACACAGCAGGTCAAGCAGCATCATAGGAGCAGGAAAACTTGACGTTTCGGGCCTAAACCCTTCATCAGAAATGATTTCAGAAAACCTGATGAAACAGGTTTCTGATGAAGGGTTTAGGCCCGAAACGTCAAGTTTTCCTGCTCCTATGATGCTGCTTGACCTGCTGTGTTCATTCAGCCCCATGCTTGTTATCTCGGATTCTCCAGCATCTGCAGTGCCTTTTATCTCCCTCTAAACCTTTCCTATTCATGTACTTATCCAAATGTCTTTAAACATTGTAATTTTACCCACATCCACCACTTCCTCAGGAAGTTCATTCTACATGAGATCCACCTTCTGTGTAAAAAAATTGCCCCACATGTCTTTTGTAAATCGCTCTCCTCTTGTAATCTATTTTCTTATGTTTGGAGCTAGATTCCTCTCACATTTTTATTTCTTCATTTTGATTAACTATTTAGCCATTCTCTGCTATTTTAATAAATATTCTGACCAATCACCTGACTTTTCTAAAAAAGGATCCCAACCCGAAAAGTCAACTTTCCAGTTCCTCTGATGCTCCCTGGCTTGCTGTGTTCCTCCAGCTCCACACTGTGTTATCTCTGACTTCAGCGTCGGCATTTCTTGCTATCTCTGACTCACTCATCTTTGTACAGTTATATGCTTTTCCTTAAAATGGATGCATTGCCTAACATATTTAGTTAACCACAGATGGTGGATCTTCCCATCAGAAATTGTCTTTAGAGTAGGAATATTCTGACTATTCTCAAGTATCCCTTATATGTTTGCCACTGCATTGCTATTGATCTACCCTTTGGCCTGGCATACCAGTTCATTCAGCTGGTTCAGCTTTTATGCCCATACAATTATCCTTATTAAATTTTAACACTATGCTTTGTCCCAGTCATCTCCCTTTCAAACAAGATGTAAAAGTCAACCACTTTGTCCTTGCTGCTGCATATGATTACCATTACTCTGGGGTCATTAATTGATCTTTTCATATTACACAATACCATGACAAAGATAACCTGCATGCTGGTCAGGTTCAGAATATGCAGCTGTACAAAACTGTGTTGAAAACGTTCTATGAACTCCTCACCCAGGCTATTATTGCCAATCTACCTATCTTTTCATCTCCAATTTTTACATAGATTAAAGTCGACCACAATTATTGCCAACCCTTTATGACGAATATTCTGCAAATTTTCTCATACACATTATCTGTGTTAATGTACAGATGTAGTATTGAAGATAATGTTGGTGGAAATATTAATCTAATCCACCCAACAGAAACTAGGCTATTTACTTCATTTGAATCTTCTGTGGTTTTACTCTGGAATCAAAGAAAAACACAGCACAAAAGGAAATGATTGTGCTTGTGTCAGTTCCATCTAGGTTGCCTCGAGTGAGATTAAAGCACTAACTCTGATTTATAAAGGAAAGCTCCGACTTTGAGGTGGATATTCTGAGTTTAACCCAAAGGCTTACTCACCTCGTGCATGCCACAACAAGAATTAGCATTAGCCAATTACAATGTCGTTGCATGTACTTTGGCTCTCTCAAGGCTGATTTTGGCAGCAAAGTACAGGTTGCTGGGAATTGTAGATCCCAGGTTTTTGATACTGCCAAGGGTGAGGTGGCCCATTTTGATGGAATCTCAGTGCCTGGTACATAGTATTGGTCATCCTAATACCTGTCTGTCAGTTCAAACAGCTTGCAGGCTCAGGAGAACTGATCTATCAGCTGCTGGGACGGAACTTCAGTCTGGAATGTCAGCTTGGTATCTTCAGTTAAAAAAAGACAATTCACGGTCTCTAACAGTACACACTTTTGGAATATGACGTTATACAACTGACTGATTCACAAGTAGATGTTGACACAAAGGTACAGGTTTCATCAAAGTTAACTAGACTAAAAGGCTTACTAAATGGGTAATTACTTCTAAGCCAGTCAAACCTTTCCAAAAGAAATTTCAAGACAAACCTAAGGAGGTCAGCAGATTGTGCTCAACTCTGGAACAACTACTACATGGAAGATGGCTTTTCTGTCCTGTCAACATAGTGCCCAGCACTTTCATGACATGTGCAAGAAATGTTCACAAGAGAAAATTAAGCAAAAATATATAAGGAAATCAATTACCAAGAGTTGTCCAAAGTATGGCATAATGCTCCACAACCAAATGGGAAGAAGTGACAGGTCAACCAAGGAACAATATCAAAGAAACTTCTAAAGTTACACCCATGGCATGCAAGCATGGCAGCAATATCCAAGAATAACCAGGTCATAAATCAATTAAGTTACATGAAACATGTCAGTTCTATCAATCTCAACAATCTATCGAGTCTTTCCTTCCATAGAGTATTCATTCTAAACTGTGGTGCAAGATTATCACTGACACTTTCCATGTCCAAGGACAGAATTGGTGATTCACTATTTCATGAAATTTCCTTAGCGCAACATTCAAAAATACCATCAGCGCGGTCGTTGTTGACACATTAAATACCATATTCAGTATTTTTATGTAACTCAACAAATTGTGCCCTGCAGTGGTCAGCAGTACACAGGGCACCCTTGCTAGACGTTTTTAAGTAGGGCATTCACTTTTACCTCTTGTCCTCAGCATCTTCAGTCCAACAATTCACACCGTTTATACCATAAAATCCATGATGAATATCTGTTAAATGACTTGCCAGGATTTTCAGATAGCTTTTTTTTAAAGTCTAGAGCTACTCCTCCAGACATTTTACATTTACCACCAATTCTCATATTTTTGACTCCTACACTCGCCTGAAGAAGGACTGTGACTCCAAAAACTTGTGTTTTCAGATAAGCCTGTTGGACTATAGCCAAGTGTTACGTGATTTTTGACCTTGTCCACCCCAGTCCAACACCAGCACTTCCGCATCATGACTCTCAATGACCAACAAGCATGCAGACAATTATTCCAATATGAACCAGGACAAACCATATGAGGCTGGGATTTCCATGCTAACATATGTGTTCCTGAAAAGATTCTCAGTCATTGTGCCCAAACTATATTGTAATGAGGAACATTCTGAATGATGATTCAAATATAATGCCAGACCACAATGCATCCAAGACAACTGTAAACATTAATTCACAATGACAGGTAGCATAACTCAGGGTGAAGCTACATCACCAAGTTGTATTGACTGTAAAAGAACTATGGCTGTGTCGTACATCTACCAAACTTTTATCTGTACTTGGGGAGATTAAGGGGTTCTGACAAACTCTTTGCATTAGCATTAAAAATCTATGAGTTCTGCAAAATTTGAGACAGTTCTCATTTGCAAAACATGCCAAAAAGTGTCACAGGAGCGAAAGCAACTTGAAGTGGACGATACCAAAGTGAATTGACCCATCATCATAAATGTATCACCTTAAGATGGACAACAAATATATATTCCAGACATGCATCCACTTCCTACAACCGGAAAGCTATTGGCTTTATTTCATGGCTTCGCAACTAAAGCATGAAATAAATTGGAGCTATCTTCAGATACCACCGATACCTTACAATGTTGTTAGTCATGGACATGTGTTTCAGTCCTGCAGAATGCCCAATTTCAGTACCTAGCATATTTCATAAGATAATTTCTTCAGTATTGTCAGATATTAAGGGAGATGCTCAACCTACATGTTAACTCCTTTGTCCATGGAAAGGCCGAAGCAGAACTTGACCAATGATGATTGTTCTCTCGTTCACACGGTTTGAAGTTCAGCAAGTGAAGGTGGACATTCATGCTTAACTTTCTAAGATTCAGTGACAGCAGCTGAAGTAAAACTGAAGCAGATACTGGCTATGGACATTTTATTCCCCAATCTCATCTGTGCTGAACTAATAGTGGCATCCAGCTCTTTGTGAGCCATTATAATGTCCATGACTTTTCCCAAGCCTTGTCTGCAACACCTGTCTAATATTTCCTAAGATGCCTAACTTATAAAAACGGAGACATTCAACCCTTTTTGACTTCTTCTCATTCAGTGTCTTACACAGAAGCTGCAAGATTTAATTGCTCTCCCTGCATAAAAGTAAAGGTCAGTACTTGCAACATGCAGTCTACACTCTGTGTCTCAATCTCAACATAATGGCTTTCAGTCCCAGTCTGTAATCTTTTGAATTGCTCTTCAGTGACTCTCAAACTGTCCTAAGCTATCGATTGAAAGCACTGCACTAAACTGCTTCCTGTTTGCTGGGCAATATTGAACGTTGCCACCACAAACTGCTGAAACTGATAAAGTAGCTGTTTCTGTTATGACAAACTTAAACTAGCAGCACTGGAGGGATACTCACACACTTACCTAACATGCTGCAGTTAACTGTGGAAGTTAATGGTTTGGGGCTGACCTCTGGCAAATTTTGGCACTTTAACACTCTGTCCAGCCATTCGTTAATTCACTGATTCTTCAAAGTTAAAATTCCAGATCCAAGGGTCAATGGGCCCATAACATTAACTCTGTTTTCTTTCCACAGATGCTGTCAGACCTGCTGAATTTTTCCAGCAAGTTCAAAATTTGTTTTTTTTTCACTGTTTCTCAATGGCAGATTGCAGCAATAGTTATTGTTGAACTTACACCAAAGTAAAAAAGATTCAACAAGAGTGAAACACAAAATGCAGAATCAAGGATTCTCATTCTAAAGTTTGAAACACCAAATTATGGCCAATCTTCTACTTTTGAATACGTTGAGTGAAAACATCCTTGATTGCAATTATTGACAAAAAGCACATCTGGTCTGAAATCTGATGATGGTGAAATTCCATTAAATAGTGAATTAATTGAACCAAACACCAATGCTACAGTTGGAGAAAAATAATGTTATGAAGTTTTCCTCATAAGCTGCAAAATAAAGTACATTGAATAATTAATAAAAGAAATTCAGTTCTCCGATCCAAATAAATTAAATATTTATTAACTAATATAGAATAATTTACGATTTTTCATGATTGACTCTCAGTGAATGGAGTGGAATGGTGGAGTATAATGTGGGAAAATGTGAGCTGCTGCACTCTACCAGGAAGGAAAGAGGACAGAATGCTATCTTACTGGACAGAGACTGCAGAAAGCCACAGCACAGAAGGATTTAGGAATCCTTGTGCATGAATCATAAAAAACTAGTGAAATAACTCCACAGAGACCGGTATCCTGTCACAAAATTACCCTTTATTTACACATGGAGAGTCCTTGACACTGAACCAGCTTCCTCAGAGCTGGCTATCAGAGTGAACAGAACGTCTGACATTTCTGTTCTTATCTGTCAGCCAGGGCTCCCTGATTTGGCCATATTAACACTCCAATCAAGGAACTCATATTCTATGAGATCCACCTGACTGACCTCATTACAATCACTATAGCTAACATACAAGTTCAGCAGGTGATAGGGAAGGCAAATAAAATAATGGCCTTTATTTCAAAGAGAGTGAAGTGTAAAATAGAGAAGTCTTGCTAAAGCTACACAAGGCATTAAACAAATCACACACAGAATGAACAGTTTTAGTCCCTTTATCTGATTTGATTTGATTTACTGTAGTCACTTGTACCTAAGTACAGTGAAAAGCTTTGTTTTGTGAGCAGTATAGGCAGATGTTGGCAAACAAGGACGTGCAAATCATAGGATGCTTAGACAGAGCAAGGCATATACGTTACAATTGCACAAGAGATGAACAAAACAACATCAATATTAGCAAGGTCAATATTATTTGATGTTAGAGAGGTCCATTCATCAGTTTAATAGCATCAGAAATCACATGAAACCAGGT
Organism: Ginglymostoma cirratum; assembly: GCA_024137785.1. Classification (NCBI taxonomy): domain Eukaryota; kingdom Metazoa; phylum Chordata; class Chondrichthyes; order Orectolobiformes; family Ginglymostomatidae; genus Ginglymostoma; species Ginglymostoma cirratum. The sequence continues at coordinate 37,812,488 of JAHRHZ010000111.1, forward strand.
TACAGTCTAACAGGATTATTTGAACACACAAGCTTTCGAAGCCTCAATCCTTCTTCAGGTGACAACTGAGGCTCTGAAAGCTTTTGTGTTCAAATAAACCTGTTGGATTATAATCTGTAATTTCTGACCTTGTCCACCCCAGTCCAACACCAGCACCTCCAAATCAATCTAATAACAGCAGGGAAGAGCTATTCCTGAACTTGCTAGGGTGTGTTCAAGCTTCTGTAAGAAGAGGTTGTAGGAGGTCATTACTGGGGTGGGAGGAGCCTTTGACGATGTTGACAGCCTTTCTGCGGCAGTGAGCCATATAAATGGAGTCCAGGGATGGAGGTTTGGCTTCCGTGATGGTCTGGGCTGTGCACACCACCTTCTGTAGTTTCTTACGGTCCTGGGCAGAGCAGTTGCTATACCAGGCCGTTATGCGCCCAGATAATATGCTTTCTATGGTGCATCTGTAAAAGTTGGTGAGGGTCCTATGGACATGCTGAATTTCTTAAGCTGCCTAAGTAAGAAGAGGCATTGTTGTGCCTCCTTGACAATTGCGTCTAAGTGGACATCCAGGACAGTTTTGTCATTTATCATCACTCCTAGGAACTTGATGCTCTCGAACCTCTCCACATCAGCTCCCTTGATGTAGATAGGAGAGTGTCCTCCTCTGTTCTTCCTGAAGTAAAAGCTATCTAAGTAAAGATGTACTGACATTAGAGACAGTCCAAAAAAATGTTTGCTATGTCGATCCCAGGTATGAAGGGCCTGTATTATTACAAGTTGGGCCTGTATTCATTGGAGTTTAGAAGACTGAGAAGTGACCTTATTGGAACTTACAAGATCTTAGATTCTTGAGTAGATTTGTAGCTCAGCTTGTGGGTGTTAAGGCTGGTTCTCTCACTGAGCTGGTATGTCGTTCCGCAGACTTTTCATTACCCTGCTGGGTAACATCATCAGTGTAGCCTGTTGTGTTTTCCCATCTGGTTAGTAAACTCTGGGATCTGTTGGAATTGGTTACCTCATTTCCGGTTTTGCTTCACAGTGGTGTATATATAGGGTCTAATTCTATACGTTTATCGATAACCTTCTTAGTGGAGAACCAAGCTTCTAGAAATTCCCATGCTTGTCTCTGTTTGGCCTGTCCCAGGATCTGTCCTAGGGACAACACCAAGATCCTAGGACAGGGTAGATGTGGAAAGTCCTTTATCCATGTAGAAGAAGCCAGGAGCAGAGCACGTCATCTCAATCATCTCAAAATAAGGGGTTGCCCATTTAACTCAGAGGTGAGGAAGTATTCCTTCAGTGGAATTCTTCACAAAGAAAGTTGTTGAGGCTTGGTCATTAAACATATTCAAGGCAGAGATAGTGTTTAAATCAGTAAGGGAATCTAGGGTCATTGATAAAGACAGGAAAATGGAGTTAAGGATTATCAGGTCAGCCATGATGTCAATGAATGGCAAAGCTGAAAAGCCTACTTCTGTTCCTATCCCTTATGGCTTTGCATATGTTTAAGGATCATGACTTTAAATGTTTCTGCATACAGTGAGACAAAGGAGAATGGATCTACTTGGCACTTGAGGACCTCCTCAGAGACAAATTGTCCGAAGCATCTTACAGCACATAACTAACAGGCTGTTTGCTGTCTTTTCTGGACGATAGTTCAAATCAGAGAAAACAGCCCTACCTTCCCAATATAAATGAATAATTTGTCCACAGCTCAGGTTGAAGACACTAAACTGATCTTGCTGTGGCAATTTGGATTCATCTAACTGAGACGATGAAACAAAACAAAGCCCCTTACAAACCTCCTGCACAACATCCAGAGCAGCTGTCTGCAAATATCAAAGTAGATGGCATGGAATTCTATATTGAAAAGACAGCTGACAAAGTAATACATTTATCAGTTTTATACAGAAAATATACAAAATATACATGCAAGAATACACCATGGAGTTTGAAAATTCTATCCAAATGATCATCCCAGTTCCTGTTTGCCGAGAATCATTTCTATGCAGTGGGAGCGCTAAGCTTATATATGTGCAAGACCTTGTTCTGTGTATATTATGCCCCATGTGTGACTCAACGGATAACCCTGTAGTCTGACTCAGAAAGTCCCAAACTAAAGACTTGCATACAGTGTCGGTACAGACACCTGTAACAAAGGGCCAAAGCATTGTCAGGAGAATTAATTTTTTGATGGAATGGTAGTACGGTTTTTATGTAAAGAAGAGAAGATAGCTAGATCTTATGCCTCAATCAGTCTCACTAAAAATAGATTGGCTGGCCATTATTAGATTGCTGTTTGAAAATTACCAGCAGAATGTCCAGGCCTGTTCTGAATTCCTATTCTGCCTACCTTCCCTGCCACCCCATCAAAACTAGATCCAAAGCTTCTGAGTAATTTCCAGTGGCAGAAAATTTCCCTCAATTTTTGAACCAATTTAGGAAATCAACCATTCAATGGAGCTCCATTTGCAGTTTCTATCCCTAATAGTTCTGCTGCCGTGGACTAAAATGTGTTTGTAAGAGTAAATGACTTTTCCATTTATTGTGAGGTTTGTCCTCCAGGTCACTTCTGATGTAGATTCAATTTCATCTTTCCAGGGGTATTTGAAATACTTTGAGGAATGGTTGAATCATCAAAGCAGTGCTGTAAAATGTAGAACAGTGTAAGATCTTGAGTACTATATCTGATTTCAAAAGGTCTCCAGTTTCTGCTGGAGCCACAAATGTAAAACCCATAATCTTCAAAAATCAAATTCTGCAAATGTCGGAGATCTGAAATACAAACAAGAGGGAAAGTCAGAGTTGACATTTTATCAGATTGGAATATGTTAAAGGAGTCACAGGTTACAAGCAAGTACAGAGGTCGAGAAAGTTGAGGTTGTGAGGTGGAAGAAGTAAAAGGAAAGTTTGTGATAGAGCACAAGGCAGATGAGATTGGGCCTGGTCCCTGGTAGGCTTGTTGGGAAGTGTGACAACTGGTAAATTCACAGGGTTCCCTGCTTTGATCCCACCATTGGGCCATTTTACCAGGGAGAAGTTTGAATTGAAATATGCAGTGTTGCCCAAGTAGCCAATTAAATGTAGCTGTTGCCCAGCAAGACTCTACAAAGGAATGTCTCAAGGAGCAAAGCCAGGGTTATGGGCAGGGTAGGCAGTTCCTGCATTCCCCAGTGACAGAGCTGTGCCTCCCTCACTCGGTGCAGTGATTTTGGAATTATTTTTCTTTTCGCCTGACCCAGCTGCTAAAGTCTACTACATTCCTGAGCAGCAACTCCTCTCCTGGCATTGTCACGGTGACTTCCAAGCTGTTAACCTGGTTAAGAAGCTGCCTGTAGTAAAACTGCTGAACAGATCTCACTAGTCCATGTTCAAAATCTACTTTACATGCCAAGGATCAGACACCCCTTTATTCAGCTCTAAGTGATAAAAGGGATAGTAAGGGAAGGCAAAAGGAAATGGTAAAGGCACAAATGAGAAAACAAAAGATGGGTCTAGAGGAAGTAGAGAAACTGAACAGTAGTTTCAAACAAAGACATTTTAATCAGACTTCCTGACCTTGGGGTTCCCTGCACTGTCACCAACCCAGCTTCCCCTCCCTGCTAGCTAGGTTGGACACTTTGGATCTTGAGGAAATTGGCTCACCACTGGGAGTAAAGGCGATTTTGAAACACAGTTGGCTGTTCCCACTTGCTGTAGCCGGTGCTTCACTGAAGACTTCGGACTGTGTTCAGTCTGGTTTGAGAACTTGGGTTTTCTTACCCTGTGGTGGTTTTGTGAGCCAGGTTTCACCTCAGGATGTGTCTGAGGCCTTGTCAGTCGTGTCGGTGGTTTTTGGAGGTGGTCGGTCGTCAAATCTGCTGGTTGTGGTCGGTTGCCGTTGGTTACCCTGGTACGGGACAGCCCTGTGTCGGTAGGTTTCAGGGAGATAGCTGTGCAGATAGTTCTCGGGGCCAGTAGCTGTCTGGGATCGCTCTTCTGTTGGTAGCTGCAGGGATGGATCTCTCTCTCTCTCCCAGATGAGGGCCATCAGTTATACAGACTGTGGGCTCCATTATCATCTCACAAATCTGCCTTATCCATTGTGTTTCTGTTGTCCCCTTTGTGCTGAATTGGCTTCCTGATAGTTTAAATTAGGTGTAAATGTGTTTTGATTAAGTGGAATGTCCAGTATTTCTGTGAATGAATAATAATTGATGTTAAATGCCTTGGTACCTCTGAAGAGTCCAAGATGCCTGAAGTTGTTGTCTAAGGTCTGGTTCATTGTTCCTTTTGGGCTAAGGAATAGGATTTCTAACTGAACCATGGTTCCAGCCATAGGAGCAGGAAAGCTTGACGTTTCGGGCCTTGACAAGGGTCTAGGCCCGAAACGCCAAGCTTTCCTGCTCCTCTGATGCTGCTTGGCCTGCTGTGTTCATCCAGCTCCACACCTTGTTATCTCGGATTCTCCAGCATCTGCAGTTCCTATTATCCATGGTTCCAGCCAGCTATCCCCGTGATTGTGTGTTCCAGAGCATTACCCAGCTGCCTTTCTTTTTGTTTCAAAACTTCTGTTAAAAATCCAAGGGTTTTGGTCCAGTATTCTAAATGACAGGGATTTTTGCTCACTGCTGCAACGTGAAAATGGGAATCTCAGAACAGCAGTCATTTAAAAACTAAACAGGACCAGAGATTATGGTCTGAACTCAACATTGCATTCCAAAGGCTGTAATGTACTTAATTGGAAGATGAGTTTCTTGAACTTACACTGAGCTTCATTGGAACAGTGCAGAAGATTGAGTACAAAAAGTTCAGACTGGGAATGGGGTGAAGAATTGAATTGACAAACGATTAAGTTAATTGTGTTACCCTATTTATCTGTCTAACTCAGTTCAATCGTTCCTCCTGGCACCCCTCAAGCTATTTTATTTTTAATGTTTGAAAGTCAGCTTCCAGAGGGATCTCCATGTTACAGATTAATATTTAATAAATTATGAAAACTGTTCATTTCATTGATCACCTGCTCCAGCTACATCTATTCCCTTTATTGAGTTTTGCCATCAATGTATTAATATTTAAGAATGATTTTATTTCTGATTTTTACCTGAGTTCACCTCATCTATAAAAAATTGAGATGTTATCAAAATGATTTATTTAGTCTGCTGTAATTTTTTACCGGGAAGAATATTACAGACTATGAGCTGCTTGAAATTGCATTCTGGGAAGAGTTTGCAAAATGGTTAACTGTTTTTTTTTGCCTTACATTTCGACAGGTCCTCTGTTTGGAACAGAACAAGAGGAGTCACCTTCATTTTGGTGGCATGGTGGCTGATTGTGCTGTAGTTCAAAAGATCTAACAACGTAACTTGTTTCAGGTTGTCAAAATACCTTGATAACAAGCATGGGGCTGGATGAACACAGCAGGCCAAGCAGCATCATAGGAGCAGGAAAACTTGACGTTTCGGGCCTAAACCCTTCATCAGAAATGGGGGAGGGGAAGAGGGTTCTGAAATAAATAGGGAGAGAGGGGGAGGCAGATAGAGGATGGATAGAGGAGAGGATAGGTGGAGAGGAGGCAGACAAGTCGAAGAGGCGGGGATGGAGCCAGTAAAGGTGAATGTAGGTAGGGGGGTAGGGAGGAGATAGGTCAGTCCAGGGAGGACGGACAGGTCAAGGGGGCGGGATGATGTTAGTAGATAGGAGATGGGGGTGTGGCTTGGGGTGAGAGGAAAAACAGGTTAGGGAGGTGGAGATGAGCTGGGCTGGTTTTGGGATGCGGATGGGGAAGGGGAGATTTTGAAGCTTGTGAAATCCACATTGATGCCATTGGGCTGCAGGGTTCCCAGGCTGAATATGATTTGCTGTTCCTGCAGCCTTCGGGTGGCATCACCGTGGCATTGTAGGAGGCCAAGGATGGACATGTCATCTGAGGAATGGGAGGGGGAGTTGAAATGGTTCGCGACTGGGAGGTGCAGTTGTTTGTTGCGAACTGAGCGCAGGTGTTCTGCAAAGCGGTCCCCAAGCCTCCGCTTGGTTTCCCCGATGTAGAGGAAGCCACAACGGGTACAGCGGATGCAGTATACCACATTGGCAGATGTGCAGGTGAACCTCTGCCTGATGTGGAAAGTCTTCTTGGGGCCTGGGATTGGGGTGAGGGAAGAGGTGTGGGGGCAGGTGTAGCACTTCCTGCGGTTACAAGGAAAAGTGCCGGGTGTGGTGGGACTGGAGGGGAGTGTGGAGCGGACAAGGGAGTCGCGGAGGGAGTGGTCCCTCCGGAAGGCAGATAAGGGTGGGGAGGGAAAGATGTCTTTGGTGGTGGGGTCTGACTGCAGATGGCGGAAGTGTCGGAGGATGATGCGTTGGATCCGGAGGTTGGTGGGGTGGTATGTGAGGACGAGGGGGATTCTTTTTTGGTTATTGTTGCGGGGACGGGGCGTGAGGGATGTGTTCCGGGAAATGCGGGAGACACGGTTGAGGGCGTTCTCGACCACTGTGGGGGGAAAGTTGCAATCGTTGAAGAATGAGGACATTTGAGATGTGCGGGATTGGAATGTCTCATCCTGGGAGCAGATGCGGCGGAGGCGAAGGAATTGGGAATAGGGGATGGCATTTTTGCAGGAGGGTGGGTGGGAGGAGGTGTATTCCAGGTAGCTGTGGGAGTCAGTGGGCTTGAAATGGACATCTGTCTCTAGGTGGTTGCCCGAGATGGAGACAGAGAGGTCCAGGAAGGAGAGAGAAGTGTTGGAGATGGTCCAGGTGAACTTCAGGTTGGGGTGGAAAGTGTTGGTGAATTGGATGAACTGTTCGAGCTCCTCGTGGGAGCACGAGGCGGCGCCGATGCAGTCATCAATGTAACGGAGGAAGAGGTGGGGTTTAGGGCCAGTGCAGGTGTCAAAATACCTTGTTTGGTCTGGTCGGTAACTGGAACTGATAGCTGCTGTAATAGTTATCCATGAATATGTAATTCAGCCATGTGTGCAATCAAGGTGAATAACATATTCAATCTAAATTGTTGACTATTCATTTCTAGATTTTTCTCAAAGCAAACTTTTGTTTCATCATTTTATCTTTTTAACATGACCTGACCGATGTAACAGGAAACCCTAAGTCAGTGAGGAAGTATCATAATATCAGTGAGTACCAAGGCTTGGCTCTAACTCTTTCATCATTGTTAAAGGGGATACTCTTTGCTCATCTGTTGCAGTGGAGTGAATCAGCTGAATGAATTAAAATGCTCCAGATAATAAAATGCTTCCCATTATATTGCGGCTTTCGCTTCTTCTGAATACTCACATACATTGACATCTTCACAGCCAACAACAAGTTTTCATTGTTATAAACAAAGAAATCTGTTTGCATCCAGCAAATTCCCACAAATAACTTTCCTGGTGTTGGTTACAGAATAAATACCAGTTTGGACTCATGAAGAACTCCCATGACCTTCTTCAAATTGTGGCAGGGATCATTATCATTCACTTATGAAATAGATGGCACATTAGCTTTACTAAAAACAGGACATTTGGCAATGCAGTATTCATAGAGTCACACAGCACAGAAACAGATCCTTCGGTCCCACCAGTCCATGCCGAACATAATCCCCCAAACTAAACTGGTCCCACATGCCCGCTCCTGGCACATATTCCTCCAAACCTTTCCTTTTCATGCAATTATCCCAATGTCTTTTAAACGTTGCAATTGTACCTGCATCCACTAATTCCTCAGGAAGTTCATTCCATTCATGAACCACCCTCTGCGTAAAAAAATTGCGCCTCATGTTTTTTTTTATAATCTCTCTCCTCTCACCTTAAAAAAAATGACCCTTGGTCTTGAAATCTCTCATTCTAAGGAAAAGACAAACACTATTAACTCTATCTATACACCTCATTATTTTATAAACTTTGGTAACATCACCTATGAACCTCTTACGCTGCAGTGAAAAAAGTCCAAGCCTATCCAGCGTTTCTTTATAACGCAAACCTTCCATATTCTGCAGCATTCTGTAAATCTCTTCTGAACCCTTTCCGGCTCAATAATACCCTTCTTATAAATGGGTGACCAGAACTGGACACAGTATTCCAGAAGAGGCCTCACTAATATCCTGTACAACTTCAGCATGACTTCCCAACTCCTATACTCCAATTGTCCTTAGATATTGCACCAAGTGTCTGGCTTATTGCGATAATGATAAACATGGGGCTGTTGACATTCAACTTTCTTCATCTGATTTTAATACCTGAAATTTCATGGTCTGAAGTTATTATTCGAGGGGATAAATATTGGTCTAAAATAGCTGCTGTGATCACCTGGCAACAAACTGAGGCACGTCAAGGGAGCTTATACTGTGTACACTGAAAAAAAAAATTATCATTTCATACAAACACAGAGAAACCAGGCAACCAAGTCAGTGTCTAGAAATTCACAGCTCAAGGTTAATTCACAGTTGCATAAGTTCACATATTGGGGGTAAAAGGTTACCACAGGGCCGTTAGCTTGGAAACACAATGGTGAAAGATATGAAAATATTGAAATGAACCATAATTCAGTATGCATGCTTGGCAGAGCAGAGAGGGGAGAATATATATTCATGACAATAGAATCCAGAAAGCTTGTTTCCCATCTCTTTCAATATCCAGAGTTAGTGCCTAGTGAAAAAGCAACTTAGGAAAAACAACTATTCACTGAGAATTCCAGAATTCTACATGATTGTTACGGAAACAAAGCAGCAGCTGAACAATTGTTGATTGTAAGTTTTACACTGGTAACTCAAGGAATCGAAGAACTTAAAACAGATTTTTTTAATCTTCCAGTTTTCAGGGGAAACCTTCCCCAATCCTTTTTAACATTTGTGTATGTATTAGATGCCACATTTTATTATTTAGTCTCAAGGTTAGTTGTTAATAAAATTCCTATCTTTTTCCGAGCAAACCTTGCTAATTGACTCCTTTATTTACTTGGAGTTTACGGCACAGAATCAGACCCCTCGGTCCAACTCACACATGCCTATCAGATATCCTATGTAAATCTTTTGCCAGCTTTTGGCCCTTCTCCCTCTCAACCCTTCCTATTCATATACCCATCCAGATGCCTTTTAAATGCAGTAATGATACCAGCCTCCACAATTTCCTCTGGCAACTCATTCCATACATGCATGACCCTCTGTGTGAAAACGTTGCTCCTCAGGTCCCTTTTAAATCTTTCCCCTCCCACCTTAAAGCTATGCCCTCTAGTTTTGGACTCCCCCTCCTGGGGAAAAGACTTTGTCTATTTACCTTATCCATGCCCTTCATGATTTTATACACCTCTATAAGGTCACCCCTCAGCCTCCAATGCTCCAGGGAAAATAGCCCCAACCTATTCAGCATCTCCATATAACTCAAACTCTCCAATCCTGGCAGCAACCTTATAAATCTTTTCTGAACCCTTTCAAGTTTCACAACATTCTTCCTCCAGGATGGAGACCAGAACTGCATGCAATACGCTAATAGTGGCCGAACCCATGTCCTGTACAGCCACAATATGACCTCCCAACTCCTATACTCAATGCACTGACCAATAAAGGCAAGTGTACTAAAGACCTTCCTCACCAACCAGTCTCCCTGAATTTCCACTTTTAAGGAACTATGAACCTGCACTCCAAGGTCTCATTGTTCAGCAATACTCTTCAGGACCTTACCATTAAGTGTATAAATCCTGCCCTGATTTGCCATCCCAAAATGCAGCATATCACTTTTATCTAAATTAACCTCCATCTACCACTCCTTAGCCCATTGGCCCATCTGATTCAGGTCCTGTTGTACCTTGAGGTAATCTTTTAAGCTACCCACTACACCTCCAATTTTGGTGTCATCTGCAAACTTCCTAACCATACCCCCTGTGTTCACATTCAAATCATTTATGTAAATGACAAAAAGAAGTGGACCCAAACCAGTCTTTATGGCACACTGTTGGTCACAGGCCTCCATTCTGAAAGTAACACTCCACTGCCACTCCCCAACTTTTATCTTTGAACCTGTTCTGTATCCAAATAGCTAGTTCTCCCTCTATTCTGTGTGATCTAACCTTGTTAACTAGGCTACCATGAGGAAATCTTGTGGATAGCCTTACTGAAGTCCATATAGTTCACATACATTGCTTTGCTCTCATCAACCTATTTGCTACTTCTTCAAAAAACTCAGCCAAGTTAGCGAGACATGATTTGCCACGCACAAAGCCTTGTTGACAATCTCTAATCAGTCCTTACTTTTCCAAATATACATAAATCCTGTCCCCCAGGATTCTCTCCAACAACTTGCTGATCAACGATGTCCAGCTCACCGGTCTATAGTTCCCTGGTTTTCCCTTATCACCTTTTTTAAATAGTGGGACACCGCTAACCAACGTCCAGCCTTCCAGCACCTCACCTGTCGTTATTGATGATACAAATATCTCAGCAAATGGCCCAGCAATCTCTTTTCTAGCTTCCCACAGAGTTCCAAGGTACACTTGATCAGGTTCTGGGGATTTGCATTTTAAGATGTCCAGCACCTCCTCCTCTATAATATGAACATTTTCCGAGCTTTATTTTCATTGAAGTGTGACAGCCAAGTGTTAAAAAGTAATCATTTGTTGTGACTGACAAAGATAAGGTTAAGTCGAGGGCAGCTGATTTCTCCTCCTCACCTAGTCATAATATGTTGGAATAAGAGCTCAAGACTTTGAAAACATATCCTGTGACCATCTGTATTATAGAAGTATTAAAATTGTTAGAGAGGATACATTCCATTTCCTCTTATTATGTTGCATTATAATGTCTATTATATTAAATTAGATGTTGAAAGCCAGCAATTTGTCATTTGTAACATTCACAGCAGACTCAATCCCACGAGTGGCTACATTTAATTCAATCCATGAGGATGGAGTTCATTGCAAGGTTTTCAACAGGTCACTCAGAACCATTTGGTATTGTTGAGGAGTTATAGTCATACAGCACAGAAACAGACCCTTCGATCCAACTCGTCCATGCTGACCAGGTTTCCTAAACTGAACTCATTCTATTTGACTACTTCTGTTCCATATTCCTCTAAACCCTTCCTATTCATGTACTCAACCAGATGCCTTTATTGCACTTGCCTCTGCCACTTCCTCTCGCAGCTTGTTCCATACACGCACTACCCTGTGTGTGAACATGCTCCCCTTCAGGTCCTTTTTAAATCTTTCCCCTTTCACCTTCAATCTATGCCCTCTAGTTTTGCACTCCCCTCCCCTGGGAAAAAGAGCTTGAATATTCACCCTATCCATGCTCCTCAAGATTTATAAACTTTATAAAGTCACCCCTCAGTCTCCAACGGCCCAGGAAAAAAAAAGCTCCAATCTATTCAGCCTCTTTCTATAGCTCAGGCTGACAACTTCTGTGTAAATCTTTTCTGCCACCCCTTCAAGCTTAACAACATCCTTCCAATAGCAGTGCAACCAGAATTGTATGTAATATTCTAGGAGTGGCCTCACCAATGCCTTGTACAGTCCCAACATGAGAGAGAAGAACTAAGTCTTGAGGGAGTGGGGAAAGAGAATGTGAGAGGGACAGCGAGAGGTGTGGACTCTACTTTTGGCAAGGCTGCTTTTAGCTGTTTTCCTGGAAAGGTAACTGAACTACATGGGCTCCAGTCGGACTCTCTCTGGGAAGTCAAGAGCAATTGGATGACATTGTGTTGCTCAGGAAGAAGCTCTAGGAATTATTAACTTGTATGTATTGCCCATCACTAAGTGCCCTGAAGAAGGTGATTATAAGCTCGCTCCTTAAACTGCTGCCATCTTTGCTGTGTGTTCACACCCACAGTGCTGTTGGGAAGGCAGTTTCAGAATTTTAACCCAATGACAGTGGAGCTGTAGCGATATATTTCCAAATCAGAATGGTGAGTTGTTCAACAGGATCATGCAGATGATGGTGTTCCCATGTATGGGCTGCCCTTGTCTTTCTTGGTGATGGTCACACACTCATAATGACATGCACACACATGCTCACACACACACACACACACACACATACACACATTATAAATCTGTGGGGTGGATTTGAATTTGCATTTGCCGATTTGTAATTGCAGATTTTTGTACAATTTCTATTTTGTTCAAAAAGCACACAATTTGTAGCCAGTCAATGTAGCACTCTATAAGTTCCTACTGTGGAAATAAAACCAGTATGACTCTGTTAAAACACAAGTTCTAAACAAGGCCTCATATTAAAATGCATTGTCTGACCTGAGATATCACTTCTGGTATGCTGTTAAAACCTTTAGATATCTCGGGGCAGTGACTTGAAAGAAGTTCTGGGATTTGCATGTTAATCAATTGAAACCTGCATCTCCTTTCTAACTGATTAAAGATTTAACAGCCATCTTCAGTTTGTTCAATACATTCGCATGAGTTCTATGAGCCTTTGATCTCTTGCTTATAAATTCTGTGTGTGAAACCACCTCTCTCACTAACACCTGATGAAGGAACGAGACTCCGAAAGGTTGTGTTTTCAAACAAACCTGTTGCACTATAATCTGGTGTCATGAGGTTTTTGCCCCTGTCCACCCCAGTCCAACACCGGCACCTCCACATCATTGCTCAGTGATAGTGGCCATGGGTTTGGAACATGCTATTGGAGGCTCCTTAGTGAGTTATTGAAGCGCGGCTTGTAGATTTTGCATACTGCTGTTGCTCTGCATGGGTGGTGAACATCAATGAATTCTGAAGGTGGTGGATGGGATGCCAGTCAAGCAGGTTGCTTTGTCCTGGATGCTGTCAAGTGTCTTGAGTATTGTCGAATCTGCACTCAGTCAGACAAGTGGAGATTATTCCATCACACCCCTGATTTGTGTTTTGCAGACAGTAGATAGGCTTTGGGAAGTTATAAAGTGAATGGTTCACTGCAGTATTCCTAGCCTCTGATCTGCTCACAGAGCCATTATACTTATATGGCTAATCCAATTCAGTTTCTGATCAATGGTGCTGAACATTATTTAGAACTAGCTGGCTCTACATTTCTAACTATACCCAAAAAAAACTATTTCAAACAAAATTCAAATTTGAGTGACTACAATCGTTTTTGATAATGGGTCCCCTGTGAATTGATAATTCAAAATCATACCCATTTTTATCTTTTACTTGACCACAGTCAACATGCATGGACAGATATTGATCTTCTGCAGCGCAAATAAAATGATATCTTGTCACAAAGCTGAAATCCAAACTAAGTTATTTGACCCTCTAACAGTGCTTGTTATGTTTTTTACCCTGATATTTCTCTTTAACTCTTCTATTTGGAAAGTGTATCTCAGTAGCTCATCCCACATTGCCCTTGGCTTCTATCTAATCAGAAGATGAACTGATTAATTAATGACTCAGGAAACTTTTGGAGTGAAGTTGGCGTTTTACATTTTTCTACTAAATCATAATATGGCCCTGAAACTATTCACTTCACTTCCATTGGTGTGATTACTGGTTGAAACAATTGTTTTCTGCCTCTGATTCTTTCAGCCTTTTGAGTTGGATAGCTGAGTAGCATAGATGTCTTAAAGATCACCTACCGACAAAAATTATAAATGATATAATTCCAGGTCTTAGCCCAGAATGTAGTTAGATGTGTACTGCTGTAATAACAGCCACACTTGCATAGAGCCAGACCACAAACAAAACATTTTTCACCTTTTTTTTGGCTAAAAGCTAGCTGCATTGAATATTCCGACTGCAAAACTGAGCAAAATTTCCTGCTGTATCTTACCTAACGTGCCTCATTAATTTCCCAACGCAATGGTGTCCCTCACATCTGAATTCAACCCCATCTTACCACGCACCATTCCCAGAGCCAGGGCCACAGTCCAAGGATAAGGGGTCAGCCTTTTAGCAACAAGAAGATGAGAAATTTATTTACGCAGAGACAGAGAGAGGTGAGCCTGTGGAATTCACTGTCACAGAAAGTAGTTAAGGCTAAAATATTGAATATTTTCAAGAAGGAGATAGATATATTTCCTAGAGTTAAAAGGATCAAAGGCTTTTGGGAGTAAACAGGAACAGGATAGTGTATTGGATGATCAGCCATGATCATATTGAATGGCAGAGGACGTTCGAAGGGCTGAATGGCTTATTCCTGCTCCTATATTTCATGTTTCTATCATAATATTACTGTTCCTCAATCTCAAGTTTATCTCTTACGATGTTTTATGAATTGGATGCTTACTGTTGTGTGGTTAGGTCATCTCATTATGCTGAATGGCGAAAGTGACTGCCTCTGTGTAGGAACTGCAGATCTTGCTTGGTCGACTGTGATAAGTTTCCTGGTCTAATTAGAAGTTTCTTTAGCTGTGACCATACCCTGGGTGGGTTTTTCCTATTCGTTATGGTTCTGGATTGGATATGCCAAACTGTTACGCTCCTGGATAAGAAAAGATGAATTGTGTTCTCTTTACGATTCACACACCCTGTTGGTTTGCTGCAAGTTGGTTCATTTTAAAAGGTATCCCTTCCCTCGTGGATATCTTTCTCCCAGGCACAAATGAATTCATATTCTAAAAGGAAACAATTTAGCCAAGCTTTCTTGAATTAAAAAGGTAAGTTCATTAATTACCATGCGTGAGAAGAATTATTAATACAACACACATGCACACAAATTAATAATGAGGTCCTCCCAAAAAGATAAAAACTTTAATAATCCATACCATTCTTGAAAAGTGGATATCTTTTGGCCATTGCAATGGAGGGTACCAGTAACATTGATGTTGGGAAGCGAACAGTCAGCCATGATGCAAATTTTGCAGATTTGTTGATGATCGATAATCCTGATGCCTTTCAACTGTGATTACATTCCAGCATACAGAGCAAGATGTTGCTAAGTTTCCTTTTTACCTGCTTTGAAACACTCAGAATAAGTCTTTACCTGCAATGCAGGGATGACTAGGAGATGTTGTTTGACTGTGATCTTCGTAGCACACAAACACTGAAATGCACACAAGAGAGATCAAACCCACTAGACCCCTCCAGCGGAGTTGACACTCGCTTTTTAACCCCTGTCATTGTGTTTTCTTTAAAGGGAAACATTTAGAATATTTTGAACAATTTTGGCTCCATATCTTAGGAAGGATGTACTGGCCCTGGAACAGGTCCAGAGGAGGTTCACAAGAATAGTTCCTGAATGAAAGGCTTAACATATGAGGAACATTTCAGGACTCTGGATCTATACTTGGAGTTTAGAAGGATGAGGGAGAATCTAGTTGAAATTTACAGAATATTGAAAGGCCCGAATAAAGTGGATGTTGGGAAGATGTTTCTATTAGCAGGAGAGATTAGGACTCGAGGGCATAGCCTTCGAGTAAAGGGAAGACCCTTTAGAACAGAGATGGGGAGAAACTTCGGCCAGAGAGCGGTGAATCTTTGGATTCATTACCACAGAAGGCTGTGGAGACCAGGTCATTGAGTATATTTAAGACAGAGATAGACAGGTTCTGATTGTTAAAGGTCTCAAAGGTTATGGGGAGAAGGCGGGAGAATGGTGATGATTCAATCATCTATGATTGAATGGCAGAGCAGACTCGATGGGCAGAAGGCCTGATTTCTACTCCCATGTTTTATGGTCTTATGGAAAAGCATAAAAATGGATTTACAGTTTAAAACATAATCCACGAGGAGGCTTTCTCTTGGGCAGGGTCTGTCAACCTCTCTTTATCAATTGAAGTTCCAAGTGACCGCAGTCCAGTTTGTTTGAAGGTTCGTTGACATATTGGGGTATGGCATCCCATCGCAGAGAAGATTTATTTTACAATTGCTGTTATTACCCGTATACCAGTCCTCTTAAAAAAGTACATTTTGGAATTAAGAGGAAAGTTGTCCATAGAACTCAAATCCATATTACAGAATGAAATGGGCAAATCGTATGTTAATTTCAGAGATAATTGGAGAGAATAGATCCATACATTGTAGCCCATAGGAGCTTTATTAATGAGGATGATCAGGCATGGCAGGGATACAGCAAAGGCTCATATCACTCAGAAACACTGAAACAATAATGAGGGTGTAAGGCAAGCAATAATTAATCTCAGGACATGAAGCAACTTGTAGCATTCACTAGGGAGTGGGGTCCTTTATGTGACTCATACATCTTTTGCACAGGACCATTTCAGCTAAAACACGCAGGAACATGAAGCAGTGCAAGTGTTCAATATTTCACAGCTGCTTTAATGCTAAGATTGGTCTAGGACAAATTTTGCACATACATTCCAACTTTCACAGAGTTGAGGAGAATCAGAACCAAAGCTGAAAGGAAATGTTAATATTTTATAGCTTAGATAAATCACATAGAGTACAAGTCTATTGTAGAGAAATATGACATACAGCAAGCAGAGGACAAACAGTGAACTGAGCGAATTAAATGATAACAGAAGCAGAAAATGTCTCAAGAAAGCTTTGTCATCCTGGAAGCGAGTGGTTATAAGGATGTCTCTGACCTCTCAGACTCACAGGATACTTGTCATGTCTTACGCTCTGTGACTACCCTCCTAGGCTATTTGAGGGTCCTCAAACTCCTGAGAGGTTTGCTTTTGCTCCTGTCTCTCTTCCTCAGCTATGCATTCCCTCTTTACCAACTGCGATTCATAGAATCTCTTCTGTACGGAAAGAAGCCTTTCAGCCCATTGAGTTTGCACCAACCTTCTGAAGAGCATCCTACTCAGATCCAGCACCCCCATAACCCTGCATTTCCCATGACCAAACTACTTATCTTGTACATCCTTCGACACTCTGGGGTAATTTAGCATGACCAATCCACCTAACCTGCACATCTTTGGACTGTGAGAGGAAATCGGAGCACCTGGAGGAAACCCATACAGACACGGGGAGAATGTGCAAACTCCACACAGTCACTCGAGGGTGGAATTGAACTTGGGTCCCTGGCGCTGAGAGGCAGCAGTGCTCACCACTGAGCCACTGTGCCATGGATTATGGAAAATTCAGCACACCACTGAGATGTGGGTACTCTATCCTCACAATTTAACACTTTGAGATTCAGCATCATCTTGGCAAAAATGTGCTGTATGCATCACTTCCAAGGTTAATATATTTCCTTGAAATGTAGTATCCAGAATTTAATGCAGTACACCGGGATAAAGTCAGACCAAGGTTCTATACAGTAGGAGAATCAGTCCATCATTTTTATATGCCAAAGCTCTAGAGATAAAGGCCAACATTCATTAGCCTTCTTGATTACTTTTTGCACTGGAGTATTAGCTTTGGTGATTTGTATAAATGGACACATTAATTCCTCTGTTCTACTTCACATCCTAATCTCTTATCATTATGAACACATTCCAATTTGCTTTCCAAGGATCCAAAGTACGCACAGTGTTGGAAAGAGAGGATGTCCTTGAGGGGGAAATGAAATAATCCGGTTTGATAGGGTTGAAAAAGAAAGAAAGGATATGATCACAACTACTGTGGTATTTTATGGCCTCCAGATAGTTAGAGAGAAACAGAGGAGTCAATCTGCAAAGAATCACAGAGATGAGCAAGGATGAATTAATCATGATTTTATCAACTATCAATGGACTTAAATATCATTTTGTGATAATGTCAAAGAGAAGCAATGACAGAAATTTCTAAAATGCGTTCAAGAGAAAGTCCTTGGCCAGGATGATCCTGGTCCATTGGGAAGGGGACATTGCTGGATCTGGTGCTGAAGAATGTTGTGGGCCAAATGCTCCAATTGTCTGTGAAGGAACACATATCAGAGTGTTAGAGGGAAGGACATTTCCCTTGACAAGGCTTCCTGCCTCACCACCAAAAAAAAGGCATTGGCCAACCTATCGCCACTTATGTTAGCAACTTCACAGTCAGCAACAGAATGCTCATTGGCTGGATACAGATCTTCCATTCCTCATCCTGGAGAAAGTCCTGCTTCAGAGTTATGCAGAGGTCCCAGGGCAAGGGAGATGCACATTTTGGGCTCATGATGGAAAAACCAGATGGGCAGGAATACCCAGGGAGGGGTGATGGGGCAGTCTTTGGGGCAAGCTCCTCAATCAGAAAATGAGGATAGCGATAGAGGTGTCTCTTGTATTTTCCAACCTGAACAGGTTAACCTACTAGCTGGACTCCTACCTCCATCATGATCATTTCCTGCCAGCCTAGAAATTGCAAAATTGGTCTCTTGGAGCTTTGTTTGGGCTGGGCTTCTCTGGGCTCATTCACTCCATGTAAAATGATTTAACAGATTGGGACTGAGTGGGTGGTGGTTATGGCGGTGCTAGACAGAGCAAGGCCACCTAGCAGAGACCTGTAAAATTCAGCCCATAAGTTCTAGATTAATGATGGAGAAGAGCAAGAAACAATCTTAAGTGGAAAGACATAACTTTTATTGGGCTGTTATCTGATCTAGTCAGGGTCAAATGGAAAGGAAGCTTGACAGGAACCACAAATACAAAAAAAAAGATGATCTTTTAGGAGGACTATAAGAGCAACTGACATGTTTACTGACCAACCTGTGAGACAACTACTGGTTATCGTGATCTTTTGAAAATTGAAAGGAGACTATCGTGGCAAACAGAACTCTGTAACTGAGACGACTCTGTAACTGGATCAAATACTCATCATAACCTCATTGCCACATGTGGAAAAACACAATAGGAGTGAAGCAAAATGGTCAAGAAATAGGCTGATCTTAATGTTACCTTGACCTTTAAATGAACCTATGTTTACTTGGTTGACTGGAGTGTTTTGTTTGCTGATCTTTAAAATTACTGAATCTACTTCAGGCCTCCTGCTAAGCCCTTCAGATACTGTTCCCATTGATCTTATTTGCTTAAGAAATAGATACTGTGAGCGCACAGCAGGATAGCCACATCTGAAAAAGGAAGATAAGTTTGTGCTTTATGTATAAACTTTCACTAAAAATACTTGCATTTTGCTCCTAAGCTTTCTCTTTGATAGGTGGACTGACCTAGATCTTGCAGAAGTTTTGATCAGAAAGGGGCAGTAGGAGTAACTGTGTGGTCAATACTGGTATAAGTATTAGGGTGCTGTGGAGACATGTAACGATTAGCCTGTCAACGTTTGTGGGTCACTTTATCAGCAAAAATGTTCTTCCCCATCACCAGGCAGTGAATCTGTTGTAACCATGTCTTAGTCTGCACAGGGCATTCCTGTTACATTCTCAGCAGCATTGTACTGTATGGCTAATCGAGCCAATGTCCTTCCTGCCCAAATTAGCCCACCCACTGCAGATCCTGTGGGCTCTGCAAATGGACAAATCCTCATCCTTCCTCTGCATATCTCCCTCCAGAATGTCCATTCACTGTGACATTATGTCCTTGATGGCAAATACACTGAGGATGAGTGGTGCCACTTTCACCTTTAAGGAATGCTCCTTACTTGGCCATACCTTTTACTACTTGCCCTATAAGTGATGGTGTGGCACTTAGAATGTAAGAAAATAAGACAGAGGAGCAATGCAATTCCTAGAGAATGGCCTATGGATCCAGAGACAAAGAGTTAAAGTTTCAATTCCTTAGATCCTTCTTCAGAAGACTTTGTTTTCTCTCCAGAGATGCTGCCAGACCTGCTGAGTTTCTCAAACAATTTCTGTTTTCATTTGTTTCAGATCTGCAGTATCTGTTGTTCTTTGTTTTAGTCCAATATTTGGAATCTGAAACAATTAAAGATTATTGACAATAATAGGGTTAATTTATACTTGGAGATCAACAAGTCATGTATTGTAGATTTGTTAAAGGCAAACCAATTCTGACTGACCTGATTGAGTTATCTGATGAAATGGCAGAGAAGGTTGATGAAAGCGTTGAACTCAATGCATACGTGGATTTTCAAAACATGCTATCACACAACAAACTTATGTGGAAAATACAAGTACATGGTATAAAAGGAATATTGGTAACGTGGCTAACAGGTAGGTAGTAGTGAGTAGAGGTAAAAAGGTGCTTTTCTGGAAAGCATGCTGAGATTTATCAATCTGTATTAGATTATTTTGTCATATTTCAATGACAATGATCTGGTTATGGCAAGGACAAATTTGATGTCTGACATTATAACAACTTTCCAAAGTAGTAAACAGTAGGGAAGAACTCACTTCAGAAAAGACATAGGACGGACTGGTGAAATGAACATTGACACGTTACAGATAAGATGTAATGAAGTAAGTGTGAAGTGAAACACTTTAGGGGAAGCAACAGAGCGCAGTATAATCTAGATTTTACTATTTCATTAGGTTCAAGAGTAGAGGGATCGGTGGGTCTTGCAGAATTTTCACAAATGTTTGAAGTTTGAAGGCAATTTAGAATGATAGACAGTCATAGAAACTTTTTCAGCACAGAAAGTGGCTCTTCAGCCCATTATGTCCATGCTGGTCATAAACATCCATCTAATTTAATCCCATCTTCCAGAAAATCTAATAAGGTAGTTGATAAAGAACGTACTTTACTTTGCCTATAAAAGCAATGAATTCAAAAAATTAGAAAACAATTTTAAATCTTTAAAAAAATCATTGTTTGATGATGTATGTCTTATCTGCAATATTAGTTTATTATATCATCAACTAGACATATATATGTATCTTGAACATTTTGAAAAGGTCTCTTTTCAAATTAGACAATGGTTACAGCAGAATTATAGTTGCACGTGTTGCACGTGCAAAGAACATAAATTGCTCGACTGATGTCACTAAGTCTGCAACATTTTCAGAAAGAGGACACATGACCCAATGGTGGATGATAAATAAACTGTTCTTGCTTCTCGATAGTCTGTGAAATTGACACGAGGGAAGCAAATTTTTGCCCTATCTTTTTCTGAAACCCCTCTCATCAAAGTTCAAAACTGCAAGTGGAGAGTTCTTACAGAGAGGTCTGAATTTGCTCCACTGTCTCCAGGAGAATAGACTTTAACCAGCCATGACTGATCCAAAAGAAACCCTGTTTGAAAGTGCTTTTTTGAAAGTGACTGGCTGCAGACCAGCCTCTGGACAAATGACAAATAAATCTTTCCTCCCCAAAATTAATTCACACTTATGTGTGTGTATAAACTTGTCAATGAGCTTGTTGGATATACTTACACATTTTGAGCCTTTTGTTAACAATCTTTGCAATTTTGCATAAAGCGGTCTTTTTTTGTGTAACAATCGAGTTATGTCAATGTTAATTTAAGAAATTTGGTTGACTGGTTTCTGACACTGTGCTACATACAATCTTACATATAATTAGAAATATCACCTCCTATTTAAATTCAAACAGACCTTTCACAGCCTTCCTGTGCTGCGTATTTACAAAAATTTCTCTGGATATCGGAGTTCGGTCTAAAAACAACAGTGAAATTATAGCGTTTAAAAGCCATCTAGATGGGTATATGAATAGGAGGGGTTTTCAGGGATATGGGCCAAATGCTGGCAAATGGGACTAGATTGATTTAGGATATGTGGTCAGCGTGGACGAGTTGGTCTGTTCCCATGCTGTCCATCTTTGTGACTCTATGACTTTACTTAAATGTTTGAATGGCCAGTACATGAATGGAACAAGGAAAGGAATCTGTGATTTCTAACTAAGTCACAACAATTGGCTATACCTCAGCTGGAATATTGTGGACAATACAGGGCACCATGCCTCACAGAGGCTTGAGCAAGGTATAAAGATTATTTACCAAATTATGTCATGCTTATCACTTCAAATATGTGAAGAGGTTGGACAAATTGGGATGTTTCTTCTTATAGCAGAGGTGGCTAAGGGGAAACATGGTAGAAGAATTCAAAATTATGAGGTTCTGACAGAGAAATTAGAAAGAAACCGTTTCCTCTGGAAGGTGGGTCAGTGACTAGAGAACAAAAAGTAAAATTACTGGCAGGAGCACAGGAGAGGAACTTAGGAACTGTTTTCACACGCTGGGTTGATAAGATATGCACTAGCTTAAAGAAATATTTTCTTTGAAAATTTTCAGAAGATAATTGGGCATTTATTTGAAAATACTATTTCAAGGTTTAGGGGGAAAATGTGATGTGTGGGTGTTACATTGGCTTTAGGAATGGCATCCTCTGCGCTATTAGATTTGATGATTCAAAAGGCTATTGAGACTTGCTTTTAAAACTAAGCAGGCACTTGGATTACCAGCTATCCGATGTAATGTGGGTTTATTTCTTGCATTTTGCGTAATGAAGTTATGACTACATGTTTAAACATTGTTTGAGGAAATTTCTCAACTACCTTATCAAACTAGAATATCCCTTCCGTGTAAATGCTCTTAGGGAATGGGAGCAAGTGGACAGGTGAGGGTCTATTAAAGGATGGAATCTCTCCATATGTCATTGCTAGTTGGCTCTGTGCATCCATGGAGGCAGGTATGCCAGGTCAATCAAACCATTTCAGCATCCAGATAGGCAAAGTTCATTGCAACCTGTGGAATACAAGCCACGATATAGCCTTGGCAACTGAAGTAAATACATCAAAAGTGCATGTATATTCAATATCAAACTCCTTTGGCAGGGTCTGGGAGAAATATGGCGCAATCTATGGGGCAAAGGAAAAGGGTGCAGTGAGGTGCCCTCTAGTGCAGATAGCTATTCATTGAACTTTCTGGCATCATCGAATAGGCAGACACCAGACATATATGTATAATAATATTTCTGCATGTTTGCTCCATCAAAGTTGAACATTCACATATTAACACATCAATCTGTTGTGGGACAATGCTAGAAGAGATAGACAGCTTCCCAGTTTTACTGTAAGGATTATAATTGAGGAATTTGGACCTATCATGATATCTCATTTGCCAATTTAATTGGAAGTGTTGAGTTTTTAGTATATGTGAATGACAATGTGCTATCTTTAAATGTTACTCAGCTGAAAAGAGTGAAGAAGCTAATTAATCATTGAACCAGGCATAACACTCTTGCATTCTGCGGTTATTGTAACTTGACCAAAACTGGTTGCCTGAAATAGAATTGATTTTCTCTGTGTAGTTGACTGAACACAGCAGGCCAAGCTGTCTTGTACTGTCTTGTGTTCTGGGGGTGGGGGGGGGGAGGGGTGAAAGCATTCTGGTGTAATTATCTAGAATTAATGTTTTCTCACTGGCAATCCATCAACATTAAAGAAGCTGTGAGCTACATGTCATGGAATCAACGTTTGCAAAATTCTGTTCCAAAAATAAAGTTTGTAACTGGGAAGATTAAAAAATAGGTGTCCAAACAAAGACTTCAAGAGGAACAGAATGGACTTGATAATGGCACACATCTCCCAACAGTAATGTAGAATAGAGTTGATTATCAGGATCATGACAAATTTCCAATGTAGATAACCACACAGAATTGCCTGAGACATTTAAACTTCTGGCAGACAATTAATCCACATTGAAAATTCTCCGAAAATACCTCCAGTTGTGAGTTACAGTCTAACATGTCAGATACTTTTGATTCACTAACTGAACAGTTACCTAAGAAACTCTAGAAGAATGTTCTGAGGAAGGGTCACCGGACCCGAAACATTAACTATGACTTTTTTTCTTCACAGACGCTGCCAGACCTGCTAAGCTTTTCCAGCAACTTCTGTTTTTGTTCCTGATTCACAGCATCCGCGGCTCTTTCGGTTTTTAGAAGAATTAAAACCTGCTCAAATTCCTAGGTAACTATAAAAATGTACCATTGCCGCCAACACAGCCTGTACCAACTCACTGCAGACATCTCTGACACACACCTCCCAACCCAACTCTCCTCCCAGTGACCAGACAACCCACCCTGACTGGATTATCCCTGCATCCTATATTCTTCCTCAACCCCAGCCCCCAATTCCCTCAATCAAACTGACCTGACATGGCCCCACCTCCTGACCTGACAAAACCCATCCTGGCTCCTAACCCACACAAATCCAGCCATGGCAGATGGTGGAATTTGAATTCAATAAAAACCCTGCAATTAAAAATCAAGTTGTGACTGTGAATCCATTGTCAATTGTCAGAAAAAATCATCTGGTTCATTAATGTCCTTTAGGGAGGGAAGCTGCCGTCACTCTACATGTGACTCCATACTCACCTCAATGTGGCTGACTCTTAATAGCCCTCTGGGCATTTAGGGATGGGTAATAAATGCCTGCCTATCCAGCAATGCCTGCATCCAATGAGTTTAAAAAAAATGCCATCTATCCACCTGCTGTCCCAGACACCTGTTCACCTAGGTGCCAACCTATCCTGTTGGCACTCATCTCCTTCACCCACTTACCAGCTTCTCTCACCCCCTTGTCTACGTAACTCACACACCCACAGTCTTCATCGATCAATAAATTAGCGCTGAATGTGAAATAAGAAAAAAACTGATTATGCTTCGAACGATTAAATAATAGTGTCGTTAAACGTTTGAAAGAAATAAACGTATCACTACATTTAGTCAATAAATTAGCCATTAACTGTACTGTTGAATGTTTGAAAGAAACAGAAAAAAATTGCTAAATAAAAACCAAAAGAACTGCAGATGCTATAAATCAGGACCAAAACCAAAATTTGCTGGTAAATCTCAGCAGGTCTGGCAGCAACTGTGAAGAAAATTCAGAGTTAACGTTTCGGGCCCAGTGACCCTTACTCAGAACCAAACAAGATGTTAATATCTGAAGAAAGCTACAGCTGTTTCATTAAGCTGACCTCACCATCTAAATCCCAATGCGGTGGGCCTTCAAGGACATTCCCAGTTCCTCTGGTATCATGGAGAGCGTATAGCTTTGCTTCTCAAGGCAATCCCAGCTTACTGCAATGAACACAACCAAAGTGTGGATGGGTGAGTAGGTAGATTTCCTATGATTAGCTTTGGTCACAGTAGCTCCACCAAGAAATTCTGGGCCAGTATCTCTAAGTCTGCAGCCCAACAGGAACATGGATTAGACACTCATTCCAAGATTCATGGATGCTGCACTAGTGTCTTGCTAAAGGAGATGAGAGGTCAGAAAAATATTGTCTACCAGAATTCGGCAAGTGAAGGATCAGAAAAATGGTCAAAACACTGATGGTCATGCAGATCATTGTCATTATTCAAGCCTTAGGTTCTGAATATAAGCCATCAAGAATTTTGATGGTCTCACATGCGTGGTCAAGGTTAGTGTGTGTGGCTTCAACTGTCATATCCCATTATTTATGAGTAACGTCAGCAACTGCTCAAATCACCATAATTCCTCACTTACCTACCAACAACTTTTTTTCACTACGCTTCATTCCTAACATATGCTTCCCCTTACCTACTGACACTTAACACTGCTGCAGGCCTCACCCCTACATCTCACAGCCTACAGACACAGCCATATATTCATTCATATTCCCCCCAGATCATTCAAATTGACTGAATCACACTCACTGATGCACTTCCCTCTTTCTTGTAGGACAGGGGATACATAACTGGTAGCAGCAGGAGTCAATCAGACTGGCAGGTGTGCTCTGTGTCCTAATTTATATGGAGAAGATGGCACTAGTTCAGGTGCCCATTTCTGTCACCATGACAAATGGAGAGCCTGAATCTATGATAATTGTTTCATGCCTATTCTGTCTGCTTATATTTCACTTCTCCCAAAATCCATACTCTATCCTGACATATAAGATTTGACGATATAATCAAATGTTTCTTACTTGCAAGCCTCCCTGCACCAAAATATGTATTTTTCTTTTGGATACCAAGGAGGCACAACATGATCAGGCAGTGTAGAAAGAACAAGCAAAGATCAATGATGAAAACACAGTTCAATCAATTGATGTTACACCAGCTCAGATGCAGACGCTGTGTGCACTTTGCAGAGAGATTAGAGGCAGGATCTGCACACAATGACACAGGAACGAGAGTGTCATGCCAATGTGTGGGCAAGGATAAAGCAGGTACCACCTCCCCAGACAGTGAGAACTTAACCAGGAGATTCAGATTAGAGCTTTGATACAGAAGAACACTGTGGGGCATGGAGAACAAAATGCATTGGGAAGCCCGATGTAAGAAAAAGGCTGCCGTTAATGTTCAGGAACATGGAGGAGATTGGCATAAATTTGTAACATGGTTATTCCTGAGCTGTGATCTCATCACTTTCACTGTGGAAAGAAAGGCCAACTCCATTCATGTACTTCTGAACATTACCATGATACAGAATTTACCACACCATTAGACCTGTATGGCACGGAAACAGATCCTTCGGTCCAACTCGTCCATGCCAACCAAATATCTTAACTTAATCTCGTCCCATTTTCCAGCATTTGGCACATATCCCTCTAAACCCTTTCTATTCATACACTCATCCAGATGCCTTCTAAATGTTGTAACTGTTACACCCTCCACCACTTCCTCTGGCAGCTCATTCTATACACACAAACCCACTCTGTGTGAAAATGTTGGCCCTTGGGTCCCTTTTAAATCTTTCCCCGCTCACCTTAAACCTATGCCCTCTAGTTCTGGATTCCCCACCCTGGGGAAAAGACTGCCTATTCACTCTATCTATGTCCCTCATGATTTTGTGAACCTCTATAAGGTCACTCCCCAGCCTCCTATGCTCCAGGGAAATCCCAGCCTTTTCAGTCACAATGCAAAGAGACGCTACCTAAAATCTGGTCGCTGCCTTTGAAGCTCAAGCTGCTATCATCATGGCCATATCTAGAGAGGTCTGCCAGGTGTCACAACAATCTACAACATGTGCTTTGACACATTTGCTGAGATTGCTAAGCCTGGGAGTGTGATAGTGGCTCTATGGGGCTTCAGTTACAGTTGTCCTTGAGAAGACAGCATTCTTGAAGAAGGGTACTACCCAAAATGCTGACTTCTCCTTTCCTCCAGATGCTGCCTGGTCTGTTGTGTTCTTTCAACCTCCTGTTTGTCTGCGTTCATCCACTCATCCCTTTTATTAAGCCCATATTGGGCACTGACTAAATGCTGGGCACCATCTCACCTCTGTGGGCCATTTCAGCCCTGTTTTTGGGCTATCTTTTCCCTGGAATGATGGAAAGGGAGAGATTGAATGAGATTAAAGTGGCTAGCATATTTCTCAGTTCTAGTGCGGGAGGGAAAAAGGTGGTGAGGTTTTCAGAGTTAGAGACCAGGCAGCACAGAGGCCGTTCATGGTTAATAGTGAGGGTTGTTGAAAGGAAATAAGAGCGAGTGAAGAAAGACGTTGTAGTGAATAGTGAGAGTGGCAGAGCTTGAGCCTTGGTGTGGGTGGGGAGTGGAGGGAAGGCATTGAATGCAGAGGCAGAGATGGAATGAGTGTGAGGTAGTAGACAGAAGAGTGTGACACCTATTCTAGTGGAGCAGGGAAAATCATTGACCTTCTAGTGGCACTACTGTCCTTACGTCCACACTGTTGAGACTGCACTGACCCAGGTGGCACCATGGGACCAGGCTACCAACAGCTGATGGTGTGGGCTAGTCTGCTGAGGCTTGCAGAAGACTACATCCCTCATTTGCACTGTCAGCTCCACCAGAGCCTGCAGGTCCATGTTGGAAAATCACAGCATCATCTTTCTCTTCTCTGTGTTCATCATTGTGTTCTTCAGCTTTGGAATGCCACTGCTCATTCAAACGCACAGCAAACTTTTTAAAATGGCATGGCTGCCGGGGGTGCTGGTCTTTTTAGTGGATTTCCACTGAGTAGAAGTTTTTTTCTGGGAACAGTGCATGGTAAGGTAGAGATAGAATTGAAAGTGAGGGAAGCAAAGTGGGTCGTTAACGAGGCGAGTTTGATAAAATACACCAAGAAACTTCGGTAGTTCTTCTCGCAAAAATCCCTCCAAAAATTTGAAAAAACTCACACAAGCCAAAACTAAAAATTAAGATTTAGCCTATTGTCTCAAAACATGAACCATTGCTTGAAAGCTTTGCAATAAAATGTTCCTGTGCTAAGTGAGAACACTGTTTGGATTTTTAATTGTTACTGCTTTGTTCAATGTTTAAGGTAAAACCAAGTTTATGTCATCTTACAGAGAACTTTAACAGCTTACTTTTTGATATTCGTTTAAGCACAGTTTTCAGTCAACTGCATCACAGTAGCTGTTGTTAAATAAATGTAGTTCAGTCCCTCATCAAACATTGCAATCTTAAGGAGCTTGCCAACTCTTGTCTCATTACATGCCATCGTCCCATCACATCCAACAGGCAAGCTATTCATTAGTACCAGTTTCCTTCTACAGTTATGTCTCTACCACTATGTCTCCAACATAGCATTGCCTCTTTGAATGAAACCTTTATCTCCCTATTCCATTTTTGTTTGACTTGTGAGTATTTGGCTCTCATGATAAAAGTAATCAAGGAACTAAAACTGCTGTACTTTGCTTCACTTTCCTGCCCTTGATTACAAATAACTTTTCAATAAGGTAATCCTGTGTAGTTTATTATTAAAGCCAATAATTTAGATTACACAGAATGGGGGTGACATTCAGTTAATGTACAATGGACCTTGGGATGCATGCTGCATTTTCTTTAGTAAGACAGTGAAGATAAACTTTTAATGCCCATTACAGGATGGATTAAATAAAATGGTGATACTTTGCAGAACAATGCTAATTCCTCATATTTCAACATTTTGAATTTGCAATCTAAACGTGGTTGTGGTCTATCTCTCAAAAAACGGGTAAAACAATGCAATTAATTGTACAATTCCATATTGCTCAAGTAACCATGATTAAATGGCATGGATTTAACAATGTTTGAAAAAAACATACTGATAATGTAACTTACATTGATGCAAGAGAAAAGAATTTGCATCTGTTTAGCATAGGTATTGTATATCATGTATATGTATTCTAAGTGATGTGTATGTTGTTTATAGATTAAATATATATTCCTGAGAGTACTATGTATTGTATTTAATCTGCTTTATGTAGATATTGTGTATAGCGTGCTCGGATTGTATGTAACATGTAATTGCCTTTAGTATGACTGGAAGAAGAATTAACCAAACTCAGAAATGGTGTAGACTGAAACCATCTTTCTGGTATAGAAAAATGAGATTTAATCAATGTGGAATAGTAATTATAAATAAATGCTGTCCCCACAAAATTATAGATCCAGATCTTTTTCTACACTTATGTATAGTTCAGTGCAACATTCCAGAATTAATCACATTGACTTCAATTAAATACAGTCTCACTACTTTACAACAAATTATGTAATCAGGAGGATTCAACATCTGTTAAATATGTAATCCCAAAAATTAGTGATTATGATTTTATCTAATGAATACTGAAAGGGTTTTTATTTGATATTTAGCTATTTTAATCTTGGTGTTAACCTATTCATTTTAATAGGTTAACAGTTCTGGTGATATATAAGCTGGGTAAGTGCTAAGCTTTGATGTATTAATGTAAAAGTTCCTGAATTTATATTTGTGTGCGTCCCCTACTTTTCATAACCAAAATATGAATCTTAGAGTGCAAGGTTAACCATTTCCACCACATATAACTAATGCTACAATGGAATCAATTTATGAATGTATTGGATTGTTTCTAAATCGTGATACAATTTGAGATAAAACAGAAGTCAGTAGCATGGGATGGGGTAGGTTTTCCTTCTGGTCCCACAGAAGTATTGAGGCCTCATAGCTGCTAGCCACTGAACAAAACCCTGGAGTACCTCTCTCACATCCCTCACCACCACACTAGTTTCAATTCTGGCTTTGGCTCATTCAATGGATTTCAAGATTTGCTGCTCATTGGTGTTCAATATCTGCTGAGTAGTATGCAAACTGTATTTCACTGAGACTGAAACCTGAAAATGGATCATGGCAACAAGGTGTTGACCAATTATAACTGAGGTGAGGAGAATTTCTTTTCCACTTGAAGAGTTGTGATTCTTTGTAAATCTCTACCTCAAAGCTGTCCAGAAAGAAAGTACATTCATTTATGAGTATAACTAACATTTTATTTTCTCTCTGTTTCTTCCTTAAGGGAGAGTTGTGGGTGATCCATTGTTCAATATATTTAGGGCTCAGGTAGACAGATTTTTGGAGACTCAAACGATTAAAGGGTAAAGGGAGTGGGCAGGAAAGTGTGTTATGGGCCAGATCTGATCCCCTCAAAATATATTAATGAGGTAGCCTAGACCCTACCTTTTTCTTACTTTAAAGGTAAATTTGAGGTGCTGTGTTTCCGATGTAACCCAACTGGTCAAACTACTCAATATTAAGCAAAATACAATATATTCAAATACAATTACTAAAATTCAACTAAAGAAAGAAGAACTTAGAACAAACTAACTCTATTGTAAAACTTAACAGAATAAAAGATAAAACAACTAAGGGTCTAAGCCCGAAATGTCAAGCTTTCCTGCTCCTATGATGCTGCTTGGCCTGCTGTGTTCATCCAGCCCCACACCTTATTACTAATTAACTCTTCCAATATTGTAAACATCTTCTCAACACCCCTTGCCAAAAGACAAATTTGGAGAATAGATTTGTCTCACATGCGATCCAACAGCCCAGGAAGAGAACCCCCAGCTTTTGGTTGTAATCAAGAGAGGGGAAAATAGCTTCCACTTCTTCAAGATGCCAACAGCAACTGCCGCTGAAAATTGAACCCAAAAATCCCTGGTTCTGTGGATAGGAGTTTGACCACACCCATTCAAGCTGCTTCTATTGCTCCAGCTTTTAAAAAAACACCAAGTCTTCACAAGTTGTTTGCCTCCTCATAAACTACTCTGCACCTGTCCCCCATCACTTTCTAAAAGAAACCAATACAAAACACACTTCTTAAAGCCACAGCATTATCACACTAGAAAGGAAGTACATTCATTTCTGATTTTCTTTTTTGCTTTTGTGGGATGTAGGCATCACTGACTGGGCCAGCATTTATTGACTGTCCCTAGTTGCCCTTGAGAAGGTGGTGGTGAGCTGCCTTCTTGAACCGCTGTAGTCCATCAGCTGTAGGTTGCCCATAATGCTATTAGGGAGCGAATTCCAGGAGTTTGACCCAGCATCAGTGAAGGAACGGTGATATATTTCCATGTCAGGATGGTGAGTGTCTTGGAGGAGAACTTGGAAGTGGTGATGTTCCCATATGTCTGATGCCCTTGTCCTTCTAGATGGAAGTGGTTGTGGGTTTGGAAGGTGCTGTCTGAGGGTCTTTGGTGAATTTCTGCCATGCCTCTTGTTAGACAGTACACACTGCTGCTACTGGGTGTCAACGGTGGAGGGAGTGGATGCTTGGAATAGATGCTTTTACTGGCAACTTATGTTCTCTCTGTTTCTTCTTTTGGGGAGGGTGGTGGATGATCCATTGTTCAATATATTTAAGACTCAAGTCGATAGATTTTCTGTGTCTCCAGTGACTAAAGGGTATTAGGAGTAGGCAGGAAAGTGAAGTTGAAGCCTAAGATCAGCTAAGCTCATGGTGAATGGCAGGTCTGACTTAAAGAGCTAAGTGGTCTAATCCTTATGCTATTTCTTTTGTTCTGATGTTCTGTAGGAGCACCATCCATTTCAAAAATGTTTTTGAAAAATGGTTAAAATCTGTCCTTCGTATATTTCACAGAATACTGCCTCAAAAAAATGGAAAATTATTAAGGACTTGAAAGATTAGTAAATCTTCCCTGCTTACAAAAATCTTGCTGAAATAAGTGCACTACAGATTCCTCAATTTCAAAAATCCCAGGTGTTCAGAATTTTCAAGGAGAGAAACCAGTTTTTAAAGTTCAAATCCATGGGAACGAAAAGCTGATTAGGAAGTGAGAGAACTGAACATTATGCAGTGTGAGAGAAATAGCTAAAACTGCAAGTGTTGAAAATTACAACATTTAAAAGGCATCTGGATGGGTATATGAATAGGAAGGGTTTAGAGGGATATGGGCCAAATGCTGGCACATGGGACTAGATTAATTTAGGATATCGGGTTGGCATGGATGAGTTGGACCGAAGGGCCTGTTTCCATACTGTACGGCTCTATGACTCTATGACTCTAAATTGGAATTTCATCTGTGCATTAAAATGATTGGTTATGAATTTCAACTTTTCTACTTGCTCAATAATATGCCAGAGTGAGGGAGAGAGCAGAGGATCAATAAAACAAACAACTGTGGGTGCTGGAGATCTGAAACAAAAACAGAATTTGCTGTGATAACTCAGGGCTGGCAGCATCTGTGGGAAGAAAGCAGAGTCAATGTTTCAGGTCATGACACTTCATCAGAACAGAGAGAGCAGAGGGCCTGGGGACAGTCAGAAAGTGGAGCGAAAGTGGAGAGTAGCAAGTCTGTGAAGTGGTGGAAATGGATCTTCTCTATACAGAGAGTTAGGACCTTTGCAAAGATGATCTGAAGAGAGATGCTGTTCTTTCTGTTTGGCTTGCTCCAAACACCCCTGTGATGCACAATTGTGTGCTGTACAGTCTGTTACGGGGGATGCACACTGAGACAAATATTGTCTGCATCTGTAGGACCATCAACTCATTTAAAGATGCTCTTTGATCTGCCTGAAACTTCTTGGTCTTCCAGTGCAAAGAGTCGGCCTCAAACAAGTGTTGCAGACTGGCACATTCCAAGGTCCAGGACTATGTGCTGAGGAGTGCAATAAAGCTTGGGGCAGCTGCCGTCAAGGCGCAATGAGGAAAGACCACCATGTAAGACCTTTCTGCCAAAATATAACGAGGGTCTTTTCAGCTGTTGCTGAAGATTGTTGCAAATGCTTCAACCTTTCTTCCTGCATTGGCATGCTGGGCTCCTCATCATTGAGGATTGGGTATTTGTAGAAACTCCTCCTCCACTAAATGTTTAGCTGTTCACCACCAATCATGGCAGATGTGGCAGAACCATCTATCATTAAGCGTTTGTGTTGTTTGGTATGCAAGTAGTCCTGTTTGATAGCTTCAGCAGATTGACACCTCATTTTTAGCTTTGCCTGGTACCACTTCTGGTATTCTTCCTGCATTGTTCATTGATGGGTAGGCAATAACTGCTGGCCTAGCCAGCCATACTTAACATCCAGTGAACAAAGAAAAAGATAGGTTTTCTTGTTCATAAGGTTTAGATGAAAAAAGTCTGAGCAGTTTTAATCCAATCCCCTCTGAGCAGAGATCATCAAAGATAGCACTATTACATCTCCAAAAATGACATTATAATCCATCAACATCGCAAATAATTGATCGATGTCAAAGTGATACCATTTTTCACAGCTGATAACCAATGAAAATCAAATTCTTTTCTGATTTTACAGGCATTCTTATGTCTTCTTTGTTCTTTTCATCTTGTGAGTGTCTGATTATGTCAATCAATCATTAACCTGCAACTACCGTACTAAGAACTGTAAAATTCTCTTTCAGAGTCCAATTGTTGGTAAATATGAATTCAGGCATTGGCTAAATTTCTCATTTCATCCTATGGCCTTTGGATAATCTCCCTATAAAGGTATATTTACACAGAAATCAGAATAATGAAGGGCCATTATGATACTTTTTATAACACCCAGATTTTATTTAGAAAGCTTCAAGATCGCAAGACCATAAGATATAAGAGTAGAATTAGGTCTTGTGTCTGCTCTGTCATTCAATATTGGCTGATTCGTTTCTCAAACCCATTCTCTGCCTTCTCCCTGTAACCCTTGATCCCCTTGTTAATCAAGAAGCTATTTACTTATTAGGCTGAATTCAGTAGTTGACTTTCAAAAGATTAATGATAACATTTTTGAGTGAGTGGGTGGGTGAGTGGGTGAGTGGGTGAGTGGGTGAGTGGGTGAGTGAGTGAGTGAGTGAGTGAGTGGCTGAGAGTGTGGTTGTGAGTGAGGGAATGAGTGAGTGACTGAGAATGTGGTTGTGAGTGAGTGAGTGAGGGGGTGAGTGAGGGGGTGAGTGAGTGTGCGAAGGAATGGCTAGCAGTCTGGCAGTCTGGTTGTGCGTGAGTGACTGAGTGACTGAGAGGCTGGTTGTGACAGATTGAGTGAGTGAGTGAGTGAGTAATTGACTGGGAGTCTGGTCGTGATGGAGTGAGTGAGCGAGCAAGCAAATGAGTGAGTGAATGAGTAATTGCCTGGGAGTCTGGTTGTGAGTGACTGAGTGAGTGAGCAACTCAGAAGGTCAGTTGAGTGACTGGAAATCTGGATATGTGTATGAGTGAGAGACTGTCATTGGCCACCGGTCAGTCTGTGATGTGAGAGATGAGCCAAGCGGACTGCTTTGCGTTTCAAGAAATTACTTTTCTCCAGACAGACGGAAGAGATGCAGGAGGTGGTCACTGAGAGCTCCCTCTCTCTTTCTTTTTCATTCTACAGAATCGAGACTTGCCTGTTGCTACACTAGCCACAGACACTATCTGAAATATCATCTAGTGGCTGCTGACCCCTGGGGAAGAAATAGAAATTGTTCGAAAACCTTTGAATCACCCCATACCAGCATTCGGAAATGACATTGTACGCAGCCTGGAACCGTCACATGCATCTATTTACAAACTCGGCACAACACTGACGTTTTTTGCAGTTTTAAACACCTTAACCCATCCTCCTTATTTGTACCGCATGTGTATGGGAATATTTAAATGTACGTGTGTGTGATTTGTATTAGTTTTGTTTAGAACATGTTCTACATACCACACATATGATTTTCTTTTCTTTCAAAAAATTTGCAAGGAAATTTGTCTGTATGTGTCTTTACTGTTACGGCACTTAAACAATTCAACTCTTACTGAATTGGCAAGTATCTGTTTTAAAATACTTGATGCAGGCAATTAAGGAGTGGAGGAAGAGAGGAACCATTGTAGCATTTTCCCCTCACCTGTAAAGGCCTAAAGAACGAAGGAGAAGAAATAACTCAGAGATAGTAGGAACTTCAGATGCTGGAAAATCTGAGATAACAAGGTGTAGAGCTGGATGAACACAGCAGGCCAAGCAGCATCAGAGGAGCAGGAAGGCTGAAGTTTCGGGCTTAGACCCTTCTTCAGAAAATAATTCAGCTGGTTTGTGGGAGTCATGTAAAATATGTATATCCAATTAAAGATATTGATAGTAATTAGTCTACTGGAATGATAAAATATATTGGCACGCATACTATATTGAACAGTGCGCTCTATCAGACTAGATCATGGTTTCTCATATTTCCATAAGATCAAAATTGATCCTACTCACTTTAGGAACCTCTTGTGAAACAATCTTTCACTCAGTCTAAAGTGGATACCATAGTGCCGTGGAGATTAAAATTGGGCAACTCACTTTATTTTCTGGTACATCCACTAAGAAGAACACAAATTTGGACTAGGAATTAAAAAGAAAGAGTTTTATATCTGACTTGTCTCCGAGGATGCTTACAACCTTCAGAAAGCTTATAGCTTTACATGAAGTGCACTTTTCTTGACCCGACAGTGACCTTCTCACAGCTGAAAGGCAACAATATATCCAAGGTCATCAGCATTCAGGGCTGCTCCCAATGTGTCTGTACCTGGAATGTGTTAACAAAGACCCCACTGACCCATGAAATATACAGTAAGGCACAAGCTATGCTACTTCCACAACTCTAAATGAGATAAATGAGGCGGATTTAACAGCAATGCCCTGATAGATTTTTTTTTTATTGATGATAAGATGCTTGTTCACATATTGGAACAGAGAACAAATATATCTTGCACATTTTCCACCTTCGTGCCAGCAGTAATAAATTTAACACAACTGAGAAAAGACATTTGTAAACAGTTTACACTTTTTATG
Source organism: Ginglymostoma cirratum (assembly GCA_024137785.1). Classification (NCBI taxonomy): domain Eukaryota; kingdom Metazoa; phylum Chordata; class Chondrichthyes; order Orectolobiformes; family Ginglymostomatidae; genus Ginglymostoma; species Ginglymostoma cirratum. Next base: position 37,848,079 of record JAHRHZ010000111.1, read on the forward strand.
CAATTACCACCAGCCAAGCATATTGTCAAAGCAATTCATTTACCATTGCTTTTAACAAATCAAAGATTGATTTTTCTCGAAAAGGCGAATAAACCTATTTGAACTTTAAGCATTTTAAAAAGTGAATGTTGCAAGTTCAGATAGAAATCATGTTACTTATTAAAGCAACATTAGTGGCTAAAAACCCAGAAAAGATGTTCTTATTTAACAAGGTTTATCATTACTGAATCATTTCCACGCTGATACATTGGTAGGAACTGGTTATGAACGACAGAGATTTGCTGTTGATGGTGTTGAGTAACCAGATATCATCACTAGAATGAGGGTTGACAGTCCTGGTAAGTACAGTAAACTTTATTTTTTCACTTTATAGTTGAAACAGCAAACACTGGAGTAAATAACGCCAAAGATGTATTGCATTGACAATTCACTCCAACTCAAAATTTATGGCAACATGTCCATTCATTAGTGTGACAAGTTTATCCTATAACCAAGTCCAGCTTGTGACTTTTCAAGCCTCCTATAACTATCTTAGGTTTAAGGCTCATATCAACTTTGAATAGAATTAGACTGCCAGTTCTTATTCACTGATGATCTGCTGCACAGTCACACAAAAACAATTGATGACAGCAGTCCCATTGCATGTTCTACTGCTTACGTCCAACTAAAGAAGATCTTTTTCATATCATAGTCTAATGCATCATTCCATAAGCTTATTTACCATTAGAATCTGTCTGATGCCTGGTAATTCATCTTTAGTTGAGTTTATTACAGTTTTTTTTTCAAATAGTGATGGTAAGAGTTGTTAGTTTTATTTTAAACCACCTACTCCTATATGTATCATCTTCAGGCATGTGCAAGGAAGGAAGTTTTCAGGTATACAACCCTATTATTTGAAAACTCTCTTACTCATAGTCATAGTCATACAGCTTGGAAACAGACTGTTCAGTCAAACTAATCCACACCAACCATTTTCCTAAACTAAGCTAGTTCCCACCTGTTTGCACGTGACCCATATCACTCCAAACCTCTCCTACTCATGAACTTATCCAAATGTCTTTTAAACATTGTAACTATAACTACATCCACCACTTTCTCTGGCTGTTCATTCCACACACAAACCACTCTCTGTGTAAAAAGTTTGCCCCACATATCCTTTTTAAATATTTCTCCTCTCACCTTTAAAATATGCACCTTAGTTTTGAGCTCCCCCACCCTATGGAAAAGACCCTAATCATTCACTTTACTTATGCCCCCCTCATGATTTTATAAACCTCAATAAGGTCACACCTCAACCTCGTACTGTCCAGTGGAAAAAGTCCCAGCCTATCAAGTCTATTTTTATATCTCAAACCTCCATTCCTGGCAACATCATGGTAAATCTTTTCTGAACCCTCTCCAGCTTAATAACATCCTCCCAATAACTGGGTGACCAGGACTAGACACGGTACTCCCGAAGAGGCCTCACCAACATCCTGTACAACCTCAACATGATGTCCCAACTCTTATTCTCAAAGTTCTGAGCAATGAAGGGAGGAATGCTAAATGCCATTCTGGCTGTGATGCAAATTTCAAAGAATTATATACCTGAACTCTTAGGTCTTATAAATGCCAACTTGCAAATTCTTAATTTATAATAATGGGGTCCTTAATTCTGCTTGACCAAACAAAGTATGGACAAACAGTATTGATAAATCAAGTAGAATTTATGAAGCAAGTCTTTATACTTCACAAATGAACAGTGAAGGCAACAGAGAACTTGGCCTTTTTCTGCCATCCATGGTGTGGTTGCATTGAAGTATCTGAGAAGAATTATACCAAACTGTACCACAAGATGACTCTACTTGGAATTTTCCCCTCTTGGGATGTGGTGAGAGAGATGACAAGAAGGGGAAATAATTGGACACTGGAAGGATAGTCTCCTCTTTCTTGCCATCTCACTGATGAGAAACAGCCATTTACTTGAGCCACCTCTCCCCTAAATGAAGTGGTCAATCAATGGCCACTTAAAGGTCACAACTGACCACGTCCCTGATTATGTGACTTCCCAGCTGCTGAGAAAGGTAGCCAATTCTTGCCTGTAAAATCAAGGCAGCGTGCCTGTTGGATTAGATGGCTGGACCTCCAATGCTCCAGCCTGGGGCATTCGCAGTCATAAATGGAGGACCTTGGAAAGCCGCTCCTCTGCCCTGGCCTCCAAAGCCCCTTTTCCTCCTCCCACAACAAGATGAAAAGACATTCACCTGTTCCGAGCTGAACCTCCAGGGAATAGGCTTTCGCTGGCGGTCTTTAGGATTCAAACGCTGCCAGCTGGAAAGTTGGGGCATCTTCTCGTGGCATGGGAGACATTTGGTGAGGCCTGTCATCTACAGTGAAAACTGCCTATTCTGCCAAGCCAGGCCAGGTTGTGTCCAATATGAAGCAGAGGACCCCAGTTTGGCAAGAAACAAGATGGAGTGCCTCAAAGTATGTGGTTAACCAGATTGTTCCCTGAAATTTGATCACAGATAAACTTTGGCAGACAGGATACCGGGTGAAGTTTATCTGCTATCTCTGGTGCAGCCACAGAAGAGCCAGTGGAAGGTGGCTGCGGGCCAGGTGGAATTATGGACATAATGGTAAAAGGGTCGGGCAGTAGAGAGGTCAAGCAGCACAAGTTGCTGAGGGTGAGGCACGGCTGGAATTGATGCTGCAGAAGATGCCAAGGTCATGGGGCAACCCAATAGACAGCGCTCTAAAAACCTCATTCCCACAGGGTTCCAAGTTGACAGAGGCATCACAACATTCCCACATCACAAAAAAAAACTACCGATGCTGGAAATCAGAAACAAAACAGAAATTGCAGGAGAAACTCATGAGGGGTGGCAGCATCTGTTGAGAAAAAAGAATTAATGTTTCTAGCCTGATGACCTTTCTTTGGAACTCAACATTCTTTGTGTTCCTTAATGCCTGAAAGAAAAAGAGAAAGTTTCTTATTAGAATGTCGAATGAGCCAGAGGGTGAATTGGAACTGAGGGGCAGAGCAGCTCTAAGCCAACATGAGACAGTGTTGTTGGAGAGAGAGGTCGAGAGTATGCATAAGGTGATGCATGGCACTGAGTGTGGATCTCAGAATGCTGAGAACTGTTGTTTGAGGAGCATTGTTCATCAAAGAGATATCTGTGATCCTGGGTGGATTCGAAACACGAAGGATGAAATTTGAGTTGGAATCCACGTGGGATGAATCTGAACCGGGGGCCGTAACTGAGGAATGAGATGTGGCTGTGAAAGTAAATTTGACAACTTACTAGTCAAATACCAGGAGCGACAATGAAATTAATGAAAGTGAACAAGAGAAAAAAAGAACAGAAATTCTATTGAAGAGAGGAACAGAACGTCATCAAGGTGGGCATACCTGGAAGAGATGTGGCAGTGGGATAAACATTGAACAAAAAATACCAAAGAACTGTGGACATTGGAAACCAGAAACAAAAACAGAAGTTGCTGAAAATACTCAGTTCAGTTCTGAAAAAGTGTCACTGGGCTTGAAATGCTAACTGTACTTTCTCTCCACTTGTGCTGCCAGACCCGCTAAGTTTTCCCAGTAATTTATGTTTTATTTTCTGATTTCCACATCACTGTGGGTTACTACTCTCTGTTGGCAGGGACCCTAGGTTTCCAACATGGATACATACTTTCTGGCATTGTTTCTTTATTCTGGTGGCTGGGTTAATTTTTTGTTTTACTTTTTCACCTTAATTCTGCCACTATTGTGGTCAGATCTAAAGTCCAATTTGTAATAATGCACATCCCACTTTCGCCAAATGTATTGCAAAGACAGCATTGAGTTATCTGCCCTGCTGGAAGAACAGGCACAATGTCTGAAGATCATTGCACATTCTCGCAAGCTTGTGCATCCGGAAGGAAAAGTGCTGCAGCCCTTTGGCACAAACAAGTTTGATTGTGTTCTATGTTAGATGCCACATGCACTTGTCATTTGGAAAAAAAGAATGCTGTCATGCAAGCAAAAGCAAGATATGCACTGACCCTGCTGCTCAGACAGCAGCCACAGAGGCAAGATGATCAAATGAACACTACCTGCTGAGTTGTCAGATGCAATGCAATCTCCTGACTTTACAAATGCTGCTGGAGGTTTAACACACCAGGATGCTTAGAGGGATCACTGTTGATGATATGACAAATATTTAAAGACCAAGGTAGAAGCAGGAAAGTCACTGTAGAGTTAAGGAGTCATAGAGATGTGAGCATGGACACAGACCATTTGGTCCAAATTATCCATGCCACCCAGGTATCCGACAGATTGAATAGAAGTTGTGGTGTGACGTTTTCAAGATTAGCTCTTTAAATGTGAAACCTTCATATCAAAAGAGGCCTCTGTTGAAATTTGATAACCCAGTGTGTTACCAACAGAGATAACAAGGTGTAGAGCTGAATGAACACAGCAGGCCAAGCAGCATCAGAGGAGCAGGAAAGCTGGCGTTTTGCGCCTACATCCTTTTTCAGAAATGGGGGAGGGGAAGGGGATTCTGAAATAAATAAGGAGAGATGGGGAGGCGGATAGAAGATGGATAAAGGAGAAGATAGGTGGAGAGGAGACAGACAGGTCAAACAGGCAGAGATGGAGCCAGTAAAGGTGAATATAGGTGGGGAGTTAGGGAGGGGATAGGTCAGTCCAGGGAGGATGGACAGGTCAAGGGGGCGGGATGAGGCTAGTAGGTAGGAGATGAGGGTGGGGCTTTAGGTGGGAGGGGGGGATAGGTGGGAGGAAGGAGAGGTTAGGGAGGCGGGGACAAGCTGGGCTGGTTTTGGGATGCGGTTGGGGGAGGGGAGATTTTAAAGCTTGTGAGGTCCACATTGATACCATTGGGCTGCAAGGTTCCCAAGCGAAATATGAGGTGCTGTTCCTGCAACCTTCGGGTGGCATTGTTGTGGCACTGCAGGAGGCCCAGGATGGACATGTCGTCTAAGGAATGGGAGGGGGAGTTGAAATGGTTCGTGACTGGGAGGTGCAGTTGTTTAGTGCGAACCGAGTGTAAGTGTTCCGCAAAGCGGTCCCCAAGCCTCCGCTTGCTTTCCCCGATGTAGAGGAGGCCACAACGGGTACAGAGGTTCAGTATACCACATTAGCAGATGTGCAAGTGAACATCTGCTTGATGTGGAAGGTCTTCTTGGGGCCTGGGATTGGGGTGAGGGAGGAGGTGTGGGGACAGGTGTAGCACTTCCTGCGGTTGCAGGGAAAAGTGCCGGGTGTGTTGGGGTTGGAGGGGAGTGTGGAGTGGACAAGGGAGTCACAGAGAGAGTGGTCCCTCCGGAAGGCAGATAAGGGTGGGGAGGGAAAAATGTCTTTGGTGGTGGGGTCAGATTGCAGATGAAGGAAGTGTCGGAGGATGATGCATTGGATCCGGAGGTTGTGAGGATGAGTGGGATTCTGTTTTGGTTGTTATTGCGGGGAGGGGCTGTGAGAGATGAGTTGCGGGAAATGTGGGAGACTCGGTTGAGGGCGTTCTCGACCACTGAGGGGGTGAAGTTGCGTTCCTTGAAAAACGAGGACATCTGAGATGTTCGGGAGTGGAATGCCTCATCTGGGAGCAGATGCAGTATCTGTGCAGATTGCTGAGAAATCCATCTCCACCAGATCTGCTACATGATTGGCTCTCGGCGTGTTCAATCATATTTTGTCTATTGACTCAGATTTTCCTCACATTAAGTTTTAATATTAGACTATGATTGAATATATTATACATAGGATATAGATTTACTTTTCCAAATTTGTGTTGTAAAGTTTAATTTGTTTGTTCAAAACTATGAAATATTGTGGCTTAATCCTCTTTGTATGTTCCTGGAATGGCAAACTTTGTACACCTTAGACAAAAATGTTGCTGGTCCTCAACGAGATTGTAAAATAACTTTGGCGGTCTCATCCAGGATCATAGCATAGTCTGAAGCTCTTCTGGGTGCATACCACCTCACAAAAATTCCTTTACTAGTTTTTTTTAAGCTAGGAATTAAATGTATAGTTAAAAATATTAACAACACGATTATTCTTTTAAACTGTAGGCTTTCCTTTAGTATTTATTATCTTTCAAATTAAAGTACAATTTGTCACTCAAAGCATATTAAACAATTATGTTATTGGGAAAAATAATTACATCATTAAATTCCTTTTTGAATAATAAATCCAGAAAACCTTCTCATAAGACCATAAGCCCATAAGACATAGGAGCAGAAATTAGGCCATTCGGCCCATCTAGACTGCTCCACTATTCAATCATGGCTGATAAGTTCCTCAACCCCATTCTCCTGCTTTCTCTCCATAACCCTTGATCCCCTTGATAATCAAGAACTTATCTGTCTCAGTCTTAAATGTACTCAATGACCTGGCCTCCACAGCCTTCTATGGCAGTGAATTCCAAAGATCCACTACTCTTCGGCTGAAGAAATTTCTCGTTATCGTGCTCTTTAAGCTGATCTTTGAAATATGCTTTCAGGTTTCTTTTTTGCCCTTATTAAATAGAGAATTCCATCAGTAAATGATCACGAATTTAACTAGAACAAGCATTCCCCAGCTCAGTCCCTTGCTGCATGTAAAACCCCAGTTCAGAAGAAGTCATATTGTAGTTGGAATGTTAACTTTCCACAGATGCTGCCAGACCAGTAGGTGCTTCTGTGGCAGTTTCTGCATTCATTCCAATTAAAGAACTTAGTTTGTTCTACTTTCAGGTCTTCAAGAATGAAATGTTCTGAAGAAGGGTCACTGGACCTGAAATGTTAATTCCAATTTCTCTCCATAAATGCTGCCAGCCTTGCTGAGTTTTTCCAGCAATTTTAGTTTATGCTTCTTCACCATTTGCACTTGCTAAATACCTCCTTGGTTTATGTGGAGATTTGGGCCGCATGATCATTCTTCCACTCTCTGTAAGGAGTGTCTTATTTCCACACAATGGGAGCAATTTTGACTTTGGGCAATGTATAAAATGGACCATGTTGATTGAACTGGTCATTATCCACCACTGCCTCAGTAAGCATACATAAACAGCAGCTGAAGTGATACAGCTTTTACAATGTCACTCAAAGCAAGAATCACATTTAGTTTATTTCCATTCACTGGTCAGAAAGTCCAAATACTGGATGATTCTACACACAATCTGTATCCTGTCATTGAATGTCATTGCACATCACATGCCAATACAATCCTTAATATGTACACCACCCTCAATTTGATGCACAACTATTACAGACAATACAATTTCTTGTGTTAGATAAAATGTATAACAGAAGACAATTATATATCATTCTGCAAACAAGAGGTTCATTTTCCTCCTTTGTAATGTCAGCCAGGCAGCTTTCAGAAATGTGAGTGTAGTCAAGAGAACTTGGAATGTATTCATATTTCACAACAATGTAGGACCCAAGTGGCAAATTACTTATTTGTCCAGGTGTTGACCATTCCTATCAAGGATCTGCTCAGAACCCAAGGACTTCAGCAAGATCTAAATACATCTTGGTGCGTGGATTTGGCTGCAGAATTCTTTTAAGAGTCCCTGTTCTTTCATTAGGCAGTGACTGTCCTAACTGTCGGTGATAATTCAAAGGACGTATTTAGTTTTGGTACATTGAATGACCTTCACCTCCAGAGATCCAGCTTTTTATCTAGCCAGGGGAAAGGAAATGAAGATCAATGACAGTCCCAGATTAAGCAAATTGCTGCAATTTCAGGCAATTCCCTAATGGATATGAGTGTCTCATAGAAACGCACCCTAAATTTAACACCTAATTAATCACTCTGCTTTGAACTGCCACAAAGACTTTCTAAGTGAGATAGAGTGGAAACTTAATTTGTTATTGCACAGGGAATACCTCCAAAACTGAACTGTCAATCCATTTTCGGAGGAACCTGAGATTAGCACATCCAGGATGATACTTGACCCAGATGGTTTAGTTCTTAAGTGGAAATATGTTCTGTTCTCCAGCACTCAAATTCTTCAATTTACCCATCATTACACACAGCCTATTACAGACTGAAATCATTTGTAATTTACATGATCTTTGATAAATTAACTGTACTTTCACTTATGCTTCCACTCAATATTCTATCAACCTTTAACTTCTTGCAACTTCCAAAATTGCAAAGCTTCTTAACTGATTATGGAACAGTTCAATTTGTAACATTAACTGAATTACATTCCTTGTTTCATATCAGAAAGCTAAAATAGGATTTAAGGTAATTCTAAGTGAGGCTAATAATCAATTAATACAATATAGTAGGAGTCAAACATATTTTACAAGGTATCAGTATCATACATTGAGTCTGTCTGTTTCGTGCTAGTTAATACTCAAACACATGTTCCTTTGAGTTGTATTCTGTATTGAAACATAAAAGATGCGAGTTAGCCTAACATTGGGCGAGCTGGTTTGAAATGCTGGAGTGAGCAAGATACATTCTAACAACAAATGTTGCTACAAATTACTCACTCCATTTACCAAATATATACAGTGTGATGTTTCACCATTCATATGACTCGATTTTATTTTTACGTACTGTGGTCTTTCATCTTTCAAGATGTATACATTTAGTTTAGGGACAGAAGCATTGCACAGGCACAATGTCAACATTCTTTCTTCACTTCAGCTTCTCTGATTTTTCCTGACCAATCATTATAATGACTCTTTTGCTTCAAACCTTTATTTTCATCAACCATCTATATGAAAGTTTCAGAGATGGTAGGAACTACGGATGCTGGAGAATCTGAGATAGCAAGGTAGAGAGCAGGATGAACACAACAGGCCAAGCAGCATCAGAGGAGCAGGAAAGCTGGCGCTTCGGGTCTGCACCCTTCTTCAGAAATGAAAGTTTATATGAAAGTTTGATTTGTTGCAAAATAATAAATGTTCAGATGGTGTGCATACTCCATGAATCCCAGAAAATTAGCAGCTTCAGGTGAGTGAAAGAGTGTAATGAAAATAAATTACATTGATATGTCCCAACAAACAATTTTTATTAGAAAAGAATCTTAAACCCATTGCAAACATTATGTCTATGAAGCACTTCCTGTATTGTTGTTCTAGTTTCTCCTTTTCCTTTCACTAATGGTGAATGGCACTGAAATTTTAATTTGTAAGCATCAATGCATTCTGAACAGAGCTTTGGCAGCTGGTTTGTTTATGTTACTTGAAATATTTCAGTACATTTAAATATTTTTCTTAACCTAAAAAAAAGGAATGAATTAAATTTAACTCTTCTGTAGCGTATATTGTATCATAGAGATAGTGGGAACTGCAGATGCTGGAGAATCTGAGATAACAAGGTGTAGAGCTGGATGAACACAGCAGGCCAAGCAGCATCAGAGGAGCAGGAAGGCTAACGTTTCGGGCCTACACCCTTCTTCAGAAATCTGAAGAATCCATTTCTGAAGAAGGGTCTAGGCCAGAAACGTCGGCCTTTCATTAGGCCTAGACGTTTCATTAGACGTTTCTGGCCTAGACCCTTCTTCAGAAATGGATTCTTCAGATTT
>JAHRHZ010000111.1:37857990-37875928 GCA_024137785.1 Ginglymostoma cirratum
GACGTTTCTGGCCTAGACCCTTCTTCAGAAATGGATTCTTCAGATTTCTGAAGAAGGGTGTAGGCCCGAAACGTTAGCCTTCCTGCTCCTCTGATGCTGCTTGGCCTGCTGTGTTCATCCAGCTCTACACCTTGTTGTCTTCTATTGTGTCACAGTTGGGATGACAAGTGAGGCTCTGTGGGTAACACCCACATTTCTGAACCAGAAGACTTTGGGTTCAAGATCCTTTCCAGTGATTTGAACACAAACTCTCGAGTGATACACCAGTGAAATACTGTGGGGACATTGCCATTTTCAGGGTATCACACAATGGAATATCCTGAGGCCTTGAAAGATGGATTAGATGCTTTTTTCATTGACTTCCTTTTGGCAATAATAAATACACTAGTGAAAAAGAAGCAGGACAAGTCTAAACTGACCAATTACTGCCCGCCGATCTACTCTCAGTCATCAGCAAAGTTGTGGAAGTAATGACATTGCCAGTGCTATGAAGCAGCACTCAGCCAATTATCTGCTCACTGGCACTGAGTGTGATTCTGCCAGGCCTGCTCTGCGCCTGATCTAATTATAGCCCTTCCAGAGGGATGCCCAGCACTGAATGGTCAATGATCTTTTCCATTTTGCCAAAATAAGTACCACAATTTCTCGCTGACACCCAGATTCACACTTTCTCTGTTACTGCGCTCCCTTCCACCAAGGGTCACATTGTATAACTAAAGCATGCAACATTCACCCCGCTCACTGTCACCCATCCCAAACTGCAACAAGACTATCCCCGCATGCCCTCTGTGCTGCCTACTTACTTTCTCAGGAAACATTCCTACCTGCACCAACAGTAACATCTGTGCCACACACTCCCACCTTACATAATACCTGCTCTTTTCTCTCATTCCAGAGATAAAAAGCCCACAACAGTGCAGGAAGAGTCAAGCCAGGTTTTGTCCTGCACATCATTCACCTCCTCACCCCTTACAAGAAAAGGATGCTGACTCTGACGGCCCTGAACAGGGCTTGGACATGTATCAGAGACTGAGCTAGACTTACAGTGCCAGGATGCCCAAAGTGTAGGGCCCTTGGCTTGACAAGGACTGCTGACAATTGTGGCAAGCTTCCTGGTTTTGTTTCTTTGCAAAATGATGGAATAAGACAGCAGTGAAATGAACCAGATATCTCTAGCTGATGGAGATAAGTGCAAAAAGGCAAGGCTGGGGTGCTGCAAGCATTAAAGGGAACTCAGGATGATGCTACGAAAGTGAGTTAAGAGCCCAGAGACGTAGCCTTGTCCAATCCCTGAGCTGAGTCTGTGTCACAGAGCATTTGGCATCCTTGCAACAGCATTACAATGAGAGTTATCAGCGAGATGCGCCACAAAGATTCATAGAGACTGGTCTATGATGAATGCTAACATATGTGGGCTTGGGCTGCAGGTGGCCAGTGCCCACGAAGCATGCCCAGAGGTGTTGGTGTCCAATGTCCAACATCCTTTGGAGCAAGTGCCAAGTTGAACCCACCAAGAACTCTCTCTGGTTTCCATGCCATGTTTTCTTTCAATACCCTGGAGCTCCCTTCCTCACAGCATGTTATGTGTTCCTACACCCAAAAGACTTTGGGTGTTTAAGAAGGTAGTTCACCAGTGGGTGGCATGATAGTTCAGTGGTTAGCACTGCTGCCTCACAGTGCCAGGGAGCTGGATACGATTCCACCTTCGGGTGCCTATCTATGTGGAGTTTGCACATTCTCCCTGTCTCTGTGTGGGTTTCCTCCAGGTGCTCTGGTTTCCTCCCACAGTCCAAAGACATTCAGGTTAAGTGGATTGGCCATGTTAAGTTGCCCTTAATGTCCAGGGATGTGTAGACTAAGAAATGCAAAGTTATGGGGATAGGATAGGGGGATGGGTTTGGGTGCTATACTCTTCAGAGGGTCAGTGTGGACTTGATGGGCCAAATGGTCTGCTTCTGCACTGTAGGGATTCTATACTATATATTATCACCTTCTCAAGGGTGATTAGAGATGATTATCTGTGAACAAATTAAGAAGAACTGACATTGACTAATGTACCACAATGAGAGAGATTAGATCTGCAGTTTACAGATATGGAGTATTCAATTTCAGATCAAGGTGACAAGAATTTGTTTCTTTCAATCAAATGGCTGTTGGTAGTTGGAAATCTCTTCCTCTGAGAGCGTCAGAAGTAGGGTAATTGAATGGGCGTTTCATTGAATATTTTTAAGGCTCAGTTAAATAGATTCTTAATTGACAAGTGAGTCAGGGATAATACGAATTAGACCGGAAAGTGAAGTTCAGATCAAATTAATATCAACCATGATTTTATCAAATGGTGGGTCTGACTCAAGGGACTGAATGAATTACACTTCCTTAGTCGTATGATCATTTGTTTGTATCAGAAAATTGGGCAGGGGGGACATTGTGTTTTGTGTTTTGGGCCATGAAGCATAGAAAAGAGTTCATTCTGACCGTGAAAAAGTGCAAAAGCTTTATCTTGGCTTTAGGAGATGATGAAACAACCATTTTCCCTTCAGACGGCAGGAAAGTACTACTCTGGCTGCAGGAAGGCTAGCAGGCATGCAGCGAACAGTACAAGAGAAAACCATTGTTATTCGAAGAAAATAATAGACTGCTTTAATATAGAATTTAAAGCTTTTGCAGAAGTAAAATAATGCAACATTGCTGTAACATAAAATTTAAATCGTAAAAGAAGAAATATAATTAATTTTGCAATATTGCAGTTTCAAATCCTGTAAATGATAGAAATAAAAACCATTGCTATTTGCGGAAGTAAAATTCTTACAACTGAAGAGTTTCAGATACCATTGATTTACTGCGGGATTAAGAATTAAAGGTCAGAAATACAGGACCATTTAAATACTGTGGTATTTAAAACAACTTTAAAGGAAGAAAAGAATAAATAGCCTCATTCAGAAGAAGTAACACAATACTAATGCAAAGATTTAGCATTTGGTATGGGAGGAAACATTTTTCAGGATACAGACATGCTTCAAAATTAAAAAAAAAATCTCAAGATGGATAAGCAAAACCGTTATTGGATTCTTTAACAGAAATTGCTGGAAAAGCTCAGCAGGTGTGGCAGAACTGTTCTGAGAAAGGGTCATTGGACCTGAAAAGTTCACTCTGATTTCTCTTCACAGGTTCCAACACATATAGAACATAGAACATAGAACAGTACAGCGCAGGACAGGCCCTTCGGCCCATGATGTTATGCTGAACTTTTACCCTAAACCTAAGGTCTATCTAACCTCCACCCCTATCTTATACTTTCATCCATATGCCTATCTATTAGCCGCTTAAATGCCCCTAATGAGGCCGACTCCACTACCCTCTCCGGCAAAGCATCCCATGCCCCGACCACACCCTGAGTAAAGAACCTACCTCTGACGTCTCCCCTATATCTAACTCCATTCACTTTAAAACTATGTCCCCTCGTAATAGTTACCTCCACCCTAGGATAAAGTCTCTGGCTGTCCAGTCTATCTATACCTCTGACCATTTTATAGACCTCTATCAAGTCACCTCTGATCCTTCATCTTTCTAAAGAGAAAAGCCCTAGCTCTCTCAAGCTTTCCTTGTAAGACCTTCCCTCCATTCCAGGCAACATCCTGGTAAATCTCCTCTGCACCTTTTCCAACGCTTCCACATCTTTCCTGTAATGACGCGACCAGAACTGGACACAATACTCCAGATGTGGCCGAACCAGGGTTTTGTAGAGCTGGAGCATAACTTCACTGCTCTTGAACTCAATCCCTTTATTAATGAAAGCTAACACACCATACGCCTTCTTAACAACTCTATCTACCGGGGTGGCAGCTTTCAGGGAACTGTGGACATGAACCCCAAGATCCCTCTGCTCCTCCACACTGCCAAGAATCTTTCTGTTAACCTGTATTCTGCTTTCAAGTTTGTCCTTCCAAAATGAATCACCTCACACTTTTCAGGGTTAAACTCCATCTGCCACTTCTCAGCCCAGCTCTGCATTCTACCAATGTCCCTTTTTAACCTAGAACAGCCCTCCTCACTATCCACAACTCGACCCACCTTCGTATCGTCCACAAACTTACTAAACCACCCTCCCACTCTTACATCTAAATCGTTTACAAAAATCACAAATAGAAGAGGACCCAGAACAGATCCTTGTGGTACACCACTCATAACTGAGCACCTGGTTGAATATTTTTCGTCCACTACCACCCTTTGTCTTCTAAGGGTCAGTCAATTCTGAATCGAATCTGCCACATCTCCCCCTATTCCATGCCTCCTTACTTTCTGCATGAGCCTACCATGGGGAACCTTATCAAATGCCTTACTTAAATCCATGCATACCACATCCACTGCTCCACCCTCACCCACGTGTTTGGTCACCTCTTCAAAGAATTCAATAAGGTTTGTGAGGCATGACCTACCCCTCACAAATCCATGCTGACTATCACAAATCAAACTGTGACTATCCAAGTGAACATAAATCCTGTCTCTCGGAGCCCTTTCCAATAATTTGCCCACCACTGACGTAAGACTAACCGGCCTGTAATTTCTGGGGTTAATCCTATTCCCTTTTTGAACAAGGGAATGACGTTTGCCACTTTCCAATCTTCCAGCACTATACCTGTGGACAGTGAGGACAAAAAGATCATCACCAAAGGCCCTGCAATCTCTTCCCTCGCTTCCCAAAGAATCCTTGGATAAATCCCATCAGGCCCAGGGGACTTATCTATCTTCAAGTTCCTCAAAATTCCTAGTACATTTTCCTTACTAACATCCACCTCCTCTAGCCTACAAGCCTGTTTCACCCTGTCCTCCCCTACAACTAGGTCCCTCTCAGTGTGAATATGGAAAGAAAGTATTCATTGAGGACCTTTCCTATTTCTTTAGGCTTCGTGCACAAATTCCCTTTACAATCTTTGATCGACCCTACACTTTCTCTGGTCATTCTTATTCCTCACGTACGTGCAAAAAGCCTTGGAGTTTTTCTTGTCCCTATCTGCCAAGGTTTTCTCATGCCCCCTTATAGCTCTCCTAAGCCCTTTCTTCAGCTCCTTCCTGGCTAACTTGTATCCCTCTAGAGCCTTTTCTGATCCTTGTTTCCTAAACCTTACCTAAGCATCCTTCTTCCTCTTAACTCATCATTCGACCTCTCTTGAGAACCAAGCTCCCTCACTCGACCGCCCCTTCCCTGCCTGCTAGGGACAAACATATCAATCACATGCAGTATGCATTCCTTAAACAATCTCCACATTTCTATAGTGCTCTTCCCTGACAGCATCTGTTCCCATTTTATGTTACCCAGTTTTTGCCTAACAGAATTATAATTACCCTTCCCCCAGTTATAAACCTTGCCCTGCTGTATGTACCTATCCTTTTCCATGACTATTGTAAGAGTAACAGAGTTATGATCGCTACCGCCAAAATGCTCTCCTACCAACAGGTCTAACACTTGGCCCGGTTAAATGTCGAGCACTAAATCCAAGGTGGCCTCTCCTCGTGTTGGTCTATTTACATACTGTGTCAGGAATCCTTCCTGAATACACTGGACAAAGTCCGTTCCATCTAAACTACTACAATTAAAGAGTTTCCAATCAACATTTGGAAAGTTGAAGTCACCCATGACTACAACCCTGTAACTTCTGTACCTTTCCAGTATCTGCCTCCCAATGTGCTCCTCCACTTCTCTGCAACTATTAGGGGGTCTGTAAAAAAACCCCAACAAAGTGACTGCACCTTTCTTGTTCCTGGCCTCAACCCAAACTGACTCTGTAGACATGTCATTCTTGAACTGCCTTTCAGTAGCTGCTATACTCGCCCTGACTAGCAATGCCACTCCACCGCCTCTTTTACTACCCTCGCTATTTCTTTTAAAGCAATTGTCCAGCAATTTCTGTTGTTGTTTCTGAATTACAGCATCTGCAGTTCTTTTGGTTTTTACTGAATTCTATAATATCGAGATGGTGTCCTAAATTATCAAAGTATAAAAAAAGGCACAAATGCTTTTGAAGAAATTCTACACGTTTTTGATAATTAATTTGAGAACAACAAAAATTCTTGAAAGAGTAAAACTTAACAGAAGCGTTCACCATCCGAGAGAAACTGTAATTAAATTTATTGACAATATCGACAGATAAGTGGAAAATTGTGACTATGAAATTTTGATATTGTTATTCATTAAAATTAAGATTGTTGTTGGAATTATTAATGTGTCTTTGTCAGATTTCTTATAGTCCAAGGAAGATTTGACTTAGGGAGAAAACGTTTCATAATATGCTTGAAGCAGAAGCCAGGAAGCCTGATGCACAAATCTTGAGACAAAGAGATTCTGATCACAGAAGAGCAACAAAATTCATCCACGTTACAGGCCAAACAGTAGACATCAAAAAAAGCCCCACAGGCTCAAGGGGTCTCCAACTGTGGCAGAGAATGCTATATTTGTGAAACAGTAGGCAATTTCCAGAAGATGTGCAGAAGTAGGATGAAGTATCAGAACAGTACAAACACGACAGCTTATTGATCGAAAGATGTCAATACAATAGAATCATACCCAGCAGAAAATATGCCCAAAGTATTTCTGAGAGAAATTGACAATTCAATTAAATTGGGTTTGACAGAATTTGTCCATCTGGTTCAATAATGTCCTTGTGGGAAGGAAACAGCTACCCTTACCTAGTCTGGCTCTCATGTAACTCCAGACCCACTGAAATGTGGTTGACTCTCAGCTGCCCTCTGGGTAATTAAGGATGTGCAATAAATGCTAACCCAACCAGTGATGCCCACATCCTGTGAATGAATAAAAAAATTGACTTTGCATTCATTTTAAGCTTGATACACGGATAAGTATGACTGCTTATCAGATTAAGTAACAAGGCTGAAGAAAGGAAATAGAAGTTACAGATTCCAGAGACGATATTACATGGTTCTGGTGGTATAATTTCAAGATCAAAATTACACTACAAGCAACTGCGCATCAGACAAGAGTGAAGTTTGAGAACATATATGTGATTCATAATCAACACTTCTTATCTTTGAGCTTTCACATATGTTTTGAGTCCAATATCCTTGAGGTCGCACAAGGAATTCATAGCTGATTGATATCATCAATCTTGCACTGTGTAACACACCCGCGTGAACACCCTTCCCTGTATGGGACACCACATGGAATATTTACGTGAGGGGCTTATATTTCCCAAAATGAGCATGGCTAGGTACACTTGTGTGATCATGCCTCCCAGTATGGGTGCCAGAAAGGTTGCACAGGATGTGGTTGGAAGAATTGCAGACCCCCATTTAGGAAGGCTTCTGTCTGACACTGATAAAAACAGAAAGTGGAAACTCAACAGGTCTGGCAGCATCTCTGATTGAAAGAAACAGAGTTAACATCTCGCGTTCACAATGACTCTTCTTCAGAACTCATTTTAAAGATGAAAATGGAAATCCTGTCAGAGAGAATGTTCTTCAAGATGGAAGTAACTGGGACAGAATTAACACTCAATGGAACAGTGTGCAGTTCGGGTCACCACACTATTGGAAAGATACAATTGAACTGGAAGGGTGCAGAAGATGTTGCCTGGGATGAAACATCTCAGCTGTGAGGAGACACTGGAAAGGCTAGGCTTGTTTTCCCTGGAGCAGAGGAGGTTGAGGGGGTATCTGATTGAGGTATACAAAACTATGAGAGGCATAGACAGAGTAGGTTCTGAGAATCCTTTCCCCCTGACACATGTCTCTAAGACCAGAGGGCATAATTTGAAGATTAAGTGGGTGAGAGGACATCTGAGTAAAGAAAGATCATGCAGTGGGTGGCAGAAAGATGGAAGTGCTGCCTGAAAGCGTGTTGGAGGCAAGTAGTCTCGCGACATTTAAGGAGCATCTGGATGACCATTTAAAATTCCACATGTGTGAACGATTAGGAAATGTAGACTTGCTTTGGCAGATGGGCTGATTCTGCCAGAAGTGTTATCCTATAACACCACACAGTGGTACGTCTAGTCTTTCTATGATATGATTCTCTCTGATGTGGAGGTGCCAGTGTTGGATTGGGGTGGACAAAGTCAGAAGTCACATGACACCAGGTTATATTTAAACAGGTTTATTTGCAATCGCCAGCTTTTGGAATGCTGCCCCGTCATCAAGGGAAGGCTCTGAAAGCTTGTGGTTTCAAAAAAACCTGTTGGACAATAATCTGGTGTTACAAGATTGTCTCTGAATTATGACTGTTAGATCAACATATCTGTTTGAATGCACCATGGAAGACTGTCCTTATTGTTGTTGTCTAAATTCACAATAGAATGTGAGATCCCTGATTGGGGCTGTTAATCTGGTCCAATCATTGAGCCCTGGCTGATAGATAAAAATGCATGAGCGCCAGAGATACTGATACTCCAGTACTTGACACTGTATGAGGCAGTACTACAGTCAAGGACTACTCATGCATCAATAAACGGTGATTTGGTGATGGGATACTGGCCTCGGTGGAGTTACTTCAATCTGAGTCAGATAACTTTTGTTATCCCAATGTAGGGTGCAGTTTTCCACTATAAATTAATGTTTCATGAGGGGACAATAGACAACTAAGTTGAAAGGAGAAGTGTAAGTGAAGGTGGGGATCAATTTGGTCCAAGGACCACCTAATGCAATTTTCATGTAGGCTATAAATTGGCCATGCCTCCTGCAAGAGGCTGCTTAAATATGCAAGTTGGGGGGTCCGAAAATATTACAAAGCAAAATCAGTCAAAGTATGTAATCAGAGTCTATAGGCATGAAGATGGAAAATCATGAAGATGAAAGGTCATATAGCATTTGAAGAGCAGGGGGGTCAACATTTTGGGTTGAAACCCTTCATCAGGACTGGGGAGGGGGAGCGGAGCCCAGAAATAAATAGAGCGAGGGGCTTGGGGCAGAGGTGGAAGGGTAGGAGAGATGGTGACAAGTGGATGCAGGTAGGGGATTGTTATGATTGTTCCTTGGAAAGGGTGGAGCAGACAGGTGAGTAGGAAGATGAGTGGGTTAGGTCAGGTCAGGAGGGGGAGGGCTGGATATGGGACAAGGCTGGGGGTGGAGGGACTTTGAAGCTGGTGCAGTCAATGTTAATGCCATTGGGCTGGAAGCTTACAAGACAAAATATCAGGCTTTGTTCCTCTAGTTTACTCTGACTGTGGAAGAGGCCAAGGATGGTCATGTCATTAGGGGAGCGGGAGGGGGAATTAAAACAGTTGACAACCAGAAGGTTTGGTTGGTTGGTGTGTGCCGAGAGCAGATGCTGCATGAACCAGTCCCGAGTCTGTGTTTGTTCTCCTCAATACAGACGAAACCGCATCAGGAGCAATGGGGGCAATAGATCAGGTTGGATGAAGTGCAGGTGAACCTCTGCTGGATCTGGAAGGATTGTTTAGGGCCTTGGACGGAGGTGTAGGGGCAGGTATAGAACCTCCTGTGGTTGCAGGGAAAGGCACCAGGTGTAATGGAGGGATTGGTGGTGAGTGTGGAGCTGATGATGGAGTCACTGAATGAATTCACTATGGAAAGCGGACTGGGATGGGGAGGGAAATATCTTTATGGTAGTGGGGCCTGATTGTAATTGGCAGAAATGTAGGAGGACAATGTATTGGATTGGAGACCAGTGGGGTGGTTTATGTGGACTCAGGGGACTGTCTCCTTTTTGTTGGGGGGAGGGGGGATTAAGTGTAGAAGTGCAGGAAATGGAGGAGATACGGTTGAGGGCATCCTTAATTACAGGGGAGGTGAAATTACTGTCCCTAAGGTAGGAAGATATCTGGGATGTTCTGGAGTAGAATGCCTCATCCTGTGAGCAGATGTGGCAGAGGCAAAGGAATTGGAAGCATGGGATAGCATTTTTACAGGTCAATGTTTGAGAGGAGGAGTAGTCAAGGTAGTTGTGGGAGTCCATGAGTTTGAAATGGATGCTGGTGGTGAGTTGGTTTCCGGAGATGGAGACAGAGAGGTCCAGGAAGGGGAGGGAGGTGTCAGGAATAGTCCCGGTGAATTTGAGGGCAGGGCGGAAAGTGTTGGCGAAGTTGATGAAGTGCTCGAGCTCCTCATGGGAGCACGAGGCTGCACTGATACAGTTATCAATATAACGGAGAAAGAGGTGAGGGATGGTGCCGGGGTAGTTGTGGAAGAGAGACCATTCCACAAATCCTACAAAGAAGTAGGCATAGCTCACTCCCATGAGAGTGCCCATGGCCACCCGTTTGGCTTGTTGGAAGTGGGAGGAATTGAAGAAGAAATTGTTGAGATTGTGGACCAGTTTAGCCAAGTGAATCAGAGTGTCAGTGGAGGGGGACTGGGTGGGCCTACGGGAGAGGAAGAAGCAGGGGGCTTTTAGACCCTCCATGTGGGGGATAAAGATGTACAGGGACTGCACGTCCATGGCAAAGATGAAGTGCTGGGGGCCCGGGAGTTGAAAGTTTTGGGAAAGGCGGACAGCGTGGGTTGTGCCATGACTGTGGGTAGGGATGTTCCTGAACCAAAGGTGAAAGAATGGAGTCGAGGTAGGAGGACAATAGCTTCGTGAGGCAGGAGCAGGCAGAGACAATGCATCAGCTGTGACAGTCGTTTTTACAGATTTTGGGTAGGAGATAGAAACGGGCGGTGTGGGGTGGGGAACTGTCAGGTTGGAGGCTGTGGACAGGAGATCTCCCAAAGCGATGAGGTTGTTGATGGCCTGGGTGATGATGGCTTGGTGATCAGAAGTGGGGTCATGATTGAAGGAATGGTAGGAGGAGACATCAGAGAGTTGGCATCTGGCCTCAGCTATGTAAAGATCAGTACGCCTTACTACCACTGTACAGCCCCCTTATCAGTGGGTTCAACAGTGAGGTTGGGGTTACAGCAAAGGGAGCGGAGGGCTGCGCGTTCCAATGGGGACAAGTTGGAATAAGTGAGAAGGCTGGCGAGATCCAATCAGTTTGTTGATCTGTTGCTCCCGATGTGGCTTCCTGTGTATCGGGGAGCAGAAACGCAGACTTGAGGAACGGTTCACGGAGCATCTGCTCTCGGCATACACCAACCAACCTGTCCTTCCGGTTGCCATCCATTTTAACTGCCCCTCCCACTTGCTTTAAGACATGTCCATCCTTGGCCTCATCCACTGTCAGAGTGAGGCCAAACGCAAACTGGAGGAACAACACCTGATATTTCGCCTTGGAATCTTACAGCCCAATGGCCTTTACATCGACTTCACCAGCTTCAAATTCCCTCCACCCTCATCCTTATCTTATGTCCAGCCCGCCCTCTCCTGACCTGACCTAACCTGTCCAACTTCCTACTTAGCTATCTGCTCCTCAATTCCCAAGGACCAATCACAATAACCTCCTGTCTGCATCCACCTATCACCATCTGTCCTACCCTTCCATTCCCCACCACACCCTACTCCTACTTACTTCTGGGCCCCCCTCCCCCTACCTGATGAAGGACTTTGGCCCAAAAAATTGACTTTCCCTTCTCCTCTGATGCTGTCAGACCTGCTGTGCTTTTCCAGCTCCATACCTATAGACTCTGGCTTCCAGCATCTGCAGTCCTTATTGTCTCAAAGCATGTAACTATCCATCATAAAGTGCTTACCAAATTTGGAAATTCCAACCAATGCTGATAACTTAGCTGGATTACTTTATCAAAATCCATCCTACAGCCAAGTGCCGCTTTGCTGGTACATGGCAGTGAAATTTAAATAACCTTAAGACCATTAACCAGTTGCAAAGACTAAAATAATACTTGGTACCACTTTCTGTTCACATTGAACAAGCAGATGACGTGTCAGCACCAAGATGCTTAATAGCATTAACCATTTCATCTCCTTCAGGACCTCTGCTCTACAGGTCGGGGGTGGTGAGTGTTCAGTTACACGGAAAATTATGGAACAAGTTAAGTTGGGGGGAGCGCTCAGCAGAGGTAATTAAAGTTTCTAGAACAAGTAACAGGTCACAGAGTGTGGAAAGGTTTAGGAATCTAACATCAGTCACAGTAGATAAGGGATCAGCTTTGAGAAGGGGGGCAGTCAATGCAGGACTGAGGGTGTTGTACTTAAATGCGTGTAATATATGAAACAAAGTAAATGAGTTGTAGCGCAGACTGAAATTAGCAGGCATGACATTGTGAGTATCAGAAGCTTGGCTGTAAAGGGATCAGGGCTGAGAACTAAATATCCAAGGATATATGTTCTATCAAAAGGATAAGCAGATGGGCTGAGGGAGTGGGATGCCTTGTTAGTAAGAAATAAAATTAAATCGATGACAAGACGTGATATACAACCAGAAGGAGTAGAATCTGTGCGCGTAGAATTAAGGAACTGCAAGGGCAAAAAAAAACTCTGATGGGAATTGTGTATAGGCCTCCTAGCAATAATTAGGAATGGGGAAGAAAATAAAGCAGGAGTTAGAAAAGGCATGTAAAAAAGGCACTTTTACAATAATCACGGGTGACTTCAATATGTAGGTGAATTGGGAAATCAGGTTGGCAGCAGACGTAAGAAAAAGAATTTATGGAATGTCTACAAGAATTTTTTTTGGAGCAGCTTGTGATAGAACCCACTAAGGAACAGGCAATTCTGGATTTGGTGATGTATACAGAGTCAGACTTGATTAGGAAGCTGAAGGTTTAAGGAACACCTAAGAGATAGATCCTCCGCTCCCTCCACTCCAATCCCAACCTCAGCATAAAACCCACGGACAAGGAAGGCGCGGTTGTAGTATGGCTCACTGACCTCTACATTGCCGAGGCCAGGCGCCAACTCTCCGACACCTCCTCCCCCCTTGATCATGACCCCACCCCCAACCACCAAACCATCATCTCCCAAACCATCCACAACCTCATCACTTCAGGTGACCTCCCACCCACCGCCTCCAACCTCATCGTTCCCCAACCCTGCACCGCCCACTTCTATCTCCTTCCCAAAATCCACAAACCTGAATGCCCTGGTCGACCCATTGTCTCTGCCTGCTCCTGCCCCACCGAACTTATCTCCACCTATCTGGACTCCATTTTCTCCCCCTTGGTCCAGAAACTCCCCACTTATGTCCATGACACAACCCACACCCTCCACCTTCTCCAAAACTTACAGTTCCCCGGTCCCCAACACCTCAACTTTACCATGGACGTACAGTCCCTATACACCTGCATTCCACATGCAGATGGCCGAAAGGCCCTCCGCTTCTTCCTGTCCCACGGGCCCGTCCAGTCCCCCTCCACTGACACCCTCATCCACTTAGCCAAACTCGTCCTCACTCTCAACAAATTCTCTTTCAATTCCTCCCACTTCCTACAGACAAAGGGGTGGCCATGGGTACCCACATGGGCCCAAGCTGTGCCTGCCTCTTTGTAGGTTACATGGAATAATCCCTCTTCTGTACCTACACTGGCCCTAACCCCCACCTCTATCTCCGTTACATTGATGACTGTATCGGCGCCTCCTCGTGCTCCCAAGAGAAGCTCGAACAGTTCATCCACTTCAATAACACCTTTCACCCCAACCTTAAGTTCACTTGAACCATCTCTGATACCTCCCTCTCCTTCCTGGACCTCTCTGTTTTCATCTCTGGCAACCACCTGGAAACCGATATCCATTTCAAGCCCACCGACTCCCACAGCTACCTAGAATACGCCTCCTCCCACCCACCTTCCTGCAAAAATGCCATCCCCTATTCCCAATTCCTTCGCCTCCGCTGCATCTGCTCCCAGGATGAGGCATTCCACTCCTGTACATCTCAGATGTCCTCGTTTTTCAAGGACCGCAACTTCCCCCCTTCAGTGGTCGAGAACGCCCTCAACAGTGTCTCCCGTATTTCCTGCAACTCATCCTTCATACTCCCTCCCCATAATAACAACGAAAACAGAATCCCCCTTGTCCTCACATACCACCCCACCAACCTCCGGATCCAAAGCATCGTCCTTCGACACTTCTGCCATCTGCAATCCGACTCCACCACCAAAGACATTTTTCCCTCCCCACCTTTATCTGCTTTCTGGAGGGACCACTGTCTCCGGGACTCCTTTGTCCACTCCACACCGCCCCCAGCCCCACCACACCTGGCACTTTTCCCTGCAACCGCAGGAAGTGCTACACCTGCCCCTACACCTCCCCCTCACCCCTATCCCAGGCCCCAAGAAGACCTTCCACATCAAGCAGATGTTCACCTGCACATCTGTTAATGTGGTGTACTGTATCCACTGTTCCTGTTATGGCCTCCTCTACATCAGGGAAACCAAACGGAGGTTTGGTGACCGTTTTGCAGAACACTTAGTCTTGGTTCGCACTGAACAACTGCACCTCCCAGTCGCGAACCATTTCAACTCCCCCTCCCATTCCTCAGACAACATGCCCATCCTGGGCCGCCTGCAGTGCCACAATGATGTCACCCGAAGGTTGCTGGAACAGCACCTCATATTCCACTTGGGAACCCAGCAGCCCAATGGTATCGACGTGGACTTCACAAGCTTCAAAATCTCCCCTCCCCCTACTGCATGCCAAACCAGCCCAGCTTGTCCCCGCCTCCCTAACCTGTCCTTCCTCCCACCTATCCCCTCCTTCCACCTCAAGCACCACTGCCATCTCCTACCTACCAGCCTCATCCCGCCCCGTTGACCTGTCCATCCTCCCTGAACTGACCTACCTCCTCCCTAACTCTTCACCTTCACCCACCTTTACTGACTCCATCCCCGCCTCTTTGACCTGTCTGTCTCCTCTCCACCTATCCTCTCCTCTATCTATCTTCTATCTGCCTCCCCCCTTTCCCTATTTATTTCAGAACCCTCTTCCCCTCCCCCATTTCTGAAGAAAGGTCTAGGCCTGAAATGTCAGCTTTCCTGGACCCCTGATGCTGCTTGGCCTGCTGTGTTCATCCAGCTCTACACGTTGTTATCTCAGTGACTATAATATGTTTGAATTCACCCTGTAGTGGAAGAAGATTAAATCAAATGTAATGGTATTACAATTGAGTAAAGGTAACTACAAAGATATGAGGGAGGACCTGGCCATAGTTGATTGGAAGGGGAGTCTAGCAGGGAAGATGGTGGAGCAGCAATGGTAGAAGTTTCTGGCAGTAATTCAGAATGCATAGCAGAAATTCAGCCCAAGGAAGGAGAATCATACTAAGGGGAGGATGAGACAACCGTCGCCGGAAAGGGAAGTTAAGGGCAGCATGAAAACAAATGAAAAGCGTACAATGTAGTGAAGATTAGTCGTAAGTAAGAGGATTGGGGAGCTTTACAAACCAGCAGATGGTAACTACAAAAGCAACAAGGGAGGGAAGATTGTCTATGAAAGTGAGCTATCTAGTAATATAAAAGAAAATTTCAAGGGTTTTTTTTTCAGATATGTAAAAGGTAAGAAAGAACATGGACATTGAACCACTGGAAAATGAGGCTGGAGAAGAATAATTGGGAAACAAAGAAATGACAGAACTGAAGAGGTACTTTGCATCACATTTTACAGGAGAAGACACCTGCAGCATACCAGAACTTTAAGAGAGTCCGGGGACAGAGCTGAGTGTAATGGCCATCACTAAGAAGATGGTGCTGGGGAAGCTGAAGGGTCTGAAGATGGATAAACCATCTGGATCAGAAGGACTATACCCCAGAGTTGTGAAGAAGATAGCTGAGGAGATCATAGAGGTATTGGTGTGATCTTTCAGGAATTAATAGCGTCAAGGAGAGTCCCAAAGGACTGAAAAATGGCTAATGCAACCCTCCTGTTAATGAAGTGAGGGAGGCAGAAGGCAGGAAAATATAAGTAAATTAGCCTAACTTTATCACTGGTGTGATTGTAGAGTCCACTATTATTGGTCATCTTACGGCGTACTTTGAAGTGCATGGTAAAATAGGATTTAGTCAGCATGGCTTTTTCAAGGGCAGGTCATGCCTGATAAGTCTGTTCAAATTTTCTGAAGAGGTAATGAGCAAATTAGACAGGGGAGAGTCAGCAGATGTGATACATTTGAATTTCCAGAAGACCTTTGACAAGGTCACACAGGAAGCTTCCAAACAAGACAAAAACCCACGGTGTCAGGGGCATGGTATTGGCGTGGATAGAGAACTGGCTGACTAGCAGAAGGCTCTATGTCTTATGGAAGTCATTTGGGCTATTCAGGGTTGGGATCGTCTTGGCCTCTAATTTTTACCAGTGTCTTATCTACTGGGATTTGGCTCAGTTCTTCCAGCAGGGGGACATTGTACGAAGTCAAATTAAAAACTAAAATCCTCACCATTTTAAAATGTGAGGACAGCAGTGTACATGAATCATAATGCCTCAACAACCCTTTCTATTGCATGAAGTATATGTTACCATAGTTAAACCTTTCAGGCACTTCACTATTAGCCCTCTGGTAGATTGGCAGCAGTTATAGCTTCGAAAAGTATGGTTTTTTTACCTAATATAATCCAAAATCTACAAGTGGCTTATTGAGGATGATACGTAAGTTTGTGTACTACAGAACAAAGGTATCAAGAACTTATCCAATGGTGTGCATTAGCATTGCCAATTTGCAGTTGGCAGCGTGAGAGCCATCACATATAATGACTGAGTCTCTTTCTGTTATGCATGCCAGGTGTATTATTTAGCATCTTCCTATGAGTTCCATCAATGTGATTGATTGTTTGTTGATGAAATGATTTATTGTCACATGTACCAAAGTACAGTGAAAAGCTTTGTTTACAAGCAATGCAGGCAAATCATAGTAAGCAAGGATGTACAGATCAGAGATGTAAAAAGACTTAGACAGAGGCATACATGTTACATTGCACAGGGCATGCACTAGGCAAAATCAACATTAGCAAGGTCAGCATTATTTGATGCCAGAGAGTCCATTCATCAGTCTAATAACAGCCGGGAAGAAGATGTTCCTGAAACTACTGGTGCACGTATTCATGTTTCTGTACCTTTCGCCTGACAGAAGAAGTTGTAGGAGATCATTATTGGGCTTAGATGTGTCTTTGATGATATTGGCAGCCTTTCTGCGGCAGTGAGCCATGTAAATAGAGTCCATGGATGGAAGGTCAGTTTCCGTGATGGTCTGGGCTGTGCACACCACCTTCTGTAGTTTCTTACGGTCCTGGGCAGAGCAGTTGCCATTCCAGGCCGTTACGTACCCAGATAGTATGCTTTCAATGGTGCATCTGTAGAAGTTGGTGAAGGGCGTTATGGACATGCCAAATTTCCTGAGCCGCCTGAGGAAGAAGAGGCATTGTTGTGCCTTCTTGGTTGTCGATCTACATTGGAAGTCCAGGACAGGTCGTTGGTTATCATCACTCTGAGAAACTTGACCCTCTCCACCCTCTCAACCTCTCCCAGCACTTTGAGGAAGATAGCAATGCTGTGGAATGCGATGCAGGTATATTGATGAAGGGAGGAGTCTTACAGAATATAGTATTAGTGACTTGATGAATGGAGAACTGCACAGCACTTTGGATGACGTTCCATGTGCCAGCTGTTCCTGACTGAGGTGACCCTCACACATAAAATTTCAGTCATTGTAGTCACTAACAAGGCAGCGATGAATTTAGAACGTGGTTGGAAGTTCTCCCATTTGCTCATCTTTAAAGGCAGCACCTCCCTCTGCATTCTCTATGAATATTCGTCCTTCTGAGTATACAAGGATACAAGTTAGATGTCTGACTGCCCCTATATCTGACCTGTGTTCTCTGCATAACGTACACATGTGGTGAGAATATGTGTTTGCCCTATTTATTTATCACATACCTCCTTTTGTAAGCAATTCCTATATGTAGATATAGATGTAAATGTAGATATAGATATCAATATAGAAGTAGATATAGATATCGATATAGATGTAGATGTAGATGTAGATGTAGATATAGATATAGATATAGATATCGATATAGATATAGATATAGACATAGATATAGATATAGATATAGACATAGATGTAGATATCAATATAGAAGTAGA
>JAHRHZ010000111.1:37875938-37919084 GCA_024137785.1 Ginglymostoma cirratum
ATAGATATAGATATAGATGTAGATATCGATATAGATGTAGATGTAGACATAGATATAGATATAGATATAGATATAGACATAGATAGACAAAGAAGTTGATAAGGAAACAGACAGCAGCTCCAAAAGTATACGACATATTAACCATCTCTTCCGGCTGCACACTCACAAAATTTCAATAGCAATAAAACATGATCCATGCATTTCTTCAAACTACCCACTTTTCTGTGGCATTATTTACAGGTAAACCTTGTGTGAGTGCTACACCTAGGCACCACTACAGTGATTTCAATGCCGAGCCCATCAATGAGGAATGTTTTAGTTCATCTGATACAAAAACAGCATAAATGGATGTACTTGAATGTTATCTAACATTGTTCATAACATGATTCTGGACAGCCTTACCATTATCACTGACTCAAAATCTGGGACGTTATCATCATTCCACTTCATTATTTCTTGTATTCCCTTTGACTGGTAGACCGCTAACGAAGTGTGAAACTGCTTCGAAATAAAAAACAGACCAAATCCACCACTTTCCAAACCTCAATATTGGATTTTATTTTTGCACCCTTTCACAGGTGACTTGAAATCAAACTATATCGAATAAAAGGAAATCCACCCCGCCAGGTTTCTGAACCCTCTGACTGATCTTTGTGTCTGGGCCAATAGGCAGTTCCTACACTCAGGGGTCAGTAAGTGAGCTTTTTAATTAGATTTTGGGCAGACCATTAACCTTAGAAACCATTGGAATACTGTAACTGATTCTTTCATCCAGGATCTATGCTTAACTTTGAATCTGCAGGAGGACACCCTAACTGCATGTCCATGCAGAAAAAAAAAAGAAAATGTCCCAACTGCATGGCATGATTATATCTTACATCTCCCCTTCTTAAACCTCATCC
Source organism: Ginglymostoma cirratum (assembly GCA_024137785.1). Taxonomy (NCBI): domain Eukaryota; kingdom Metazoa; phylum Chordata; class Chondrichthyes; order Orectolobiformes; family Ginglymostomatidae; genus Ginglymostoma; species Ginglymostoma cirratum. The sequence goes on from JAHRHZ010000111.1 coordinate 37,876,841, forward strand.
ATGATTGACCTTTCCAAAACTCTGCTCCAGCTCATCGAAATAAATTAGATCATGTTCACTGGAGAATTGAAGGTGAAGGTAGATAAGTACAAGTTGGAGAAATGATTAGAATGCTGACAGGGTCGACAAAATGAATCATAGAATCCCTACAGTGTGGAAACAGGCCCTTTGGCCCAACAAACCTCAGAGCATCCCACCCAGACCCATCCCCCTAATCTACACCTCCCTGAACACTACAGGCAAGTTAGCATGGCCAATCCACCCAACCTACACATCTTTGGACTGTGGGAGGAAACTGGAGCACCTGAAGGAACCCCACAGAGACACAGGGAGAATGTGCAAACTCCACACAGACACTTACCCAAGGCTAGAATTGAACCTGAGTCCTGGAGGCTATGAGGCAGCAGTGCTAACCACTGGGCTACCGTGCCACCCCAATCTGTGTCCACAGCCCAGACCAACACAAAAGCCAATCTCCCATCCTTGGACTCCAGCTATACTTCTCGCTGCCACGGAAAGGCTGCCAACTTCATCAAAGACCACTCCCACCCTGGTAATACTCTCTTCTAATGTCTTCCATCAGGCAGAAGCTACAGAAGCTTGAACATGCTTACCAATGGGCTCAAGAACAGCTTCTCCCCAGTTGTCATTAGACTTCTGAATGGATCTCTCTAATTTCAAGTCTCATATTGACCTTGCTTTTGTGCACCACCTGTACAGCCATAACCCTGTATGCCTCACCCTGTCTAAAAAACTCTATGATCTGTATGTCGTTATATATTATGGTCTGCCTGTACTGCTCACAAACAAAACTTTTCACTGTAATTGGGTACATGTGACAGCAATAAATCAAATCAAATCAAATGTCAAGTATATATATTATATACATAAGAAACATAAGAAACAGGAGTATAACTAATCATTCAGCCCTTCAAGCCTGCCCTGCCATTCAATAGGTTCATGGTTTACCTGTTCGAAACCTCAACACCCCTTCCATGCAAGCTCCTCATGACTCTTGACTCTCTGATAATTTGAAAACCTACTTACTCTGTAAATACGAGAGATCTAACTTGCACAACTCTCCAGGGTTAGAGGATTGAAACATTCACTACCCTCTTCACTACCCAAGATGCATCACAGAGAGGGAGCAGGCTAGAATTTATGGCCACAATGTGTAAATAGCTCAAATCATGTGCTGAAAATGAGTGAACTAGTAAAGATTTTCTGAAGTCACGTTCTCTTGACTTGATCATTACTTTGAATTGGTCAACATGGGTTTTTATGAATGTACAATATTGCACAATAATAGTTTGGTCTGCAAAAGTAGACGAAACTGAAATGTAATTTATAAACTCTTTTTATTCATGTACTTGATGAGGGCATCACTGGTTAGGCCCGCATTTAGAGCCCATCCCTAATTGCCCAGAGGGCAGTTAAGAGTCAACCACAATGCTCTGGGTCTGGAGTCACATGTAGGCCAGACCAGGGAAGGATGGCAGTTTCCTTCCCTAAAGTGAACCAAATGGTTTCTCCAACAATTCACAGAATCAAAGAATCCCTACAATGTGGAAGATGCCATTCAGCCCAACAAGTCCACACCGTCCCTCCAAAGAGCATCCCATGCAGACCCAGCCCCCTACCCCTGCATTTCCACATACCTAACCTAAACATCCCTGAACACTATGGGCAATTTAACAAGGCCAATCCATCTACCCTGCATATCCCTGGACTGTGGGAGGAATCCAGAGCACCCAGAGGAAACCCACACAAATACAGGGAGAATGTGCAAACTCCACACAGACAGGCAGATGAGGGTGGAATTGAACCTGGGTCCCTGGTGCCATGAGGCAGCAGTGCTAACTAATTGACAATGGATTCATGATCATTATTAGACTCTTAATTCCAGATTTTTTTTTTATTGAATTCAAACTCCACCAACTGGCATGGTGGAATTCAAATCCAAGGCCCCGGAACATTACATGTGTTTCTGGATTAACAGTCCAGCAATATTACCACTAGGCTATTGCCTCCCTTTTCAACAATTATCACAGTTTAGGTTTTCTATTGGTTTTCAAAAGGACTGAATAATAAGATGTTAAGATCTTCATGATTGTTTTCCATAATGCTGGTATTAGGAACTTACTAAAAAGCTTTTACGACATGATGATCCTGCACATTGCACCAATTAAACAAATTAATGCACTTTTAACCCTGCAGTGTGTGCTACGTACAAGGTACATTACAGAAATATACCAAAGATCCTTAAACAACACCTTCCAAACCCACGACAACTTCCATCTAGAAGGACAAGGGCAACAGATGGGAACACCACCACCTACAAGATCCCTTCCATACTACCTACCATCCTGACTTATATATGGAGCTGTGTCTTCGTTGTTGTTGAGTCGAAATCCAGGAATTCCTTCCCCAATGGCATTGTAGGTCAAACTATATCACATGCACTGCCATGATTCAAGAAGGCTACTCAACACCACCTTCTAAAGGGCAACTAGGGACGGGCAATAAATGCTGGCCCAGCCAACAATGTCCATGTCCCATTAATTAATAAAAAATAATTTACCGTTATGAAAGAATAATTTGGACATCCAGGCAGTGCCTTATCACAGTATGGAAATCTTATTGGGTTTAATTACATTTTATATTCCTGCAGCATTAAGAATGGTTTTAAAAACATCACTCCACTTTAACAAGAGTCAAAGAAGCAATAATTCCAGAAAAATTTGCATGAAAACTTTATAAGCTGTTTCCTGGATCTCTGGATCCAATCAATCCAATTTAAATGAATTGAAGATTGAGAGTTCATTAAAAATAGATTAGGGTTAGTTTTTACATTAAAGATTCAGATTGATTGATAATTGTAAAATTTGCTGGAAATGCACAAAGTATTTTGTTGTTACGCATCAGAGCCTCAGCTTAAAACTTATGATAACGGACTGTCACGTCAGCTTGAATCTAATCGTGGCTTATTATGTGACAACTTTCTTCTCTGCCTTAACCCACTCTAAGGATTTCATAAAGCATGGAACATTGTTCAATCATTTTGGATATTTCTTCTATATACAATGCACAATTAGTCTATCGTGCATTCTATACCACCTATTTTGCTGCAGAGGAAAGGCGTAACATAAGTCCTGTCTGATCCCTAAAGGGGATTAAGCAAAGCTTCAGAATATGTATTCATGTCCCCATCTCCATCCCACAAACCTAGCCAACTGTCCTTCTCAGAGGACAGCCTTCTATTCACTGGTTCCTGGGAAATTGAGCATAAATGACGGATGTGATGCTTCAGTTATATAGGGCAACTCAAATATTGAGTGCAGTTTGATCTCCTCACATAAGGGTTAAAAATGCAATTGAAGTGGCTCAGAGGAGATTTATTTGACCAATACTTGGAGTGGGTGAGTTCTTCTACGAGATTGGCTTGGCTTGTTTCCACTAGAGGTTCGAAGACTGAGAGGTGACTTGACTGATGCTTATAAAGTGCCGGAATGGTCTTGACAGAGGAGACAAGTAAAGGATGCTTCCACTTGTAGACAATTATAGAACTAGAGGCCAGTGACAAAGATGAGGAGAAAATGTTTCTCTTAAAGGGTTTTGTAAGTTTGGAATTTTCTGCTTCAGAAGGCAGTGGTGAGGGAGCCATTAAATATTTTTAAGTCAGAAGCAGATGTATTTTCATTAGAAAAGGAATCAACGGTTATTGGGGATAGATATGGATGTGGAATTTGAAACAAAAACATGTCATTCTTATTGAATGATAGACTTAAGGTGCCAAGTGATTCACTTCTGCTCCAATTTTTTATGTTCATATCCAACTACTTGTAGTCTTAAAGATGAATTTCATTTGCTCAACACATTTCCATTGAAACTCATCACATTCCCTCCAGACCCATCTCTATGTATTGGAGCACGTGCAAACAATTATTTTTATATATCTACAACAATTTCCATAACTGATCCGCTATTCGTTTTCTTCCAAATATTTTTATCAAACAAAACAATTATTCACAGGATGTATCAGTAATAAAGCAGAGTCCATCTTGTGTTTCCATCAAGTAATTCTGTACCGAAGCCGAAATATTTCCTCTCCATCCTTTGAAGCCCTTGCCCATCCATCCAAAACCACCCACATTGCCAATGAAGAGGAACTTGGTGCTAGATTCAATGTCTGGATTTATTGACGTCCAAGTTAACGTTAAAAAGAAATGAAGTGCCTAATAGAAAAGGACTGTTCCTTCAGTTAGCTTGAAATCATGTAAATTGTCAAAGGGCAGTTAGAGTTGTCACAGGCAGAATTGATGATGGGTCTTCAGTATTACACTCATGGAATTTAATCACTATTTTATCTCCTCAATTTAGGAAAGAACACTAGACCAATGAATGGTTCGTTACTATTGTACGGTGGCTAGGTGATTAGCACCTCTGCCTCACAGCAACAGGGACCCAGGTTCAATCCTAACCTCAGGTGAATGTCTGTGTGGAGTTTGCACATTCTCCCTGTGTCTGTGTGAGTTTCCCTCAGATGCTCCAGTTTCCTCCTACAGTCCAAAGATATGCAGGTTAGGTGGATTGGCCATGCTAAATTTCCCACAGCATCCAGGAATGTTCAGACTAGGTTGAATAGCCATGGAAAATGCAGAGTTACAGGGATGGGTTGGGTCTGGGTGGGATGCCTTTCGGAGGATTGGTGTGAAATTGATGGGCCAAATAGCCTGCTTCCACACTGTAGGGATTCTATGATTGTCTCATGCTGAGGATAATAGCACTAGGGTTGGTCATGAAATGAAGTTTAACCTCATTTGTTGGCGCAAAGGAGAGCAGATGGTAAATATGGTGCAAGAGTAAATGATAGTTCCTTTGGAGATGTGAGATTAGAGGAAAAGGTAAGTTTATGGGAAAATCAAGTTGGAGGTGGAGGAAACAGCAGAAGAATTCCTATGAAAGCTTTTTCTTTGGTTGCAGATCTTCCAAGTAAACAATGAGCAACATTCCAACCCCACACGAGTTTTGCGTGGAATGACATTCATTTCTTACTTCCAGACTATGTCATGTCTCTCCATCTGTTGTCACTGTATCAGAATCATAATGAATTGATGTATGACAATGGTTTGATCTTTAAATCCAAAAAAACCTACAATGCACAGTTCTACTTATGACTGTGAGACGATTAGATAGCTAACAAATCAACAAAGATGGAAATAATCGTCAGTAGTGCTTAATGATATGTCATCTATAGTAGAGCTCCCTGATTCCGTCATGCTTTACCTTAATTGTCTTCTGATGCAATTTAATGTTTTCCCTATGTTTGGATGATTTTCTGGAACAAAAACAAAGTTGCTGGAAAAGCTCAGCAGGTCTGGCATCATCTGTGGAAGAGAAAACAGAGTTAACGTTTTGGGTCCGGTGACCCTTCCTCAGAACTGGCTAAGATTTTCTTTTCTTTTATAAATTTGTTCACCATCAACAGTATTGTTTTGAATGATTTCTTCCTGATAAGTGAACCAGGGCCAAAAGAACAGCTGCTGATTTCCAGCACAGAATTACAATGTCACTACAAAATTGATGTCTTTCATAAAACTAGGAAAGGATCAATTTTGTGAATGCGTGTTGCCGGAGGAGCATAAATTATAAAATTATTTGCACTTTCCCCATGATTTCTATACTTAAATTAATGAGTGGATTTCATAAAATCTTCCTTCCACAATATCAAGTGAGGAGTTATAAATGGTAAGTTAAAAATATCTTACTTCATTCTGATATGTCAAACAAGCATGTCATTAATCCAGATTGCATCTTGCAACCTGCATTTAGGCTGAAACAGATTTTATAAGCTTCTTACTTCATATTATACAATAAAGGATGTGCCCTTGATGACACTATTTTTGGTTTTTTTTACTACTTTCACTATCAAAGGGCAGCGTTTAAAGAATTCTTTTAATCCAGAAGCGTGGTGGGGATCTGGAGCTCACTATCTGGAAGGAGATATAATTCTTCAGTGGAGTATTAAGGGAGTGCTACATAGTTGATGTTACTTCCCTTTGACTGAGACCTTTAAACCAAAACGTATCACCTCAGGAAAATAATAACCGATAATCTGGAGGATGTGGGCAGTGGATGATGCATTTGGTTCCCACAAAGCAACAGCGCTTGGAGAACTGGATTTTGAATTCTATAGTATTGATGTGGCCAGATGCAAGATCTTTCAATTGTGTTAAGCTTCCTGAGTGCAATTCTGGAGGAACTTATACAGATGAGTGTTGAATTTTCCATCACACTGTTAATTTTGTAAACAGCTGGTTTGTGATGCAGAGTGACACCAACAGTATAGGTGCAATTCCTGCGCCAGCTGAAGTTACCATGAAGGACTCTCCTTCTCAACCTCTCCCCTCGCCTGAGGTATGGCCAGAGAAACATCGGATCATGAGTGGGCCATTCAGACCCTCTAACCTGTCCCACCATTCAATGAGAACATGGCTGATCTGTGGTCGAACTCCATATACCTGCTTTGGACCATCTCCCTTAATACTTTTGCTTTACAAAATTTATTTATTTCAGGATTAAAATTTACAATTGAACAATTGCTGTTTGTGGATAGTTCCAAACATCTACCACCCTGTGGCAACTTTACCTTCCCCACTAATTTTGTAAATTTTGTAATTTTAGAGGGTTTGAAGGTTCAAGATGTGAGACACTCAAAGTCCAAATTCTGCTCCATTCTTGTAACCATGGCATTAACCAAACCAGTTCGGTCCAACAGTGAATGTCTTACATAAACTGCTGCCATATTTACTGCCATAACACTTATCATTGCATTTCAAATCACTTCATTTTTGTTAAGGCCTTTCAAACATTTCTAATCAATTTGCAGTGTTATATGCATCCAAATTCCTTCTTTATCAACATCAGATTAATTGTTGTTTATCTCATCTATAATTTGTGGAATCGTGTTGTGCACAAAAGTGGCTACAAAATTATCTATGATAAGCAGTAACTATGTTTCAAAGGTAAGCCATTGATAAGAAAGTACTTTGGAACATCTACTGCATGTGATTAGATGCTGCATCAATAAATGTTCTTACTTTCTTTACCTTATGAACAGATGATTATCTTGTTCCTTTTCTTGACTTATCTGACATTCAATTGAATTCCAATTAATTTCCCTTTTATAGAAAGAAGTCATAGAATCCCTACAGTGTAGAAGCAATCAATTTGGCACATCAAGCCAACACTGAATCTCCAAAGAGCAACCCAACCAGACCCAGCCTGTTTCTTTATCCCTGTAATCCTGTATTTACCACAGCTAATTCACCTAACCTATGCATCCCTAGACACTACGGGCAATTGAGCATGGCCAATCCACCTAACCTGCATATCTTCAGCCTATTGGAAGAAACTGGAGCACCTGGAGCAAATATGCACAGAATGTGCAAACTCCACACTTACTGTCACCCAAGGCTGGAATCAAACCCAGGTCCCCACACTGCGAAACAGCAGTGCTAACCACTGAGCCACCATCTCAAATATCTGGAGTACATTTTACCAATGAAGTGCAGTTGGTGATGTTGTGTTAGGTTCCATTGTCAGAATGTAAATATCCCTTAAAAAACACACCGATGATATCGTCACTACATCATAACATGTAACCTTTGGGTATAAAGGTCTCATTTTCCATCGTACCTTCAATCATTTCAAGCATGGCATTCTACTGGAAGCCTGTTCCTCTGTATAGACCTAAAGATTAGCATTAGCCTAGATACTTATGTGTTTGAGGAAGGTAATATTTGTACATAATAATTTTGATAAATATATTGAGTTCCTCAAAAATCACAATACCCACATGAAGTTTCTTATATAATGGAAAGGAAATAAGCACGACTTAATCAACAAAACACATGACAGAAACTGTCGCTGTCTATAAAAAACTCTGATATCATGCTGTTAGATAGTTGAAAAAATAATTGATCGGAGACTTGCCAATAGCTTTGGACAAGAAAGTCAGTCACAGGGAGAATTCCTCACCCGTGAGCAGCATCATTATCCATCAGTAAAAGTAGCTGTACAGATCTGTAAAGAGGCATTAATCACCGAGAAAACAGTTACATTTTTTATGATTGAAATACAAATTCTTTCAAGTGTGAATAAACTTCTAAGATTGCCAATGTGATAATACAATGGCTTTAAGAGTGTATTTTGTCCTGTTTTTATTTTGAAAAGAGGTTTTGAGCCAGAGATGATGAGCTGTCTCTTCAAAGCCAAAGAAGCCAACAGCTTACCAGGCCCTTGGATTTTTTTGTAGAATTAGAACAATAGAAGCAGAAAGAATGCGTGGAAGCAGGATCCCACAAAACCATGGATTTAGTTTAGCTTTCAGTTGTTGGGGTTTTGCAGTTGGTTCTGGAAGCTGCCATACATGTCATTACCAGAGTTTTCTCTTTGTGTTCTTTCCGCCTGGGCTGGAGAATTGCATGTGAGACAATCTATTTTACTGAATTTGCCTTTGCCATGGGTGTGTTTATAGGGTTTTATTACTTTGGAACAGTTGATGTGTAGGAGCTAATAATCTATTATTCATTTAAGTTTTTCAATAAAGTAATACCTATTTTTCTTTCTTTTGTTTGTATTTTGATTGTACTGTAAACTAAAGTGTGTTTAGCTTGAAAGCTGGTAGTGTGACCAATCAAATCACATCTGGAACACTGTGCCTTAAACTTGCCTATAAATAAGATAAATGTTAGTGTCTAAGCTATTTCCCTGATATGTTTTGAGGGAGTTTGCTCTGGTCCATAATGCTTAATTAAACAAAATAAAAAGGCTGAAGTGCATACTTGAGCTGGGATACAAGGCAATGCAGTGCAGAAATTGGGAAGTTGATAATTAGATTCCAGGAACTCTCTCCCTAAAGCATTGTGGGTCAACGCACAACAGGTAGATTGCAATGGTTCAAGACAGCAGCTCACCACCACCTTCTCAAGGGCAACTAGGGATGGGCAATAAAAGCATGTCCCAGCCAGTAATGCAAAAAACCCACAAATGATTTTTTAAAAATGTCCTTCTGACAGTTGATGCTGAGTAATTGTCTCTCATAACAATAGCTGCAATGTCTTTGTTCTTAAGAAGGAACAGTTTAAATATATACTGACATGAAATCAGTGAATTACAGTTTAAAGAGGGATAGCGCAATGCTTTTGAGGTGGAATCATGGGCAGCAGAAACTTCATTATGGATTGGGCATCCAATAACACCTTTGCTGAATTACAACTGTTCAAACAACATATACTGTTCTACTTTACAGAGCAAACAGTGGATGATCACTAGACAAGTCCTTTAGAAATCTTGGTTGCCATTGGAAAGGAGAGGCTTCACAGAATGGTCACATCTGGTCTTCCCATGGTTGCTTACAATAATCCAGCAAAGATCTAGAAAGTTCTCAAAGACCAACTCAAAGTAAGAATTAATTTTGGGATTAACAGACTCCAATTCATGTCATATGGGCAGCAATCTTTATGTTAGTCCTGTACCAGCCTTAGACCCTTACATCCCTTTGACCAAGAATATCAGATAAATGCCTTTGCAGTAAACATGGAAATGGTGAAAGCTCTGGTAAGGGCAGTGTCAGCCCAAGAGTCCCAACTCATAGAATTGAGACACAATGGTAAAGGATGGATGCATTACAGCAGCTCAACCTTCCCTAATCACCCACCTCCCAGAATTTAACAGTGTAAAACAGAGATGGAGTTGAGCCAACAAGGGGTAGAGGTGTTACTGTAATTCTAAGGAGTCAGATTCTATCTCAAGTACTGCCTTCTCCCACTCAATGTCCATTACAATTCTTCCCTCTCAGGTCCTTTATTCTTTTTCCCAAGTTCTGGGGTTTCAGGGGATTTTGGGGATATGTATCCAATGATGCTTGTCAAGGGGTTTGAACATTAAAGATATTTTGCATTCATGAAAAGCGGCAATTTTTTGCTGATAATGTAAGAAGTGGGACAAGTATTTTTCAACATTAACATCATATATGAGTAATATGAGGGATTTTTTTCAATAGGACTTATAATCACAATTCTCTAAGCTTGTAAAGAAATGAAAAATGACTTCCCAATTTATGTTTTCTGAAAACCATCACTTCTTATATTAGGATTTATTACATTCTGCATGATATTTGTAATTACAATTAAAGATTTTATCAATGTTAATAATTCAGCTTGTCTAAAATGTAGATTACCATTTCTATAATATTTGTACACAAATCACTCATCGTCTTATATTTATTGTAGATCCTGCTGGTTATGAATTTACCTGCAGTGATATGTTGAAGTACCTATAGAGTATATCAGAGTGTTACAAAATGTTATTAATTCTGAAACAAAGATTATATAGCTCACAACTTTTGCAAAAGATGTTGAAATTTTGGCAATGCAGTAACATAAGAGAAAGTATAATTGCATTTACTTGATGCTCATTTCAGATCTGAACGGTGATGCTCTTTTGATTTGATTGTCAACTCTGATTTGATTTGCATCAGAACAGACAAACAGTGACATTTTTAAGATTAACATATTTGTAATTTCTGACAGTGAATTTTCTTTTTCACTTGTAGACGAGGGGAGAATTAATTTATTTCTAGTCGATCCAAAAAGATTGGGAAGCAGGGGCACAGAATTAAAGAGAACGGTAAAAAGAATCAGAGATGCTTTGAGGCAAAGGGAAACATGTAGGCTGTCATTATTTGGAACATAGAGACCCTGAAAAGCCTAGTGAAGCGAATTCAAGGGTAGCTTTGAAAAAGGGTAAATAAATACTTGAGGGGAAAACACTGCATGTCTATTTGTAAACTGCAGTAGATTGGGGTTAATTGGATCGCTGCGCCAAAGAACCAAATAGCTTGAAGCACTTACAGACGTATTGAACTCTTTTCAAACAAAACGGAGATACAACAAAAAAAAAAGATTGTGGATGCAACTTCAATGGCTTCCTGGAAATGGCGAGAGACCCTGGACAGTGACATCTGTGTCAAGGAAGCTTCAGAGTGGTAGACTTAGAAGGGCAAAAGTGCAATGCAAATGGAATTGTCATCTACTGAGAGTTATCTCAGACTCTGAATGTGGCAGGAGAAAAGACAGCAGCATATACTTAATATAATTGAATAAAAGCAAAATATTGTGGCTGCTGAAAATCTGAAACAAACACAGGAAATGTTGGAGCAATTTAGTAAGTCTGGCAGCAACTGCAGAGAGAGAACCAGAGAAACTTCTTCAGAAGTGCTGTTCTAAGGATGAATCGCACCAGACTCAAAACATTAATTCTGTTTCTCTCTCCACAGATGCTGCCAAAACTGTTGAGTTTATCTAATTTTCCATGTTTATTTATGAACAGAGGTTAAAGGCCAGTTTACTCTGTATGCGTGCTCTAATGAAAGTATTTGTCTGTCTGTGTGCCAGTGAGCTGAGCTGCTCATGGGTGCCATTGGGCTTATATCCTGGTACATGCCAACCTGGGTTTGCCAATCTGTAGTTAAGATCACAGTCAAAGAACAATCCAGTCCTGTGTTGCAGGTAAAGGACTCTCTTATTCTGAGTGCTAGATGTCAGCTAGACAGCAAACCAGTTAAAATGATACATGACAAAAGAAGGACTCTCTCCTTCTGAATGTTACCAATCACCCACCATCGAAAAGAGACAAAGCAAAAAGAATTCAACTCACCTGGAAAGCCAAGAATTTTGAAAGACTGTTCGACTATCAACATTCCATTACCAAGTCTTCACAAACCACCCATAAGGATTGATCTATAAAATTTTTAATTTTTATCTTATTTTTGGACGCACTGCTCATTACCAATCTCTGCGTAACATTACCACTTCTTGCACATCATAACTAACAAACTCATAACTCAAGAAATTCTGGATAAATTGATTCTTTTCAGAATATAAATTTATTTTGGCTTGGAGAAAGGAACCTACAAGCAAGGAATCCTTTGTAAATTAACTTTATCGTGCCCAAACAAAATAAGGAAAGGGAGCCAATTCATACTCCCTCACTTCAGAGACAATTTGGGGCATTCCACTTGGAACCATAATAACTCAGAGAATCCTGGCCAGACTATGGCTGTAACATCGATTTCCCATGAACATGGGGCATACGTGTCCTTTCGATGTGATCAAAATGTTTTATTAGCCTTACCTACTCCAACTCAAATGAAATGCTTTGTTGTTGGCCCAGCACTGAAGAATACAAATTGATTGCTTTAAGTAGCTGCCAGGAAAGTTTAGTGAGCACTCTAAAATGGAAAAGGTAAAGTCAGCACAGCTCTACCAGGCCAGAGGGCTACTCTCTCATTAGAGAGAGTTGACTGATGGCAGTTTAACCTAAAGGTCACCACACTGCAGGTGAGGGGAGAGGTTGAGAAGGATAGTCCTTCATGGTAAGCTCAGCCAGTGTGGGAATTGAACCCATGTTATTGATTTTGATCTTGATTTGATTTGATTTATTATTGTTACATGTACCTAGGTGCAGCGATAAGTTTTGTTTTGCATGCAGTACAGGTAGATCATACCATGTAAAGTGAATAAGGGTAATAGAACAATGTTACAGCTGCAGAGAAGCTGCACTCTGCAACACAAACCAGCCATCCAGCTAACTGACAATAAGTCATAAATCTGAGGGCGAACTGTGTGTTAAAATCGTTCTCAATTAATTTAACATTATTGTCGCAAGCAATTTCAGGATTTTAACAGATGCACACAGATGACATTTCTGTCTGTATGGTTAACCAGAATGTGAGTAAATAGTCCTAAATTATTTTTATTAGAGTTTCTTTAACATTAAGATTGTAGTCAAACTCTAAGATTTTCAAATTGAAGTGAATGCCGCATCTTAGGTTTTTCACCTAAGAATAGTTCTGGCAGAGTGTGTACTCATGCTGCTAAGAGCTCAAAATCACACCACAAAGTGAAATCTGAGGCTCATTTATTTGCAAGTAATCCACAAAATGTAGAGCTGATTGCATTTGTGTGTTTCCAACATTCATAGAAATGGCCTTGGGTAGCATCTGACCAGAATATCCTACTTGGGCAGATGTAAACACAAGAGAAATTTCAACACTCGTGTTTCATGGGATTGTTTGAAGAATTAGGAGAATGATGCAGAAATTATGGTTGGCATGTTTAGAAAGGTGGAGGTGAGATGTAGATGAAGGAAGTGATGTGGTGCTCATGTGACTGGGCAGGTAATCCAGGACTCCAGGCTAATGTTCTGGGACAAAACAAAGAACTGTAGATGCTGCAAATCTGAAACAAAAACAGAAAGTGCCGGCGAAACTCTGCAGCTCAGGCAGCACCTGTGGAGAGAAAGCAGAGTTAACATTTCGAGTCTGATAACCTTCCTTCAGTTCTGAATGCTCTGGGAATATGGGTTCACATCCTATCATGGCAGATGGTGAAATTTGAATTCAATAAACTCTGGAATTGAAAGCTCGTCTAACAGCAGCCATGCATCAATTGTCATGAAACCCACTAATGGGTTCAATAGTGTCCTTCAGGAATGTCAGTGTGCTGTTTTTATCTGGTCTGGCCTGTATGTGATTGCAGACCAACAGTAAAGTGGTTTATTGTTAACTACCCTGTGAGATGGCCTAGTAAGCCATTCAGTTAGGGATGGACAATAGATGATCGCCTTGAAATTTTTTTTTTAGATAAAACCAGACTTAGAGCTTTAAATCTGTAGTCAGCCAGGCAATAAGGTCAGGGAGCCAGCTTGTTTAGGTATGTATGGGGTCCCTGCTGCTTTACCTTGGAGTCCAGCAGATGCACGTGAAAGGCCAATGTCCCCTGTCAAACAATAGTCCTTAACTGTCTCTCTAAAGGAGCCCTAGCACTACAAAACATGCAGAACCAGCAGTTCCAAACAAGGGTCATTAGACCCGCAACGTTAATTCTGTTCTCCTCTTCACAAATGCTGCCAGATCTTCTGAGTTTCTCCAGCAGTTTCTTTTCACTTGATTCAGACCGAGCAGTGGTGGCTGTATGATCGGAATCATTTGAAGGGAAGCAATGTGCTTCAGGCCTCACACTAGCATCAAAGTTGAAAGAATAACTTGCTTGATTGATGCAACACCATGGTCTACACAGGATTCTTCACACAATAGTGATGCCCCATGCATCATAACACAACCATTCTTCACCTCACCTGAAAGCTAACTTGCCACAAATTACTCAAGTATTTCACTCGCATACAGTCGCTTCACTCTTCAATATATCTAGACTAATGTGATCTTACACAGGTTTAAAGAAATGATACTGGTTCAAAGAAATGATACTGAAGTCAATTAACCAGGCAGAGTGTTCAATATAATTACCAGTTAGCTTTCTCTTCTGACTGCCCCTTCTGGGAAACTGTGATGAATCAGGCACAAGGTCATTCTAAATAATATATCATTGAGCATAGGTAGACACATCCCATCATTTATAAGGCAACTTCTTTAATGATTGACCTGGAATTCCCTCCCTAAGGACATTGTGGGTCAACCTGCAGTGTGTGGACTGCAGCAGTTCAAGGAGGGAGCTCACCACCACCTTCTCAAGAGCAGCTCGGGACAGGCAATAAATACTGGCCAGCCAATGACACCCACGTCTCAGGAATGAATTTTTAAAAATGTTCCAATATATCATCACCACGTCCACCGTCTATTAATAAGACTTGAAAGACCTGAAGCTTTTTATAAATAACATCAAGTACTTTAGATGATTCCTTAGGATCGATTCTAAACATCATGAATAAACATGGTGATGAATGTTGCCATCAATGGCAGGCCAGAACAGCAGGGCATAACTAAATTTATCAGAAGGCCTCTTCATCACAATCAACATGAGCTGCAGCTGTCAAACAAATGCAAAATGCTGCTCATCTATCAGAACCTAACACACTTTGGCTGTGCTAACTATTTCGAGGAGGACAGAGAGGGAGAGAGTGGGGGAGAGAGAGAGAGAGAAGCCTCACGTCCTGATGTGTTAGAAGGAGATCAGCTCCTTCACATGCTGCACAAGAAAAGATTGCAAAGTTTAAAAGGATGACTGGCAAATTGGGAAGTAACACTAAGCTTGGCTGCGGCTTAAACTCCACAAGAATATTTTAGCCCTGAGGTGACTAATTAATCTGGGTTTCCAAGTTGGTGATAGATACAGGAGTCTTATGTCATTTCAAAAATGAGCCTCAAATTATGCAAACACGCAAATGCCATGGCAGATCAGCCATGGATCTCTATTCAATGAAATTGGGGTTGTTCAGTACAAACTATTGTACAATATTGTATTTAGGTCCCAATGCTTCTCCGAGTTCATTCACACATTATACAGCTGCTGGTTTATGAGGGGTAGCTAGTTTATTTGGCGAGATAGCTGGTTTGCAAAGCAGAGTGACATCAACTGCATGGCGGCTGAGTAACCCCACAATGGCGGAGATTACCATGAAGGACTCTCCTTCTCAAACTCTCCCCTCATCTAAGGCATAGTAATCCTGACCATAAACAACCTCCGGGTACCTCTCTTTCGAATGAGACAGCAGACATTAGCTTTACTTTACTTGGTAGTTGATGCAAGTGGTTACTTTACCTTGAATTATTTTATATTTAAAATGATTTTTAGAGTCTGTAGAATAATCTTATTAAGTGTAACTGTTTTTTTGTGCAGCTGAAATTGATCTGAATTGAACTTACCATTTATCTCCTGTGACTACAAGAGCAGGTTAGAGATTGTGTACTCGGCAGTGAATCTCCCCTTGGGTCCTAAAGGCATGTGTCAGAAATGGGATGGATAAGTTCAGTTGCCTGGAATGAGTGTAGCTCTGACAACACTCAGGAAGCTTGATAGCGTCCAGGCTAAACAGTTCCCTTGACTGATACCCAGAGGCTGACTTTAACATTCACTCCATCCATCACCATTGCGAAATGGCAAAAGTGTTGTCTACATATGTGAAGTATCACAGCAGCACCTTCAGCTGCACTTCAACATTAGTTTCCCATCCTTTATCACCCAGAAGGACAAAGGCAGCAGATGCGTGGCAAAAACGTCACTTGCAAGCCTCCCTGCAAGACAGACAATTATGATTTGAAATTAAATTGCAATTCCTTCATATCACTGAGTCAAAACAAAAAACCAATTTTTTTTTCCTAAAGTGTTCCAGCTGTACAATCCATTGAGTCAGCTTCAGAGTCATACAGCATGGAAACAGACTCTTCAGTCCAATTCATCCATGCCTACCAGGTTTCCCAAATTAGACGAGTCCAATTTATCTGCATTTGGCCCATATCCCTCTAAACCTTTCCTATTCATGTACATGTCCAAATGTCTTGGAAATGTTGTAATTGTACTGGTCTCTACCACATCCTCTGGCAGCTCGTTCCATATACGTACCAGCCTCTGTGTGAAAAAGAGTCATTCAGAGTACTGTGTACAGTTCTGGTCAGCTTACTATCAGAAAGATATTCCTCTGGAAAGGGTGCAAATAAGATTTACAAGGATGTTACGAAGATTGGAGGGTTTGAGTTATAAAGAGACGCTGAGACTTCTTTCCTTGGAGCATAAGAGGCTGAGGGATGAACACAGAACAAGAACAAAGAAGAACAAAGAAAATTACAGCACAGGAACAGGCCCTTCGGCCCTCCAAGCCTGCTCCGATCCAGATCCTCTATCTCAACCTGTCACTTATTTTCCAAGGACCTGTATCCCGCTGCTCCCTGCCCATTCATGTATCTGTCTAGATACATCTTAAATGATGCTATTGTGCCCACCTCTACTGGCAACGCGTTCCAGGAACCCACCACCCTCGGCGGAAAGAACTTTCCACGCATATCTCCCTTAAACTTTTCCCTTCTCACCTTGAAATCATGACCCCCTAGTAATTGGATCCCCCACTCTGGGAAAAATATTCTTGCTATCCACGCTGTTTATACCTCTCATGATTTTGTAGACCTCAATCAGGTCCCCCCTCAACCTCCATCTTTCTAATGTAAATAATCCTAATCCAATCAACCTCTCTTCATAGCTAGCACCCTCCATACCAGGGAACATCCTGGTAAACCTCCTCTGCACCCTCTCCAAAGCATCCACATCCTTTTGGTAATGTGGCGACCAAAACTGTACGCAGTATTTCAAATGTGGTCGAACCAAAGTCCTATACAACTGTAACATGACCTGCCAATTCTTGTACTCAATACACCGTCCGATGAATGAAAGCATGTCGTATGCCTTCTTGACCACTCTATCAACCTGCGTTGCCACCTTCAGGGTACAATGGACCTGAACACCCAGGTCTCTCTGGGTATCAATTTTCCCCAGGGCTTTTTCATTTAACATATACTTCGCTCGTGAATTGGATCTTCCAAAATGCATCACCTCGCATTTGCCTGGATTGAACTCCATCTGCCATTTCTCCGCCCAACTCTCAAATCTATTTATATTCTGCTGCATTGTCCAACAGTCCCCTTCACTATGTACTACTCCGCCAATCTTCGTGTCATCTGCAAACTTACTAATCAGACCATCTATACCTTCCTCCAGATCATTCATGTATATCACAAACAACAGTGATCCCAACACAGATCCCTGTGGAACACCACTGGTCACAGTTCTCCATTTTGAGAAACTCCCTTCCACTACAACTCTCTGTCTCCTGTTGCCCAGCCAGTTCTCTATCCATCTAGCTAGTACACCCTGGACCCTATGCAACTTCATTTTCTCCATCAGCCTATCATGGGGAAACTTATCAAAAGCCTTACTGAAGTCCATGTATATGACATCCACAGCCCTTCCCTCATCTATCAACTTTGTCACTTCCTCAAAGAGTTCTATCAAGTTGGTAAGACATGACCTTCCCTGCACAAAACCATGCTGCCTATCACTATTACCCCATTTTCTTCCAAATGTAAATAGATCCTATCTGTCAGTATCTTCTCCAGCAGCTTCCCCACCACTGACGTCAGGCTTACTGGTCTATAATTACCTGGATTATCCTTGCTACCCTTCTTAAACAAGGGGACAACATTAGCAATTCTCCAGTTCTCCGGGACCTCACCTGTGCTCAAGGATGCTGCAAAGGTATCTGTTAAGGCCCCAGCTATTTCTTCTCTCACTTCCCTCAGTAACCTGGGATAGATCCCATCCGGACCTGGGGACTTGTCCACCCTAATGCCTTTTAGAATACCCAACACTTCTGCCCTTCTTATGCCGACTTGACCTAGAGAAATCAAACATCTATCCCTAACCTCAACATCTGTCATGCCCATCTCCTCAGTGAATACCGACGCCAAGTACTCATTAAGAATCTCACTCATTTCCTCTGACTCCTCGCATAACTTCCCTCCTTTGTCCTTGAGTGGGCCAACCCTTTCTCTAGTTACCCAATTGCTCCTTATGTATGAGGAAGTTTATATATATAGAGGTTTATAAAATTATGAGGGGCATGGATGAATTGAATAGCCAAGCTCTTTTCCCCAGGGTCAGGGACTCCAGAACTAGAGGGCATGGATTTAAGGTGAGAGGGGAAAGATTTAAAAGGGACCTGAGGGGCAACTTTTTCATAAAGAGGGTGGTGCATATATGGAATGAGCTGTCAGAGGATGTGTTAAAAGCAGTTACAGCTACAATAATTAAAATAAATTTGGATGGGTACATGGAAAGGAAAGGTTTTGAGGGATATGGCCCAAACATAGACAAATAGGGACTAGTTCAGTTTAGGATAGCTGGTCGGCCTGGACGAGTTGGGCTGAAGGGCCTGTTTCCGTGCTGTATGACTCTATGACTCTATAGTGTATTTGCACCAGATGGACTGATCAGTTCAAGAGGTCAATTCACCATCTTCTCACAAGCAATTAGGGGCAGACAATAAATTCTGGCTTTGCCAGTGATGCCCACATCCAATGAAAGATTAAATGAATGTATATACCTTCCTTTAAAATAATCTTTTCCACAATGACTTACAGGTGCGGAAGCTGCTCTAACATTTCCTGAGAAGCAACATGAAACCCTTCTCCCATTTCCCCTCCTATAACCACCGCACACCCCACATCAAATTAGAGAGAAAAGGCTGCTTGATATCAACTACTTTTATTGAGGAAACAATAGTTTGGAGAATGTAATGAAAACAGCTCAATATTTCAGAGAGAATCAAAGACTGGAAGGAAAATGAATGCTTTGAAATATTTGTCACTTACAGATTTTTTGAGCCTGGGATTTATCATGGAGAGCTGGAGAAATTGCTGAGGCTGGAACTGATTGCAGAAGTTCAGGGATGAAATGACTGATTGCTTACAAAGAAGTGAAGGATAGTTCTGCTGAGACAATCACTGATCACTAGACAAGCAGATGATGAAATCGGTGAAACAAAGGGCTACTGTGATAAAGTACATGGATTAATTGTTGACCTTTCTCATTGGGACACAATGGATAATAACCCTGGGTTTAATATGCTGTGAGAATGGTGGGATACTGACAGACAAACAGTGGGAAATTGTGATGTCCACTGTTTCAGTTGACGCTAAAACTCATTTAAAAACAAATGAGTTAAAAGCTTCAAAAATAGTCAAGAGGATTTTGAGATAAATAATTAAACACTCACTGAGCAATTCCGACATTACATCAGTGAGTGTCTTTAAAGAACTTCATTGCCTGCAAAGTGTTCGGGAGCAACCTATGGTGTGAAAGACTGATACGATATAAGGCATCATTTGATTTTCTTTTATGCACATTGGGCAGAATCATCCCAGACTCTGAATGATGTGGTGTAGAGGACGAGATTCTCATTAGTGAGCTATGGGAGGCCTATTAATAGGGATTATTGTTCATTACCACCCTCATCATTACTTAATCCTGCCTCATTAATGCCCGTTCTCCTACTGTACCATGAACCAGATAGAAACCAAACAGCGAGAATTCCCAATATGAAAGTCAGAGTGGGTTCCTTGTGATTCCAACTCATTACCTGCTTTTCCAGATCCCTGTCTTTGACACCCAGGATCAATGCCTCAGTGACCGCACATACCCAACGTCCACAGAAAAGTGCCAGTCTCTCTGCATTGTCATAGCACATCTCCAGACTACTCACAATGTGGCTCTGCTGCACAGTAATAGTGCACCTTGGAGCACTCTGGCTGAAATAACTCCACAGAGGCCCATAACTGTCACCTAGCCAACCTTTACTTATATGTGGACAGTCCTTGACTTCAGTATTGCATCATTCAGAGTCAGGTATGAGAGGGTTCTTTTTTTGTTATGTATAGTGAAACAGTAAAAAGATGCCATTGTGCTAAAATGTTATTCTATATTTCCACTACGAGGAAAGTACCCATATGACTTGTGAAACATTAACAAGCAAAGACTGATAAGGGCAATGCTTGCATGAAAAGAAATGAATGGGCGTGGGGAGGGTGGGTGTTTGAGGGGAGGTGGTGGGGGAGCCTAGAGACAGAAGGAGGTCACTGAATCAAAATAGAGTCAGAGGAGAAAATAAAACACTCCAGTTCCCACTGTGCTCAGATACCCCTGTTCTTATCTATCAGGCAGGGCTCCCAGATTGGACCAGATTAACAGGGAACTCATATTCTATGAAGTCCAGCTGGCTGACTTCATTATAATCACTGCACTGGCAGTTCCCATTAAAATGTTGCTGCAGGAACACTGTGTACACAGAAATAGGCAAACGGTCTACAGACTGGACCAGGCTGCATCTCAGGGTTCAGGCTGCATCTCAGGAACCAGGCTGCATCTCAGACACCAGGCTGCATCTCAGGGACCAGGCTGCACCTCAGGGTTGCTCACTTCTTATCTTAGTTCTCATTCACTTAGTGTCTACCTGGAAGCTCACTCTGTTTCCTCTGAGTTGCACAGCATAGGGAAACACAACGTAGTCAGTAAGAAAATTAGAGAAAACATTGTACAGGATCCCTGTTTTTCCTTGTCTTGACCTTCAGTGCTTCACCCGCTCAGCCAGAGCTAACAGACTCACAGTACTTCTCTTCTGACTTGCCTTGTAGCGCAACCACTAAGCTCGGAAATGTGCATGGCTGTTGGCAGTAATCAGTCAAGGGGGTGGATGTATTAATGTATGGCACTAATCTCAAACCATGTCCATAATAGGCAAACACACTGCATGTGCTTCATGGCCAAATCTCAAAGCCTAAGGGAAGTAGCCCTCAGTCAGGCCAAGGGAGACAGACATCGGTCAAGGGATCTGGCAGAGTAAGTCCAGGACAGGCTCTGATATCAATCCAGAGGCTTGGATACGGCCACTTGGCCAATCAGGGTCCTCAAAGAGAGGGTCCTCCCTACTTAAAAAGTGAGTGCCCAAATGTTGGGCAGCCCTCAACTCATCAGAGCTCCTTCAGCCCTACTGTGGGCTGTATTCTTTTGGACTGAGTAAACAGAAGGCTTTAACTGAGATGAAAGTGGGCTGGTACAGATATTAGTTTGAGGGCATATAAGGGGAAGATGGTGAAATACCCTGGGTGAATAAGTGGGCAGTTGAGAAATGCCAACCAAGATCTCTGCATCTCTGTTCACAAAGCAGGGTGCCAACTTTCCCTTGAGTAGCATGTCCAGAGGAAATAGCATGAACCATGCAGGCTCAAGCTTGACTGGGTGCACAACTGCCTTTTAAAGATGGTGCCAGTACCAGGGATCCCAGATTATCCCGATCGTGCAATGCCTCCGGCTACAACAAGTTGGAGAGTCCGGCTAGCATCAGATGGAAGGCATAGCAGATAGTTATTGAAGTAAATTTGGAACAGTAATGCGAGAAAGCCTTGTAAGGACAAATCCTCAATGAAACTCAATGAAAATGACACAGCCCCAACATATTTCTGAATCCCATTTCAGAAGAAGGTTCCCAATCCGTAATGTCAAATTTCCTGCTCCTCTGATGCTGCCTGGCCTGCTGTGTTCCTCCAGCTCCACACTGTGTTATCCCAAAATATGGGCCTTTAATTTCTGATATTTACCTTTAAGGGTCTCTTTGATGTGCGGGCTATACTGACCACCAATCAGAAAGTTGGAGAACTATTTTGATTTGGTCAATTTCCTGGTGCTTGATTTAAATAACTGGAATAGTATCCAGGTACAATGACCCAAATTTTCCAAAGCAGCAAATACTAATGGATAATCACTACAACTCAATTCCCACATTTTCCATTAAGAACAGACTCTGCAATTCCAGCTGGGACTTCTGAACCCAGCCTCTTCAAGAGTCATCCTTTGTAATGCAAGACCAGTGGATGAAGTCAAGCTATGACCCCTTTCTACGGCACTCAGAGCCATATTCTGTTCAGTCTTCATTCAGTAACATACTGTAGGGCTTTGAGATATTGTAAAGGCTCTCCTGTGTTTAATTCAGTGACTGAGGGAAGTAAATGCATCATTTGGCAGAGTAGTAGTCAGGCAGTGAGGAAATGTGAATAGGCTGTTGGAATTGGTGGGATGCCAGCTAGATAGAGTGGCAAGTGGGCAACTGGGTAAGTTAATAGGTGAGCAAGATAAGGTTCTGAGGAAGGATCATTAACATTAACTCTGACTTCCCTCCACAGATGCTGCTAGACCTGCTGAGCTTTACCACAATTTCTGTTTTCATTTCTGATTTACAGCATCTGCAGTTCTTTTGGCTTTTATAGGTAAGGTAGTGTCCCTGGTGCTTTATTTCCCAGAGATAGTTGTTGTGTTTACTTCCATTCTCCTTTTCTGCTCCTTAATTATTAGCATTTTTGGAATGCTATTAATACTCCCTACCATAAAAACCTTTGTAAAGTATACAGCTGTTCTTTGCCTTTGCCTGGTTCCACTTTAATATTTCAGCATTGTCTAAAGAACCTATGTTCACTTCAGCTCCTAACTGTTCCAAATCTTTAAGTTGAACCTAGTTATGTCATGTACACTGAAGGGGAATGTTTGTGGCTGGGCATGATGCGTCCTTGATATTTACCAGTTCATGAAACCTATCTTTTTTATTTTAAGTACCATTTGCCTGTCAGTTTGTGCCTAATTTGTATGTTTCCATGTAGTATTAAAGTTAATGCCACAAAAAGTTAAAATGTTGTGTAATTTTTTTTCATGTGGGGATTATTCAGTAAATTTGGTTACTTTGCTTTCTGTTCACCAAGGAGACTGTAACACTGATCTTGAAATGAAACTATCTGCAAACTCCATTTACAGAAATAATGCACTTTCTCACTTGAACAGCAATGATTTTTTTTGCTCTGAGCCCTGCTG
Source organism: Ginglymostoma cirratum (assembly GCA_024137785.1). Taxonomy (NCBI): domain Eukaryota; kingdom Metazoa; phylum Chordata; class Chondrichthyes; order Orectolobiformes; family Ginglymostomatidae; genus Ginglymostoma; species Ginglymostoma cirratum. The sequence goes on from JAHRHZ010000111.1 coordinate 37,900,105, forward strand.
TGATCTATAGTTTCACAACTATCAGTTTTCTTTTCTGTGATTTCATCTTTAAGATTGTGACCTGTCCACATCAAGTCTCATCATTCTTGGAATTGTGTTGGTGTCTGATGCTCTGAGTCTCACAAAAAGGGTTCTCAGATTTATGGTCCAGTTGAAACCATTATAAAAATATATCCATACTGTTTGGAAAGGATTCAAATCTAACACCCAGTGCTGAGAGGACAGTTTTCAACATAATTTCCCCTCAGTCCCCTTACAATCTGGTTGATTTCCAGCTGATTAATTTTTTGACATTTCGGTTTTTTGACACTACTCTTGGGAATATCTTCAACAGAGTGCAATCTTTCTCTGGAGTCTCTGGAGAGTCATTATTAGAAGTTCATTACAGGTAAGTTAAAATTAAATATTAAAACTGTCAGGTTCCTATTAACTGAACAAAATAAAAACCAAAAGAACTGCGGATGCAGAGGGTCTGAGGAAGGGTCACTGGACCTGAAACGTTAACTCTGTTTTCTCCTCCACAGATGCTGCCAGACCTGCTGAGCTTTTCCAGCAACTTTGTTTTTATTCCTATTAACTGTACAGCAGTTTTGCCCCAACAGTTCATTTATTTTTCTGGAAATTTGCCTTGTCAGTAAATAGAAACGGAATATAGTTTTATACAGCTACAAATCTTTCAGATGTTATTTTTTGATATATTTTCATTTAGCTCAACTTTGGCCTCTCCTGCAGCTGTGACACTGCTGCTTAAAGATGAGCCCAACCCAATTTTGTCTGATTGGTCTGCTGCTCACAGTTAGCTGAGCTCAATTTCACAAGTAACCTTGTCAAGAACCTTATTTGTTTCAATGAAATACAGCTCATTATTCCAAATTTAGGGGAAAATAAGCCTAGACTAATCAATGTTTAATCAGCAAAGAACATTCTTCTCCCAAGAACTAGTAGGACCTTAGTTGTCCTCCCTCCAAAGCAGGTATATCCTTCTATAAAGGAAGAGACCAGAGCTGAAATCAGGCTCTAGTAATGATTTCATCCATTTCAGACACTTTTGTAGTTATACCTCTTTACTTGCAGATTTAATAGCTTTGTAGAAAAGACTTTGCAATATAGAATTTTACTCAGTATTTATAAAACAAATTGGTAGCATTAGGGGAGACAAAGACAGAGTTAATGCACTGAATATTATTAATGCCCACAATTGGGACAAAAAAATACAGAAGCTGATCCTGTGCCAGAAGGTAGCAGTGCCCTAAGGCAATATTTTATTGACAACAGCCAATGTACAGATCACCACTGGGGCCTCTGTCAGTTCAGTTCTTGTCAGTTGAGTCATCCCAGACGTGAAATGCTAACTTTATTTCTCTTTCCAGATACTGACAGTCCTGCTGAGTCTCTGCAGCATCCTCTATGTTTGTTTCAGATTTCCAGTATTTCGCTTTTACCTTACCGTGCCAGCCTGGTTCAGGCTGGCCACCTAGGTCAGTTCAGTCTTAACCATGTGGAGGAACTCCCAGCCCTATAGTCAGAAGTCGACATCATTCTGCACTCTATCAGCGTAAGTAGCATCATCCTTTCTCCAATACGTCACACTCACTCTTTCTCTGCCACTGTTCCCACCTACCAGCAAGATTCATTCTCTACCACTCTCACTATTGGCTGCAACACCTTCCTTTACTCACTCCAACCTCACTCTGGTCTCTTCCTTTATAGAAGGATATACCTACTTTGGAGGGAGGACAACTAACATTGAATGCCCTCTGTGTTACCAAAGGTTTTAAAAGCAAAAGATTGGAACTAAGTCTGGTATTTTAAACCTAAACAAAGGAAATATGCAGGCATGAAAGCTAATCGAGTGGAAGGGAACTAAAATATTAGTCAACAGAACAATGGAGCCACAGTGGCAAATATTTAAGGGACTATTTAAGAATACTGAAAATAAGTATATTCCTTTAACAAAGCCAAAATTCTAAACAAAGGATCCACTATCCATGGTGAATTTTAAAAAAGCGTTAGGAAAGGCCTCAAACTTAGGTAAAAAGCGCACAACTGCACAATGATGACTAGCAAGTCAGAATATGAATAATGGCAGAGAAAAATAGAAAGGTTAATCAAGAGGGAGAAATTGGATTGTGAAAAGAAACTAGCTAGGAATGTCAAAAAGGATGGAAAGAGTTTCTAAAGGAACTTACAACCAAAAAGAGGAAGTCGCCTGAATATTAATACTTCAGAGAGGGAGAATGGAATGCTACTAGTAGGAACTGGTGAATGAACAGAACAAATAATTTGTTTCTGTTTTCTTACAGTGGACACAAACAGCATTCGAGTAATTGCTATAAATCAGGAAGTGGAAAGGAGAGAGGAACACTGCAAAATTACAGTCATGAGGGAAATAGTTCCAAGCAAACAGATGGAGTTACATTCTGATAAGCCTCTGGTTCCAGATGGACTTCATCCTAGGATCTTAAGGAGGTTACTAATGAGGTAATAAATATGTTGGTGTTCATTTTCTATAATTCTCTCAATTTGCAATAAGTTCCATCAGATTAAAAAAATTGCAACTACTTCCCTTATATTCAAGAAGGAAGGGAGACAGATAACAGAAAACTGTAACTTGTCATTGAGGAGGTGTTAGAATCAATCCTTAAAAATGTTATAGCTGTGCACTTAGAAAACACTCAAGGTAATAGGACGACTCAGCATGGTCTTGTCAAAGGGAAATCATGTTGAATGAATGTTTTGGAATTCTTTGAAGGAGACAATAATAGGGTGTCTGTGGATGTCCTCTATTTAAATTTCCAGAAGGCATTTGGAAAGGTGGCACATCAAAGTTATTATGGGAAATTAAATCTGATAGTGTAGGGAGTAACATATTAGCATGGGTGGAAGGTTGACTGACTAGTAGAAAAAGGGGAGTATGTATAGAAGGTTCTTTTTCTGAGTGGTGGGATATAATGAATGGAGACCTATGGAGTCAAGACACAGGCCTTAACATTTTAGAATTTACATCAATGAATTAAACAAGGTAACAAAAGCACAGTAGCTAAATTCACAGTCAAAACGAAGATATGTATGAAAGGATGTTATAAAGAAGTTGCAGATGCATATAGACAGGTGGAGGGAGTGGGCAACAATCTGGCCAATGGGATAATATCAAAAAATGTGAAGTTGTTCACATTATGAGAAAGAAGAGAAATGTAGAATATTACTTAAACCAAGAATGACTGCAGAATTCTGAGATACACAGGGACTGACACATTCTGCTTCATAAGTTCACAAAAGGTTAGTATGCAGAATCAATGAAGCTAATGGGATGGGATCCTTAATTACAGGAGGAATTAAACATAAAAATCACACTTGGACTGATGAATGGCAAGTAGTATTCAGACCATACAAGTGCCAGGCAATGACCATCTCCAACAACAGGAAATTTAATCATTTTCCCTTGGCATTCAATTGCATTACCATCAATATCTTGAGCCCACAATTGATATCCTAAGGCTTACCATTGACCAGAAATTAAACTGGAACAACCATTTAAATACCGTGACAAGAGCAGGTCAGAAACTTGGAAATCTACCGTGGAATCAGTTCAATGCCTATAACTTCAAACCAAGAGTGTAATGGCATGCATTTCATTCACCCAGTGCAGCTTCAATGATACACAGGAGGCTAAACACCATCCAGGGCCAAGGAACCCACTTGATGTACTGCCCGTCAACAAGCTTCAACTCTTACACCTTCCACCGCTGATGCATAGCAACAGCATCTACTTGATGCACTACACAACTCACCAATGTTACTTCTGGAGCACCTTCCGAACTCACAACTGCTACTGTGTAAAAAGACAAGGGCAGCAGATGCTTGAGAACACCACCACTAAAACGTTACCCTCCAAGCCATACATAGTACTGACTTGAGATTATAAAGTTGTTCCTTCACTGTTGTTGAGTTAAAATCCTGGATCTCTGACATCATGATGAAGGGAAGGTCATTGATGAAACATCTGCGAATAATTGGGCTTAGGGCACTACCTTGGGGAACTCCTACAGAGGTGAACTGGGGTTCAGATGATTAACCTTCAACCACTACAACCATCTTCTTTTCTGGAGAATTCTCCCCCTGATGCACATTGACTTCATTTTGTTTTGGGGCTTCTTGATGCCATACTTGGTCAAATAAGGCCTTGATATCAAGTGCTGTCACTTACCTCATCTTTGGAATTCAGCTCTTTTTCCTATGTTTAGAACAAGGCTGGAATGAGGTTGGAAGGTGAGTGGTTTTGCAGAACTGTAATTGAGCATCGACGGACCAGGTTATCGCTGTGCAAGTGCCATTTGAGAGCACCATTGCTGACCCCTTCCATTGTTTTGAAGACTGAGAGGCCAATAATTAGTAATGTTGGATTTGTTCTGTGCGCTGTGCATTAGATAGAGGTCTGCAATTTTCCATATTGACCAAGAGGTGCCAGCACTGTAGCAGTACTGGAATAGCTTGGTGGGAGATGGCTAGTTCAGGAGCACATGTCTTCAATACTATTGGCAGAATGTTATCAGGGACAATAGCCTTTGCAGAATCCAATGCCTTCAACATTTCCTTGATATCATGCGGAGTGAACTGAATTGGTTGAGGACTGGCAGCTGAAATGTGGGAAGTCTCTGAGGGAGGCCAGGTGGATCATCTTTTCCAGTAACCATTCCTAACAGATGTAACAGAACTGCAAAGCTTAGATCTGGTCCATTGATTGTGGAATCCAGAGACATTATTGCTAAGCCATCCCTTTCTTTGAAAGGAAGGAGACAACAGCTCTTAGGGATATTGTGTGGGCTGACTAAAAAGGTCTAAGACCTGGAAATCTGTATGGAAAGCTGTGAAGATGGGAAAGAGTTGGGTGCTTTCCCAACAGTGTCTAAACCATGAATAAGTCAGTTGAAAAAGCATTCTGGAAAAATAGATCATCAGGATTATTGTGGCCTGAAGGACAGCAGATTCATGCGGATGGTAATCACACCTTTTTATTTGAGTGCCGTTAGTCTGTTACTTATTGTATTTTCTACCTTGTTCTTGATTTGCGTTAAAGTAATAGATGCAAAAAGAGGAATCTTATTGGTAAGTTCTTCATTTCCAGGTCATTTGGCAAATTTGATTATTTTGGCTTATTGTTTCTCTATGGGGTTCATAAAAATATGGTGGCTGCTGATTTCAGTAAAAGGATAATTTTCAGCACATAATAAGCAGTTGTGCCAAAATATACAATAATCTGGTACATCACCGTTAGGATGTGATCACGGAGTACTCAGAAGAGTCAGTACCGCTTTGCCAAGGAGGTAGGAGATCATGCCTGACAAATCTGTTAGAGTTCTTTGAGGAGGTAACGAGCAAGTTAGACAAAGGAGAGCCAGTGGATGTGATCTGTTGGATTAACAGAATGCATTTGACAGGGCGCCATAAGGGAAGCTGCCGAATAAGATAACAGCCCATGATGTTGGGAGCTAGATACTGGAATGAATTGAGGATTGGTTGCCTGGAGAAGGCAGAGAGTTGGGATAAAGGGGTCTTTTTCAGGATCACAGCTGATGACTAGTGGAGTTCAGTTCGGGTCAGTGTTGGTATCACAACTATTCATGTGACATCTTAACGATCTGGACAAAGGAATTGAGGGCATTGTTGCTAAGTTTGCAGATGACACAAAGATACGTGGACGGACAGGTTGCATAGAGGAAGTGGGAAGGCTTCAGAATGACTTGGACAGGCTAGGAGGTTGGTCAAAGAAGTGGTAGGTGGAATACAGCACAGGAAAGTGTGAGGTTATACATTTTGACTGGAAGAGTAGAGGCATAGACTGTTTTCTGAACGGGGAAAGGCTTCAGAAATCTGAAGTGCAAAGGGACTTGGGAGCTTTAATTCATCATTCTCTTACGGTAAACATGCAGGTTCACTTGGTGCTTAGGAAGGCAAATGCAATATAGCCATTCATTTCATGAGAGCTAGAAAACAAGAGCACAGATGAACAGCTAAGTCTATAAAAGGTTCTGGTCAGACCTCATTGGGAATATTGTGAATAATTTTGAGCTATGTATCTGAAGAAAGATGTGCTGGTGTTGGAGGGGTCCAGAGGGGGTTTACAGGATTGATTGCAGGGATGAAGGGCTTGTCATATAAGAATAAAAAAAACACAGATATAAACAACTGGGTTCAAATGAATCTCTTGAATAGTATAAAGAGTGTAGGTCATTCCTAAGAGGGAGATCAGGAAGGCAAAGACAGAATATGAGATAGCCTTGGAAAATAAGGTTATGGATATTCCAAAGAGATTCTACAAGCACATTAAGTGCAAGGGAACAACTAGAGAGAGAGTAGGGCCCCTTAAAGATGAAAGACATCATCTTTGTTTAGAACTTCAAGAGATGAGAGAAATATTAACTGAATTTTTCGCAACAATTTTTTATTGTGGAAAATGAAACAGAGGCTAGAAGACTCAGGCAATAAGTGCTGATATTTTGAAAACAGTTCATATGACAGAGGAGAATGTGCTGAAGTTCTTAGGAAGTATAAAGGTGGATAATTCTTTGGGACCTGATCTGGTGTATCTGAGGACTGAGGAAGTTATGGAGAAAGTTGTGAGACCCCTTGCAGAAACATTTGCATCATCTATAACTATGGGTGAGGTACCAAATAACTGGGGAGTGGGTCATGTTGTGCCTTTGTTTAAGAAGGGTCATAAGGAGAAGTCTGGGAACTATAGGCCTGTGAGTCTGACATCGATGGTGGGTAAGTTGTTAGAAGTGATTCTGAAAGATAGGATTTACATGCATTTGGAGAGGCAAGTAATAATTGGGGATATTCAGCATGGTTTTATATGAAAGAAATCATACCTCACAAGCTTCAGTTTTTTGAGGAAGTAACCAAGAAGATTGACAAGAGCAGAGCAGTAGGCGTTTTTCACTTGGCCTTTAGTAAAGCCTTTGATAAGGTTCTGCATGTAAACTAATTAGTAAAGTTAGATCACATGGGATTCAGGGTGAGCTTGCCATTTGGATACAAAATTGGCTTAATGGCAGGAGACAGACTCTGGTGGTGGAAGTTTGTTTTTCAGACTGAAGGCCTGTTACCAGCAGTGTTCCACAGTGATCAGTGATGGGTCTGCTTTTGTTTATCATTTATGAAATGATTCAGATGAGAATACAGAAGACCTGGTCAGTAAGTTTGTGGATGACACCAAAATTGGTGGCACAGTGGACTGTGAAGTTTATCTAAAATTAAAAAGAAACCCTGATCATTTATATGATGAGTGGCAGCTGGAGTCTAACTTGGATAAATGTGAGGTTTTGCATTTTGGTAAACCAACAAGAGCAGTACTTACACAGGTATAAGGGGGGCCTTGGGTAGTGTTGTGGAACAGACAGACCTGGGGGCTCAGGCACAGCTCTTTGAAATTTGCATCACATGTAGACAGGGTGATAAGAGTATAGGAGTTGGGACATCAGGTTGAGGATATATTGGATGTTAGTGAGGACTCTTCTGGAATACTGTGTCTAGACTGGTCATCCTGTATAGGAAGGATTTTATTAAGCTGGAGAGGGTTCAGAAAAGATTTACCAGGATGTTGCTAGGAATGGAGAGTTTGAGTTGTAAGGAGAGGCTGGATAGACTGGGATGTTTTTCACTGGAGGATAGGAGGTTGAAGGGGGACCTCATAGACGTTTATAAAATCATTAAGGGAATACATAACATGAATGATAGATATCTTTTCCCTAGACTGAGGGATTTCAAGACTCGCGGGCATATTTTTAGGGTGAGAGGAGATAAATTTTAAAAAGACATGAAGGGCAACTTTTTTTTACAAAGAATGGTTCGCATGTGGAATGAACTTCCTGATGAAGTGGTGGATGTGGAACAATTACAATGTTTAAATACATTTGGATGGAAAAACTGAATTGGAGAGGTTCGGAGGGATATGAGCCAGGAGCAGGCAGGTGGGACTCGTTTAGTTTGGGATTATGTTCGGCGTAGACTGGTTGGACCAAAGGGTCTGTTTCTGTGCTGTATAACTCCATGAATCGATAATCAATAAGTAAGGTGATAAGTAATAGTTTATTTAGCACTTGCCAGTAAATTGGAAACTCACCCAAACTCAAAATTCAAAGTAGCCATCACATTTTAATAGAAATCTTTTAAAATGTCAAAAACCATGAGATATTTTGTGTATTTATGTATTTAATGAACACAATCTAAATGACACAGCAATAAGAAAATGTAACCCATTTGTTTAATCTTGAAAATAAATGTTCCTTATGAATCCACAAAGGCACTGGCAATTGTAATGAAATTCAATTGATATCTTCAACCAGTTTGTATGCCTTAAGCTCACTTAATATATTTTTAGTGCAGCATATAATGATACCGTTTCTGATTTTGTCATTCCTTGCTGTTTACCACATTTCCCTTAGCAGCATATAATTTTCTGCACTTTAATTTTCAGGAGGAAGATATTAATAAAATATTTCAATACACTATTATTGCTTGCCCCTGGATACAGTTAAACCAAGTTGAAAATAAGAATGAAGATACTAAGTTCCTAACAAACATTTTAAGACAACGAGAAAGTTTTTCCTGAAGTTAGTAAGTCTAAATCATTTAAATTTATGACCAGCGGGTGAAAATTACGTTGGATATCAGCAATTAGAACTTAATTAAAATGACTTTCACATGCCTAATTGCGCTATTAAAATGTTCAAAGTCAATTGTGAACAATCTTTACTTATCAACATTAAGCTTGATTGCCTGCATTGAATTATTTAAACATTGAGTTGAATCGACATGAGTAAAATACAGATTATACGAAGAATGCTTTCTGAGTTGCATTTGGATATTTTACTTGCAATATTGATTAGTGTTTATAGCTGGGCTTTCCTCTTCATTACATTATTGTCAAAGGATGGTTTCCCATTTTCACCTTGATACAACCACATTCCTAACTTATTTTCCAGCTGCACAGTGAGATAGTCGCAGGATTTCCAATAAGAAACCCTGGCCATTGACACTGAGGAGACTCCAGCAATGCAATAGCTATGATATGTCTTTAGCAGACGACCAGAGAGGGATCTTACATGAAGGTTTTAAGATTGCAAGAAATGTTGCCTTGAAACAATCAGCAAAGTCCACCACCTGCACAAGAATGGGACAAAGATTGAAAGAAGTGGTATATTGGGATAAAAATTATGCAGGTCAAGGCAGTCTATTTGATCGAGCTCCACCACTGCTGTAAATAATCATTCCATCCAATGTTAGCACAGAGTGGAAGCAGATTCACTGTAGCACATCAGTAGTGCCTTTCAAACTCTCAAATTGTAGCATTTCACAAAAAACTTAACAAAGTCAGCAGGCTTGAGTAACATTTTTCTTTTCAAGTTTTTGTACCATCTTTCCTTGGAACTGTGTCACCAAACCTTCATAGCTGCCAGATCAAAATCCAGGAACACCTTTTGTTAACGAACAGATGTCAGTGGTTCAAGAACGTGATTCATTGACATCCAGTCAAGAATAATCAGGGATGGGAGAAAAGCACTGACTTTGTCATCCTCACTCAAATTCTGTGAATTAAGAAAATATTTTACAAACATTCTTTGCCCCCTTCATGTGGAAGAAGATGGTGCACATTAGAACAGAATTGATCAAAGTGAGTTACAGACAAGGACAAATATATTCCCAGGTCATTACAATGCAATAACAATATCAAACAAACAAAGCTAGCGGCACTCCTCTTTGCAACTGTGCTCATAGCCCCCACATGGCTTAATGCATGGAACTCGGATAACAATTTCTAAAGAGGCCATCTGATAAAGCCAATAATTGATCATCCATTCAATGTGTTTTGGTTGATAGAAGCAGAGTTTTGTTTACTTATTGCAAATGGGAGCCCTAGTTTTGTTTGAATACCTTGTAATAATTTGATCTATTATCGAAGAGGTTTGCCAATGCCTGTGTGATTATTTGGACAAGGTTAAAAAGTATGAAGTGGTATAAAGGTTTCCTTAATGAAAATTGCAATTCCATAATTCATTTGACAGATTTATGATAAGCTAAGAGGGACAGTGTTTTGAAAGACATTTTTGAATGGTTGTGTTTTTCTTTCATGGGCATTTCAAAGACCTGCCATATTATTGGAAAAACTCATCAGGTCTAGCATGATTCGGTGTAGGACAGAAATAAAGTCAGAGTTTCAAGAAGACACATTGGACGCTAATCATGAACTCTATTACATGGTCCACAAATGCTGCCAGACCTACTGAATTTGTTGAGCACTTTCTGCTCTGATTTCAAGTCTCCAAAATTCACAGTATTTTGCTTTTATCACTGTCATAATTATCATACAGCTCATTGATTGCGTGCCTAGCACATAAAGGGTGAATGGGTTTGGAAGAGGTAAGAATCTCAATGGGGATAGGAGCGAGCATGGAGGAAGCAGGCTGGATTTTGATGGCAGTGAGGGTAAGAGGTAAGTGACAGAGGGTCTAACAACTATGATTGTAACAGAGCTGATATCCCAGTAATCCAGCATTGTGATTCCCAGTTGAGATTCTTTCAGCACAATCAATAAATGTTAGCAAATGTCTTTCCTAACATAGGGTGCATGCAGACCATCGGGATGATACTGAAAGAACAATGCGTCTCAGTTTAAGAATCTTTGATTTCTACATGGCTATCACCAATGGACCCATAGATTCCAATTTCACAACCTCCATTGATGGAAACAAAATACTGTATCGTACATAAATATCACATGCAATGAGTTTTAATCAGCCCGACCAGGGGCTAAATATTGATATTACTCCTCAGTCCATCCTTTACACTCCTGTGTAAATGCCATTGTCGCCAGCATTTGATGTTCTCAATCATTTTAGATTCCTTTCGTTTAATGTCTGCAGCATAAGCCATTTCTTTCTGATAGACCATAGTATTGTTGGCTGTAAATAGAATTTGAGAGATTGCAAAAGGAGTTCTGTATAAATAAGCACCGGAGACTGTTATTTAACTAAACTCTGATCTATGACCTTTGAGTGAAGAGATAAAGTGTACCTTAATTCTATATTTTGAAGCTCTTAAAAATTCACCCGAGACAAAGTGTGAAGCTTGTAAATGGTGTCAATGCATGGTTAACAAATTAGAAAGAACATTTTGTTTTGTTCGTCTACTTCAAATTGAAAGAAATGAAAGGCAGCAGAACAGAGAGTGTCTTGAGAATGTATATAGCTATCCATCCCCATTAGACCTTATGGAATTAAACATGAAATTAGGTTGCCGAATATAAAAGAGGCAACTTAATGAACCAGATTCATTATATTTGAGCCTGAGGCTTTTAAAAATAAAGACACAGCTGTTTCCCTTAATCATTAAATTTACAGCCATCTTCTGCCAGTTGCTTTATATTTTCTAATATTTTAATTAGCTATATGGCAACAAATGCATGATTGGTAGGGCTACTGTTAAAACACTCTTCTCCCATTCCTCTTGAAAACACAATATGATAATGGTGTTCTGAAGGCAAAAGCAGCTAATTGTTACTTCCATTTGTGCAAAGCAAGAAAATATGTTGTTAACACCAATGAATAAATGAATGGCCACATCTAAATTCAATGGGTAAAATATATCTCATTAGAATCTTCTGAAGTTATACCAGAGATCAGAACCCCATGGAAAATCTTCCCAGTTATTTATTATAACCAATTGATGACACTTTCTGAGACTGACAGCAAAACAGAGTTGTGAACTAGTTTTGTGGTTTGTTAAAAATAGTAAGTAGATTTTAAATGTAACTAACATAAGAAATGCAGAATAGAACAGGAAACGTGCAATGCTCTTAGGGTGACTCTTTGCAAAAGAAGATAATTAGAAGGACATCAATGTAGCTACTGCTAAATCACTAGAGTAGCCAGCTAATCTGAAACTATTAGTCACAAGTTGATTAAGACGCAGGCAAGAGGTGACCCCATGGTGGGAGCAATTAGTGACTTTTACCCAAATGCACAATACAGGGCCAAAACGGTATATGGGACACAATGGTCGTCAGTGTCCAAATGCTGCACAAAGAACCAGCATGGACACAATGGGCTGATTGTCCTCCTTCTGTGTTGAATCATTGATGTTAATGCTGGCTTCAACTCCTTTAATGACTTAGCATCTTGCACTAAACATAGGCAAAACTAGAATTACAGTTTAAAATCCTAAACCACCTCAGGATCAGTAGCAGCTAAGTATGCTGCCAAAACTCACTCACTGGGATTCTAGAGGTTCAATTCTGCTTGCTTATTTTCCTCAGTTTGAATAATCGAAACTCTTCCTTTGCATCTCTATGGGAAATTCTTCTTCATCCATTTCCATTGAGTCTGTTACGGAAATCTGGGGCATCATTTTCGAAGATGAAAACGAATTTTGCCAACATTTGGGAGCATTGGAGGAAGGTGGATGGTATTGATGAAACAAGGAGTGCAAGGAGTTTGGAGAAACAGAAAGAAATCACATTGTTGGGAAAGTCAACAGGGCACAGTTCATAGGAAAAGTTAATGACAAGGGAAAATTGACACATAATTCATGGGAAAGAAGTTGCATATTTTGGAGACAAGAAAACATTAGTTCTCTTCTGTAGAACCAGTGGCCTCCACTATCTGCTCAAAATGACTTTGGTTGTATGAAATTGAATTGGGCTGTATCTTATGTTTTATTTGGTTGAGTTATTTAAGTTTTTCCTTTTTTGAATGGTTTTCCGTCATGAGACCGAGTGAGATTTCTTGACCGATTTTAATAACTTTCCTCACTCATTACCTACAATGCTCCTAAGGTGTCTCTGGGATACAAATTCCATCTCATTTTATCATGTACCATTCATGGATCAACGCACCACTCTGTGGTTACCACCCAAAACATCAATGTCCCTTGCATCACCTTTAAGACTCCATTACTGGCATTCAAAGCTGCCCTGTCCCATCAAGGATGGAAGGTAAATATACCAGAGAAGGGAAGATAGGATGGCTCAGTTGAGAGGTATCCTCTTGCTGGGGTACTGGCAGAGGAGACCTTGAAACCAAAACCTGGTCTAACCACCCAGGTCAGTGCCATCTCTAGGGTGTGGAGGAACAGAAGCCAGCACAGGAAGAATGTCAATGACCCTCCCATCTCCAACATGGTAACTATCACCCTCTTCCCTGTGCTCCTTATGCTGTTGCTCTGCTACTGCACCTGCCTCCCACCAAGGCTCATGCTCTGCCACTTTCACTATTGTCTGCAACAGCTTCCTTCACTCAGTGGGGAGGTGATGGCCTAGTGGCATTATTGCTGGATGGTTAATCCAGAGACCCAGATAATGTTTTGGAGATAACAAGCATGGGGCTGGATGAACACAGCAGGTCAAGCAGCATCATAGGAGCAGGAAAACTTGACGTTTCTGATGAAGGGTTTAGGCCCGAAACGTCAAGTTTTCCTGCTCCTATGATGCTGCTTGACCTGCTGTGTTCATCCAGCCCCATGCTTGTTATCTCGGATTCTCCAGCATCTGCAGTACCTTTTATCTCTAATGTTTTGGGGACTTGGGTTCGAATCCCACCATGGCAGATGGTGGAATCTGAATTCAATAAATATCCAGAATTAAGAGTCTAATGATGACCGTGAATCAATTGTCGATTGTTGGGAAAAACCCATCTGCTTCACTAATGTGCTTAAGGGAAGGAAACTGCCATCCTTACCTGGTCTGGCCTACATGTGACTCCAGACCCACAGCAATGTGGTTGACTCTTCAGTACCCTCTGGGTAATTAGAGATGGGCAATAAATGCTGCCTGCCCGGCGATGCCCTCATCCAATGAATGAATAAAGAAAAAAAACTCTCACTATCCCAAGCCCTGCCACAAGACTCCATACAATTTAACCTGCATGTTCTCTGTGTTGCCTCCTCAATCCTTCGGTCTATTTCACCACATTTCCTCCACCCACACTGGTATTAACATTCGTGCCAGCCTCTGTCATCTCACTCATTGCTCCCTTTTCTCATTACTTGAGGGTGGAGGGCTGCCCAAACTATGTCCTCAACCCCTATGAGGAGAGAACCCTGGCCTTCACAGGAGGAGACTGGGATCACTCTCGTGGGGAAGCCAAAATAGCCATTTCCTACTGAATGGGCAAGTAACAATCTTCATTTTGCATCAATTTTCTCACTAACGTTGCCATCACTCACAATTATTGGACACCACTTTTAAATCAATGGTCACGATGCCTACCCTCTCTTTTGTCACACACGTACCACCACACAGTGTTCGTGAGATAATGCCCAGCTTCCCTGCAGGATCCTGCTGGCTCTCCGAGAATGAGAGTACTGAGGCTGCACTGACAAGGCTGCCTCCTTCAACACCTCACCCCACACCCCTCTCCACCCCCACCCAGCACAGTTACTAACACCTCAAGGGAACCGTAGGCAGAGAGAGAATGGGAGCACAAGGTCGGGGCACTGCGTCACCTCCTGCTGGCCGAGGAAGAAACTGCCCTGACCGCTGGCACTTGGGTGCACTGCCAAAGACCAGGCACCTTCTCTGGCCCAGGCAGGAGGTGACTCTGTGGCGTCAGCAATCAGGGACTTTGTCCAAATGTACAGGGAGGAGCAGGAGCAGATGGGCATCTGGGACTCAGAGGCATCCCACTATACAGCAGCTGCAGCAATATGGCCACCTGCCTGTCTCCATGAACAGGGCAGCAGGTGTCAGGGTTGGGGGGTCGGGGGGACACTCCTAGCCTCCCTCAGGATCCATTGGAGAGGCACATATAGCTGCACTGTCATGGCTACACGCATCTCCAGGGCTGAAAGCATGGTGACAAGGGCATATGGATCCTTATCCCCAGACTAGGTGCCCTCTCCTTACCAGAAGGTAGTGTTGCACCAGGAAGCCTCCAGCTGGAGCTGGAATCACACACACAGAGGCCCCTGTGCACTTCCCACTCAGGACCCTCCACAGAGCCAAGTCCTTCAATCTCAATGCTTCCTGTCCAACACCTCCCTCCTGACCCTTAGAAGTTCAAGCTGAGGATGGTCAACTTACAGAAGTGGTGGGAGAACCGATTGCCCACATTGGACATTGGGTCATAATGACACCTTTGTCCCTCCTCATTCCACATCCCCAGTATTTTGCTCCCTCGGTGCAACATGTGGCTGTCAGCGAGTTTCCCAGACGTGGCTGTGCCATTGGGAGGTATCCCCCAACACACCGAGAGGGTCAATGCTGTCGGATGGCCAGGGAGTAGGCAGCCTGTGTCCCTGGGTGCTGTATGTTGCATGGCCTGTGGCCAAATCTCTTTTCCTTTAACATCCCTGTGATTGGTGTTTGTTGCAGCTCCCTCTTTCACTGGTCAGCTCACTGAGCCCCCCCACCAAACCCCCCCGTCCCCGCTCACACTCCCACCCCCCACACACTCACACTTGGAGTGTGCTCGCAGCCATTTTCTTCTCCATTGCACACTTTCAATTTCCAGCACGACAGAAAGGGACAATAAGTGTTCCTCAGACAGTGGCTTCCAACCTCGGTCTGATTGTTTTGGTAAGCCGTCAAGTATCTACATCCCCTTCCTAATAGACCATCCCATTAATCCCACACCTCCCCATGTCCCCACACAACGTGCCTACACACATCTACGCCTTTCTACCTTTCCCATCCTGCCCTGGCTTATCAGGTAATCATACTGAGTCTGGTCATTCACTGTATCAGCCCACACCACCCAAAACCGTGATACCACTGAATGAGCAAAACACCCCATCCCTCACATTACCCCCTTCCTGGCCATGCTTCATTTAACCCACCTTGCAAATCCTGCTGTCCCCTTCTTTACCATTGCATTGTGTCCTTGCCCAGAGCCTTCAGCCCCCAGACCCAAAGACTAACATGCTGGGGCTCAGTTCCTCAGCAACTCTACCATTCACATCCCCCTTCCCATTTTCCCTGAGTTGCTTGCACAGACCTAACAGAATGACTGCTTTCCACCCCTTGACCGCATGACCAAACAGCCCCTGGGTAAGATATGTCCAGATCCCTGGCCGGTGTTTATACATCCCTCCAACCATGCTAGCTCTGCCCCAAGACTTGCCACAGTGGAGCAAAAGCTGACCATGACCCATTCTCTGAACAGCATAGACAACCAAGATGATCTGACCCCACGCTGTATTCCATTGTACTGTTCTAATAGCATCTCTGATCATGTGACAATAAGCCAAAGACTGAATCTCGGAATTTTGTCCTTATGCTATGCCTCACAGCATTTAACCAATAAGCCTTTAGCAGCCAAAAATCTGAGCTAGTCGATCGATAGTTTATCTAATGGCAAACGCGAAGCCAAAACACAAAGAACTGGAAAACCTTATGTCTCCAGCCTTGCAGTAAGTGTACAGGGTTATTATCGAAGGGGATTTGAAAGCACCATCTTGGGGAACATCAAATGAAATGGAACTGTATCTGAAAATATGCTAGCGCTGGTGAAAACTTGGAAAAAGCAATTGCTCAAGTTGCATGCTATCAAAGGTCAAATAGCAATTGTACTTCTTCCTCATGTTAAAAAAAAAAGTACATCTTCTGTAGAACCTGCTAAGGATTTGTATTTCTTATTTGAAATACATGTGTAAGAGTCGCAGAGGTATTGAGGTACAGAAGGGAACTTCTTTAGCCAGAAACATCAGAATGCAACAACCTAAATCGTTGTGCTTTAGGACACCTGTCAATCATTCAGTAGGTAATTGCATCAAACTTGAACCAAACCAACTCATCATCTGGGGAAAAGATTTTGTGGGATTTGGAACATCGAGATATCATTACTCATTAATGCTTGAAGATTATAACAGCAGGAGAAACAAACCCAGAAAAATAAGTCACATGTAATAACAGGTACCATAAATTCCACCAAGAGGTCCAATTCTGACTTTGCTAAATTGAGCAGATGAATAAAAGTGAATGCAAAGTTTTCTATGAATGTTCAAACATCTATACTTATACCAAACTATAAAATGCTGTTCTAGCAGAGAGAAATTCTAATATTTGTATGCTGATAGATCTAGTCTTGAAGAGCAGCTTTAACATTTCAGAACTTATGTTATGTCGAAATGAGTATTAATTTAGGGAAATGTCAGCATGCTTATTTGGCATTTTTATAATAAATCAGAATTCAATGCCAGACGAGCTTTGTAATGTACAAATCTTTTCAGTGACATTTAGTCTATCCAACCTAAAAGAAAACTTTTATTTTTTTTAATTTCCTCTGTTATAAATTTAACAAGTTCAAGAAGATGCCTAATTAACATTACAGTTGCCCAGGCAGATTGTCCTTTTGTTGCAAACCTTTTGCATGCCCTTTTGAGTTAGTTATTAATAACAGTAACACCAAATAAAAGAAAACGCACTTCTGTGCTTACTAAACCTTCAGCTACTTTCTCCTGTGATGTACAATAGTGACCATTTATAAACAGCCATTTTGCTAGGCCGGTTATTTCCATATTTTCCGATTCAAAAGTATTTTTAATCAAACTGTTCAGATACACATCTGGCCTCGGTGAGAATGGCGCTCAGACCTCTTGGCCCAGAGGTAGGGACACTGCCACAAAGGCCATAATATTCCAATTCAACGCTATCATAAATTGCTCCAAATTGCCAAGCATTTTCGTTGTAATTCTCAATTACTATATTTAAACGATCATCTAGTCAACCTTGAAGTATATTAACCAAGGGTACGTAACAAATATCTAATGTAAAACTACCTGGTTAACTGATCATTGGTCCTTAATGGAATGAGACAATGAAATTTCTAGCCGTAAATGTTATTGCAAATTAAATATATCAATAAACAATTATATTTATATCGTTACAAATATATAATTAAATAATCAATTCATACACTGAGTTATGCCTGATAGTATAAAAATAGCTTCTGGTTCTACCTGGAGGATTATTCTCAAAATAGCAAAGAAATTATCATTTTCCAAAGAAGGTGGCTTGACCAGAGAATTTGAAATCCCCTGTTGAAATTATATAATTTCCACAATAAGGTCTAATATACCTTCTAAAGCGATGTTGAAATAATTGTTACCCACAAAAGAATCTTAGCAGCATTGCAGCATTCGTAGAGTCATAGATTCATACAGCGCAGTAAAGGCCCTTTGGCCCATCGAGTCAGCACTGACAATAACTGCCACTAAAGGTGCACTAATCCCAACTTCCCGCACTTATCCCGTATCCTTGAATACTATGATATTTGAATTGCTCTTCCAACTATTTTTTAAAGGTTGTAAGGTTTCAGTTTTCCCCTCTTTCCCAAGTAGTGCATTCCAGATTCCCACCACCAGGAGTGAAAAAGGTTTGTCTCAAACCCCTTATGAATCTTTTGTTCCCTGCCCTAAAACTAGGCCCTCTCATGATTGACCCCTCATCCAAGGGGGACAGTTGCTCTCTCTCCACCTTATCCATACGTCTCGGAATCAAATACACCTCAATCATATGCCCCCTCAGACTTCTTTGCCCTAAAGAGAACAATCAAAGCCTATGTAATCTCTCCTTATAGCTCAATTTCTCCATCCTAGACATTTGCAGTCATCAAAAGTGCACATTGACACACTTAGAGCAAAGTTTAAGGTTGCAAATTTTGCAGCTATCATACAACTTGTGTTTTTTACTGTCGTTCAAATGAGGATCAGTGAAGGCCAAGTTCAGCTCAGGGTATAGATTACTTGTTCCAACAGAATTTACTTTTGAAACTAGTCTCTATTTATATTATAACAGATGTTTACGGCATGGTGCATGAGACAATACAGCTGGAGGGATATACTACAGATCAGGCTCTTACAGGTCCAAAAATGTGACGGGCATTAGAGAATACTAGAATTCTGAAAAATGTTTCACCTTCACTCACAAATAATCAGCTTTTTTTTTAGATAACAAGGTGTAGAGCTGGATGAACACAGCAGGC
>JAHRHZ010000111.1:37919484-37950504 GCA_024137785.1 Ginglymostoma cirratum
TTCCTGCTCCTCTGATGCTGCTTGGCCTGCTGTGTTCATCCAGCTCTACACCTTGTTATCTCAGATTCTCCAGCATCAGCAGTTCCTACTATCTCTGAAGCTCTTTTTTTTAATGGTTTTGTTATTGTTTGCTGCCTGACTACTAATAGTTTGAACTTGCAACTCACTGCTCACTCCTGCACTGACTCTGTGACTGCCAATGTTACATTTTTGATTTCTCCCATACATGATTCTTCCCATCATTGAGCTGATCTTTCATTCCTGTGTTGGGTGCTTCAGAAAAATTCCTGACTCTGTGGAAACTTCCATACTCTGTTTTTGTTCCAATACTCATGCTAACTGAGCTAAGCCCATGCTCCCTAGAAAGAATAGCTACAGGAACTTCAATTATGCAGGTGGGCTGGTCTACAGGTTCACCTCAGTGCTCTGAGATTTAGTCCCACTTACTATAAAATAGAAAACTGTTGGGGCCAGTTCGTTAGATACATTCAAGAGGGAGCTGGATGTGGCTCTTGTGGCTAAAGGGATCAAGGGATATGGAGAGAAATTGGGAATGGGATATTGTAATTGCAAGATCAGCCATTATTATACTGAAAGGTGATGCAGGTTCAGAGGGCTGAATGGCCTACTCCTGCTCCTATTTTCTATGCTTCTGTGTTTTTTTGTTTCTAGCTTTCAGCCCTCCCACATTATCACCCCCCACACTTGCAGTGCATAAGCATGCCAATTCATATTCCACACTGACCCATCGTGGGTCGGCTCTCCTCCATGCCAACAAATTGTCAATTTGTTCCAACCAATGATGTCCTCCCCAATATCATTTGCAATCACAACCTCCATGTCAAGTCCTCTAGTATCCACTATGGGCAAATCTCAAGAGACATGTTTGAATTAAATAAAATGAAGTTCTAAATATTTGTTGCAGTATTCTACATTAACAAAAGACTCATTTATAATAGTCCATTTAATACTGTTAAAACCTTCCAAGTAATTAATTCATAATAAATGCAAATAGTCTTTAAATGCCTAATCATTTATAAAATCTAACATTTCCTTCAAATATTTAAACCATAATAAAGAAAAATATTTATATATATAGACCCTCATCTCAAACAGATAATTTGTTTATAACCACTTGGAGCTGTTCATCAAATGGTGAATTTAAACACCTTCTCGTGTGTTAGACAATATGATAATGATAAGTTGTGGAAGCAGTCCTGTGGTATATATCCTATGATGATAGTGTTCAAGCTTATATCAACAATTATCAATTGAAATTGCGAGCACTAATAGTATTCAACTGAGAATCAGAGCAGGCCCTTTTTGTAAATGTAAAATCAGAAGATTTAAATAAAAACCGAAAGAATGTTGGATGCTGGAGATCAGAAACGAAAACAGAATTTGCTGGAAATGCTCAGCAGGTCTGGCAGCATTTGTGGAGAGAAATCAGGGTTAATGTTTCGGTCCAATGACCCTTCCTCAGAACTGAGGAGTTTTAAATGAATTGACAGTCTGATAACCACGCAGGATTTATCCACATTCTATACATATTTACATCACTGTTAACAATCCCAAAAGAGGTTCGCACAGTTTCTGCACGGTTTTCATTGAACTCCATGTCATGGCAAAGCCAGCATTCAAAAAAATAAAATTATATCGTGGCAAAATGTTCACTTTATTTCACTAGCTTACGCTTTGTCACTGGCTTTGTTTCTTCCCTTCTACGTGAAACTAATAACTGTGGGAGAAAAATACAACTGCTCCTACTTCTAGGGCAAGTGCATTAGGGAAATATTAAAAGTGCATGTTAATCAAGAGGTTTGTTTGGTAGATGCAAATAGCTGATGTTGAACTGAAACTTACAGAATCAGACGATCCAAGAACCTACAATAATCATAGAATTGTAGAATCCCTACTGTGTGGAAGCATGCCACTTGGCACATCGAGCCCTCACTGATTCTCCAAAGAGCATCCCACCCAGATTCACAGTCCTAACTTATCCTTATAACCCTGCATTTCCCATGGCTAACCTGACTAGCCCGCACATCC
Organism: Ginglymostoma cirratum; assembly: GCA_024137785.1. Lineage (NCBI taxonomy): Eukaryota > Metazoa > Chordata > Chondrichthyes > Orectolobiformes > Ginglymostomatidae > Ginglymostoma > Ginglymostoma cirratum. The sequence goes on from JAHRHZ010000111.1 coordinate 37,921,534, forward strand.
CTAAACACCATGGGCAATTTAGCATTGCCAATCTACCGTAACCTGCACATCTTTGGATTGTGGGAAGAAAGTGGAGCACTTGGAGGAAACCCACATGGATACAGGAAGAATGTAAAAACTCCACACAGACAATTGCCCAATGTGGAATCCAACCCGGGTCCTGGTGCTGTCAGGAAATGGTGCTAACTACTGACCCACTGTGCTGCCCATGCGTATAACTAATGCATACAATTAATGCTGAATTGAAAGATACAGAGCCAAAGGATCCAAGAACCTACAATAAGTCAACAAATCTCTTTCGCTGTGACAATAGCAATATTACATGATGGTCTTGTTTTGCAAGTGTGCCCAGTTTGCTGTAAATGAAAATAGATTCTACGTGCTTGGGCAGGGAGCAGAAGAGTAAGGATTAGAAGTCTCACATGTTGATAATTTAAAAGCAGAACAGATAGTGTTAATGGAAACATTTCTTACTCTTTCCCTTTGTCTCCTGACATAAACCTGAAGGCTATCATTACTGGATTAAGGCTACATGACAAATCACTGTTTAAGTTTTAGTGACAGATCAAATAATCATAGGCTATTTGAAATGGGACTATGAGTTGCGTTTTTTTGCTTTTTATAAGGGATGAAGCACTCAAATAAAATGTTCATTTTTCTATTAAGATATTATGTAGTTGATGTAGTGTAAATGTAATGTTATTTTCACGAATAAGAGCACTTTTAAATATTAAATATGTCAATTGATACTTGTCATGAATACATAGTTAAGGCATATATATGGCAAAGAAAGCCAACTCTCTTTAAAACAGACACAATAATTTAAGAAAATTGGCTTCTAAACTCCTATGCCTCACGGTGTGGAGTTATCTGGTATAGGGACAAGATGATTATCATTTCAAAATTCTGATTTGAAAGTCTCTGGTGGCCATGAAACATTATCAATTGTTATTCAAAAACACCTAAGAGGTTCACTAATCTCCTTAAGGGAAGGAAAACTGCTGCTTCACTTCACCTGCTGTATAGCAATGTGATTGGTTCTTAATTGTTCTTTGAAATGACCTAGAAAGCCGCTTGATTATATCAAATCATGAAAAAGTCTCAAGGAATGAATGTGGATGGATCATCTGTCATCAACCTGGGCAGCAGAAAAGAATAATGGCAAACCTATCCTTTACATGCTAGACACACATGCATTGGTCCGATTCAAATGGTAAAATGTGCTTTCTCTGTGTGAGGTTATGGAGTGGATAGACAGAAAGTTGACAATGGCATTGTGGAGTAAGTGGTAATCCAGTAGGTGGGGGACAGAATGGTTCAAGCTTATAGACTGAGTGGAATGGTAATTTGAGGATAAGTGGTGCTTTCTGCAATCAGATGTAAATAGCTGGAAGGTGGTGTTGCCTATCTGGTGGAAAAGGTAAAGGATATCTTGGAGCAACTCATGAGGAACTTAGCAAGGAAAGAGAAGAGTCAACCATGCAGGGGCCAATAACACAGGGCTGGAAAGTGAAGAGATCCTGCTAAAGGAATAGTAGCCGTTAGGAACCAAAATGTGAATCAGGACCACAAAGGTAGTAATCTGAAAATGATGAACTGAGCTATGTGCTCAGATCAACAGAAAGATACACAAATCAAGATGATGAATGTGGTGCTGAAAGGTTATCGTGGCAAATATGGTTCCATCTCATCAAACTGGAACAGGAAGCAGACATGATCTACCTGAACTACAGTGAGAAAGTGTCCCAGCAGAAAAGATAAATAGAGCTATCAACAGGAGTTAAATCTAGTAACATAAGGGGAGGAATATGGTGAAAATAACATAAATCTAGAAATAAAAGAAATAAGCATTCAATGAGGGTATTGGCGAAGTATTTTGACAGTATGGAAAAAAGGCAGGAGATTGCCACGAGGTTATACTGCTTACTTGAAGAGCTAATATAGGCACAAATGGTTAAATAGCCTCCATCTGCTCTGTAACAATTCTGTGATTAGACTAAGGTAGGAAACAAGCTAACAGATAAAAATACAAGCTTTTCTTTAAATGGACGGTAAAAAAAGGACTGCAATAAAGTATTGCAAAAGGGATACCTAAAAGATGAATTGATTGCCTGTGGATCAGTGAAACTAAAACAGGGAAACAGAAGGCAGAAAAACCATAATGAGGAAAATGTTGTAATAGGAATACTTGAACCTTGTCCACAAAGATAATGGAATTGACAATTAAGCGCTGAGGGTTATGACATAATCAAAAATAAGAGGGAAGTAAAACAGGCTATTGCAACTGTACCAAATAGAAGGAGCACAATGACAGTCGACAAAATGCATAACTAACAGAAAATTGGAAACAGAATCTCTAATCTGAAATGAAACATAAAAATACCATTAGCAATGGGACTTAATATAGACCACCAAATTATATAATGGAGTTGGATAAAGAAATATATAAGCCAGTACGTAAAATTACTTGTGAGTATCAAATGAGACTTATAAGAAACATTGACAGGCCAAAATAAACAGACAAGAAGTGACAATACCTTCTTGGAGGTCTGAGTAACATGGGCTATGAAGAGACATGTAGCAGAATTGGGCAAGATCAATAGCATCTTGAAATAGGGAGCAACTCATTTCATCTTTTGTGTTTTTGCTGAGCAGCAAGATGGTTTTCTCATGAGGCAAATACCTGTTCTCAATGAAGGGTAATTATAGCTTGTTTAATGCTTTATTAATGATACATCTCACCTCATTAAGATTCAGCTTCCTAAGTTACCAAACACGCTGATTAACATAGACATCAAGAAATCTCGACATGGAAACCAGCATGGGTAACTGGCAATTTCAACATCCTACTTGATCTAAAGGATCTCCATGTTGGATACCAGGCATGAACATCTCAGGATACTCTTGTGGCAATAGAGATATTCACCCCACACCCATGGCATTGATATCCGATATGTATCACTCTCTAACAGTCTAAAAAACACGGTATATTTTCCATTCACCTACAGTACGCTTCTGCACTTTAATGCCACACCTTCGGTTGCACCAGCTGCCACTATTATAATACCACTGCAAGGACATTTTGTGATCAAGGACCTAAACCCAGCTGATGGACTAGAGCAAACTCTGTACTTGCTGTCTGTCTTGGCACATGCTCACTCTGAGTCTACCTCGATGCTGACAGCTTCCCTGCCTTGGATTGAATTACCTCACCCTATGAGCTTTGTCCCCTCAGCTAAAGATACCAGGCTCATAACACTTCTGTATTTCCTGGCTGCTTAACATAGACACAAGGCTTGGAAGCTTGTCATGTTTGTCAGCAGGTCTCAGTCGAATCAAGAGGGACAGCATTCTCTCAAGGGTCCAAGTACATTACGTCAAGCAAAGCCGAGGACAACAGTCCAAGGGCTTAGGTACAACTTTTCAGCCATTCAGGGCAGTCAGGGTCAAGATCCTGTCTGCACAAAGAAGCCAGATAGCCCACCATCTGTCTTGCCTTTTTCTGCCCTGTTGAAGGCTGTTTTCCTCCTGGAAAGAGGGGAGACAGATATTAAGGGAAGTGAAAGCATGCGTTCAACTGTCTTTTTGGTGAAGGAGGGAAGATGTTGGGACGGAGTGAGTGGGCAGTGCAGAGGGCATGCAAAGTGCTGGGGCAGGTGTGAGTGAGAGAATGAAGATGTTGCAGGCAATAGTGAGAGTGCTTGAGCATCAGTGTTGGTAGGAGGTGGATACAGGAGCAGAGAGAGAGGATGAGTGAGAGATATCAGAGACAAGGTGGTGGCATTTACACTGGTGGAGTGCAAAAAAACATGGATTTTCTCTCCTGCACAGCATTCCTTCAGATGGCTGAATATCTGGGTGGCACCCTCAGGCCAGTTTGGCACTCTCTGGTGAGTCTGCACTAATCTCAGGCTAGTCTGGTGTCTTGGGTTACACTGCTCATCCTGGAGGAAGAGAACACCCTGCCTCTGAACCACCCATCTGGCAGGAACTTCAGGACCCTCCCCACAAATATCCTCCCTGCCTGCCAACGTCTGTGGCAATGCCAGGAAGCATGCATCTGTCCACGACTGTATGAGTAAGAGCGGCCACCATACAGTCCTTGTGGAGACAAAGTCCCATTTGTATGTTAAGAATACCCTCTATTGTGCTGTACAGCACTATCACAGTGCAAAATACAAAAGATTTTGAACAAATCTAGCAAGTCAATCCTGAGCATCCATGGGACTCTGTGGCCATCAGCAGCAGTAGAAAAATTGTACTCTAATGCAGTCTGACACTCATGGTCCTACATATCCACCACTTTACCTTAACTATCAAGCCAGAGGAACGACTCTGGTTCAAAGAAGAGTGCAGGAGGGCATGCTTAAGATGGGAACCAAACGTACCTAAAAATAAGATGTCAACATGTTGAGCACATGCAGAAAATGAGAGTCAGAGCCAAACAATTCTGCAAATTATTGTTAAGATTTAAACTCCCAATCAGAGAGTCATAGAGTTGTACAGCGTGGAAACAGACCCTTCGGTCTGACTCATCCATGCTGACCAGATATCCAAAACTGATCTGGTCCCATTTGCCGACATTTGGCCCATATCTCTCTAAAGATATTCCTATTCATGTACCCATCCAGGTGGTTTTTTAAATATTGTAATTGTACAAGCCTCTAACACCTCCTCTAGTAGTTCATTCCAGACACACACCACCCTCTGTGTGAAAAAGTTGCCCCTCAGGTTCCTTTTAATTCTTTCCCCTCTTATCTTAAACTGATATCCTCTAGCTTTGTTCTCCTTGGCTATTTTCCCTATCCATGCCCTTCATAATTTTATCAACTTCTATAAAGTCATCCCTCAGCCTCTGATGCCCCAGGGGAAAAAAACCCAGCTTATTCAACCTCTCCTTGTAGCTCAAACTGTCCAATCCTGCTAATATCCTTGTAAATCTTTCCTGAAACCTTTCAAGTTCAACAACATCTTACCTAAAACTGAGAGACTAGAATTGACTGCATAGCAATGCCCTGTACAGCCGCAACATGATATCCCAACTCCTACACAGTCACATCTATCATGGTGGACAATTAAACAACTCACTGGAGGAGGAGGTTCTGTAAATATTCCCATCCTCAATGATGGAAGAGTCCAGCGCATCAGTGCAACATGAGTGTTTGCAGCGAACTTCAGCCAGAAGTGCTGAGTGCGTGACCCATCTTGGCCTCCTGCAGTGGTCCCTAATCTCAGAGATGCCAGTTTTCAGTCAATTTGATTCACTCCATGTTATATCAAGAAACATTTGGGAGGCCCTGGCTTCCGCAAAAGCTGTGGATCCTGACGACATTCCGGCAGCAGCACTGAAGACTTGTGCTCTGGGATATGCTGCATCCATAGCCAAGCTGTTCTAGCACAGGTACTATATTGACATCTATCCGACAGTGTGGCAAATTGCCCAGCTACGTCCTTTACACAAAAAGAAGGACAAATCCAACCCAACAGTCTCCAGTCAAGCATCAGTAAAGTGATGGAAGGTGTCATCAACATCGCTATCAAGCACCACCTGCTCAGCAATAACCTGCTCAGTGATGTCCAGTTTGGGTTCCGCCAAGGCCACTCAGCTCCTGATCTCATTACAGCCTTGGTTCAAACGTGGACAAAAGAGCTGAACTCTAGAGTTGAGGTGAGGGTGACAGCCCTGGATATTAAGACTGCAGTTGACGAAATGTAGCATCAATGTAGCAAAACTGGAGTCGATGGGAGTCAGGGAAAAAATTTTCACCAGTTGGAGCCATACTTGTTGCACAGAAAGATGGTTGTGGCTGTTTGGGGCAGTCATTGCAGATCCAGGACATCTCTGCAGGAGTTTGACAGGTGTGAGTCCTGGGCCCTACCAGTTTCAGTTACCTTATCAATGACCTTCCCTCCATCATAAGGTCAGAAGTGGGGATGTTTGCCAATGATTGCACAATGTTCAGCACCATTCGTGACTTTTCAGATACTGAAGTGGTCCATGTTCACATGCAACAAGATCTGGACAACATCCAGACTTGGGCTGACAAGTGACAAACAATATTCACGCCACATAAATGCCAGGCAATGACCATATTCAACAAGGAAATTCTGTATTTTAAAAACAGTTCAGAATACAGAAGAGGAAGTGCTGAAAGATCTTAGAAAACCTAAAGGTGGATGAATCCCCAAGACCTGATCAAGTATATCCTAGGACATTGTGGGAAGTTAGGAAAGAAACTGTGGGTCTCTAGCAGAAATATTGGTATTATCTTTAACCATGGGTGAGGTGCCAAATGACTGGAGGGTGGCTAAAGTTGAGTCTTTATTGGAGAAAGTCTGTAAGGAGAAGCCTGAGAACTATAGACCTGTGAGCCTGATATTGGTGGTGGGCAAGCTGTTGGAGGTGATTCCGTAAGTTAGGATTTACATGCATTTGGAGAGGCAAGGACTGATTAGGGATAGTCAGCATGGTTTTGTGTGAGGGAAATTGAGTCTCACAAACTTGATTGAGTTTTTTGAGGAAGTAACCAAAAAGATTGATGATGGTAGATGTTGTTTATATGGGCTTTGGTAAAACCTTTGACAAGGTTCCATATGGTAGACTAATTCGTAAAGTTAGGTCACATGGGATCAGTGCTGTGTCCATTTTTGTTTGTCATTTACATAAACGATTTGTATAAGAATATAGAAGGCATGGTTAGCACGTTTGACACCAAAACTGATGGTATTGTCGACAGTGAAAAGGTTATCTAAGATTACAAAGAGATCTGGATCAATTGGGTCAATAGACTGATGAGTGGCAGATGATTTTATTTTGGATAAATGCAACGTATTGCATTTTGGTAAAACAAATAAGGACTTATACAATTAATGGTAGGGCCTTAGGTATTGATATAGAACTGAGAGACCTAGGGGTTAGGCCACATAATTCTTTGAAATTTGCATCACATATAGACGGGTTGGTTAAAAAGGCATTTAACACACTTGCCTGCATTTCTCAGGCATTTGAATATAGGAGTTAGGACGTCATGTTGAGGTTATACAGGACATTGGTGAGGCTTGTTCTGGCATACTGTTTTAATAAGGCTATTATTAAGTTGAAGAGGGTTCAGAAAAGATTTACCAGGATGTTGCCAGGGATGGAGGGCTTGAGTTATAAAAGTAGGCTGGATAGGCTGGGATGTTTTTCCCCCCTGGAACATAGGAGGTTGAGGGGTGACCTTATTAAAGTTTATAAAATTATGAGGGGCATTGACAAGTTGAAAAGCAAGGGTCTTTTTCCCTAGGATGGGGCAGTTCAAAACTAGGGGGCATATTTGTAAGGTGAGAGGAGAAAGATTTTGAAAAGGACATGAGGGGCAAGCTTTTTACACAGAATGTGGTTTGTATGTTAAATGAACTGCCAGAGGACATTTTGGATGCAGGTAGTTGCAACATTTGGATAAGTAGATGAATAGGAAAGGTTTAGAAGGATATGGGTCAAATGTGGGCAAGTGGGACTAGTTTAGTTTGGAAACATGGCTGGCGTAGACTAGTTTGACCAAAGGGTCTGTTTATATGCTCTTTGACTCTATGACTCTATTGCCCCTTGATGTTCAATGGCAATATTATCGCTGAATCTTGCATTATCAATATCCTGAGGGTTTCCATTGGCCAGAAACTTGCTATATAAATACTATGACAAAAAAGCAGACTCTCTGATGTTAGAAATGATCTTTGTCTGACATCTGTGTGGTACTACTGCTACTAGGCACATGTTTGTCTGCCTAACCCTCGATCCAGCCCTGGTCTTCTACAAATGGACACAATCTGCTTCAGTATCTGAGGAATTACAAAGGGTACTGGGTACTGTCTAATCAGCAGTGACTTTCCCAACTTCTGATCTTATAATGGAGGGAAAATAATTGCTTAAGCCACTGAACGTTGTTGGGCCTAGGACAATACCATGAGAAGATCCTGTAGAGATATTCTTGGACCAAGATGATTGACAACTAGTCATCATACAGATCTGAATAAGGATCACTGGACCCAAAGCATTAACTCTGCTTTGTCTCCACAAATGCTGCCGGACCCGCTGAGATTTTCCAGCAATTTCTGTTTTTGTTTTATCATTCTTGTGCCAGCCAATGGAAAGTTTTCCTCCTGATTCTCATTGACTCCAGTTTTGCGGGGGATCCTTGATGGTACACTTTGTCAAATGGTGCTTCAGTCTCAAAACTGTCACGCTCACTTCACCTCGAATTCAGTTTTTATGTCAATGTTTGGTGCAAGGCTGAAATTAGGTCAGGAGCTTAGGGACTGTGGCAGATTATAAACCGGGCAGCGGTGAACTGGTTATTGCTGAGCAATTGATGTTTGACAGCAAAGCCAACGACCTCTTCCATCACTTTGCTGATAACGAAGAGTCAGACAATAGTAATTACTTTGGTTAGGCTTGTTCTACTTCCTTGGGAGATGAAAAAGGTCAGATATTAATGGCATTTATAAAATATCACTTGTAACCTGAAATGCACATTTGTTGCAATTGAATGAAAACAATTAAGTGTGAAATTAAAGAAATGAATGGACTATAAGTATATTCATTTAGCTCATTTCACAATAATATAATGTTTGAATTGAATAAAAAGATGAAATCCAAAGCTTTAAAAGCAAAATTGAATTTATAAATAATAATTTTCTTTTGTCCCTTGAGCATCATTGTAAATTAAGAACATAATTTGAAGAATGAAGTGCTGAGTATAGATTTCAATTGTAATGAAATTATTAATATTCATTGGAAGGTGTTTACGTGAGATTTTTCACAATGTCATTTCTCTATTACTTTACTGACTTGCGCATGAATGCATTTCTAAAAAGACCAGAAATATAATGCACAAAATATTTTTAAAAATCCAATTCCATGCATTGAGCTAGTGCAGGTGGTTGATTACTGACAGTACAAAAAAATGCAAGTTACTGTCAGTGTTCTATTTTTACCCTGATAATGAAAATAATTCTTACAACGTCATTCTACTGTCATATTCTTTCCTCTTTGATCTGTGGGTAAGAAGAGCCTTGATAACTACATTGGTTGGACAGAAATAGCACAGATATGTACCATGAATACAGATGATTCTGTCAAACTTTCATTCACCCAGTTCTAATTACTCCTCGATTGATGTGGTGAATGTGATCGTAAACCCTTAATAATAATTTTTTAATGCGTTCTGTCAGCATAATCATATGCCCACAATAAGACAAATGGATAAATGGACATTTTGTAAAATTGTAATCTGTAAATAAGTTATCTACTTCTGCAGTTTTGCTATCGTGGCCTGCAATTTGCTACAGCTGGTTATCTAATGACATCTACAAGTAGGTAAACTTATCCTTGCACATCCTGGTTTCAGTTTTATTTGTGACAGATTGCTGCAATTGGAGGTTGATAATGTCACAGCGAGGGAAAAGGGCACTTGGGACCTGAATGAACAGATCAATTTATATCTAATTATCTTTGTATCTAATTAATTGGACAGCACAAGGACTAAGAAGAAAATGTAAAGTTAGAGTTGATGAATTCAACGTCATCGCAGGTAAAGGAAGAGAAAGAAAGAGAGGGAAAGAACAATTAGATTAGGAAAGAAAAATAGGTTAAAATTTAAAATAAGATTTCAAGAACAATTGTTAATATCTGAAGAGAGGTGATCCACACTTTTGCTGGAGAATTTTCAGTACCAGAAAGGCTGGCTGACTGTCATTAACAGTTATTACAGCAATAAAAAACGTTGTCTTGCAATGACGAGACGACTTTTTGCGGTGAGTTTATATCTACCGCACAATTGCAACAACTTTATCGCCAAAGTTATTCAATGCTTGAGGCATCCTGTCCCTCACCTGACGTCACTGTACCAATTATATTCAAATAATGACAAACACAATTAACCTCGTTGTTATTCTGAAAGCAAAATCTAGGTTACTGTATCAGTAACTATAACAATGATACATTTCAAGGACGTGTTATGTCTTATAGGATCCCAAAGTGTGCAATGACCTGATAACTTAGGAGAGACAATTTTTTTATAATAATCAATATCAAATCTGTAATATAAATTTAATTTATTTATCAGTCGTTAAGCAATTAGAATTTCAGTAAAGTTAACTTTAAGTACAATTACTAAAATGTGTGAATTATGGAGCAGCGATGTGACTGTATTTTAAACAATGTTGTTGTAGTGATTGGAACCAGTTGGATCTTTTTGACTATGAGATCCTTGATTGGGGTTGTTAACCTGGGCCAATCAGGAAACCCTGGCTGACCAATGTAAACAGTGGATTAAGAATCTCCTCAGTTCAGCGGACAGACTCTCGAGCTGGCTGGGCTACAGCTAGAGTACTGTGGGGATAGTTCTTGTCGGACTGTGACTTCAATACTCATGATTGAGTGCTTGTGTTATGACCTCCATTACAACTGGAGCATATAGTACTGTGCACAACTTAATAAAGGGTGACTTGATGATGGAAAAAAGCATCTGTGCAGTTATTCCTGTTGTCCTATGTTGGCAATGCTAACAGGAGGAGAGCCAGCTTCCAATGGTTCTCCCTAGCCTTCACCACTAAACTAGGGACAATGTTCCCAACATTACAAATTGGATGTATGTATTCTCCTCTAATTCGCCCAGCATCCCATCCCTACCATTATGCCCACTCCTGTGGCCTCCATTAAATCAGAGCAAATGCCTTCTGAAAAACAAAACTGCTTCATTGAAATTACATGAGAATTACACAGTATGGCAACTGCTGTGCCCAGGACCATAAGAAACTACAGTAGGTTGTGTGCACAGCTCAGACCATCACGGAAGCTAGTCTCCAATCCACGGTCTCCATTTACACTTCTCGTTGCCGCGGAAAGGCTGCCAACATAATACCAATAAAAGTAACAATAAAAGGATATTGTGATAACATCAAAGAGCCCTGCCACCCTGGTAATATTCTGTTCAACCTCTTCTGTCAGGTTGAAGACACAGAAGCTTGAACACACGCATCAACAGGTTCAAGAACAACTTCTTCCCTGCTGTAATCAGACTGTTGAATAGATCTCTCTAATTTCAGATCTTATGCTGACCTTGCTTTTGTGCACTTCCTGTGCAGTCCTAACCTTGTGTGCCTCACTTTGTCTAAGCACCCTATGATCTGCATGTCCTTGTTTGATATGATCTGCCTGTACTGCTCACAAAATAAATCTTTTCATTGTACTTCGGTACATGTGACAACATTAAATCAAATTAAATCAAGATTTCTCTGGATTTGCACCTAAGGCCAATGGATTACCCACACATGACAAATCATCAGAAAGTTGTGAGGTTGAAAGAAATTTGCACAATGTTTCTCTCTTTAAATGAATTACAATATTCAGGGTGGTTCATTGTTCTTGTGCAAAGAGGCAGAATAATCTCCTCTGACAAATCACTGCAAAGTTGTCCATGGTATGAACTGCTAAAATAATAATGTCTAACTGAATCAGAACATCGGCAGTTTTCATCAGCGTTCTGCAAATAGCCTCGTTCCCATCAATTGGTTATTTTTACAGCCATAAAGCTGCAAATAATGACAGCAGAGGAGGTAAAAATCTTGATGAGAGCTTGTTAAGCATTTGTTACAATAAGATGCATGCTTGTTAAAATTGTTTGGAGAGAAACAGCGGGTGTTAGTTTCATGAAAAGATGAATTTGAAAAGGGTGATACGCTCATCTAATTGGACTAGCCATTATTTTAAAATACAAATCAAGCTGTTCAAAGCTTGAAAGAGAATACTATCACAAGCAATGTACTTACCATTCCAGTCATGTTTGCTGCTGTCAAAAACCGACCTAAGCTATCAAGCCTGCCTCCTTTCTCAACCCTCTCTTCACTTCCTCTCCGTTAGATCCGAATAGAGCTGCATGCTGAATTAGAAAGTAAACAAGATAAGGTATGGCATTTTCTTTGGAGGATGAAAATACCTCCACAACATTGTAAAGAGTCATCTATATGATGTGTCCACCCCAAATCACAACAGATGAATAGATCATCAGACCTACTTCCAGAATATATTGTGGGAAAAACAATAGTTTATTTAAAAGTGATGCAATTTAATATATAATGTCATGTATTGTTATTTTTGTGCGATTTCAACTCCATTTTCATTTATTGTGAGTCTTTACTTCACACTTCCATCAATAGCTATTGCAGCAAGTCTTATATGCTGACACTTTGATGCCCGAATGAAGGAAAATAATGATTTGAACTTTTAATAGCCTGTTGCATTAATTAGGTTCAGAAGCTTGTTCAGGTCACTGCGTAAATATTTAACTCATGTAAATTGTTTTTACCAGTATAAGCTTAAGGCAGCAAAGAAACAACATTGTGTAGTGTAATGCAGTTCCACGGAATCATAAGGAAAAGTCATGTTGAGAAATTTGTGGACATCATCCTGGTTTTCAGAACCTTAATTATCCACATGCTTTTACATTTGCCTATTCCAAATCCTATCTGCCAATGTCAGTCAACCAAATGCACTTTGCCAGTGTCCATATGTAATTTGTTTGATAGCAAAGAGCTGCTGGCATTCCATGTCTGTTCTTAGCTGTTTTGAGGTTTTTGGATAGGACATAGTGGCTTGTGAATAGAGTTAACAGGTGAAAATTTCCGTCTCCTTGAGTTCCATGGCAATGGCGTGAGATGTGGGAAAATAGGCGGAGAATGAAAGAATCAGAGTCTTCATCTTGAGAAAAGCAGTTCCCATTTCCCTCTTAAGGCTGAAGCTTGCTAATGAGCAGTGACTACCTGACATTGACTTTGATGTTTTGGCTTTCGTGTTGGTTGTCGGCACCGTCTTATATCTCAGGGAAGGAATGGAGAATTGGGAGCCGCATAGAAATACAATGAGCCTGGCAACTGATGAGATGCATATGTATGGAAATAAGGCAATTCCCAACTTACAGCGAGATTCTGAAGTCAGCTTTTTAGCCTATGGGGAAATATCAGGGAATTTTGTTTCATTTTTTGCTTTATGGTTCTAACTGACCTGTCGCTGCCTGCATTTCTCAAGAGATTTGAGAATTCCATTCCAACTTCTGTGTTTTAGTTTTGCTTTTTACATGGAGTTATATTAAGAGCCAAACAAGGAAGAACTTACATTTGTGTAAATGCTGTCAACAATTTCAGCACTTCCCAAAGTCCTTTAAAACTATTAAATCTTCCATGATTGAAGCTACCACTGTAAGATAGGAAATATGCCAGCTAATATGCACAAGTAATGGTCTCACAAGTAACCGTGAAGTAAATATCCAACTATTGCATTATTGGTGTTGAGGGGAGGAATGATATCCAGGGAAATTCTCATGCTCTTTTTCAGATTGTACTAATTAATGTTTTGGATTTGGTTTAACTTTCATCCACAAGCTCCCTCTGCCCCTCAAACAATATAACATTCCCTGTTAGATCCTGTTGTTCTTTTCAGAATTGTACTGCATTGAAGTGTTAACCTTGATTAGGTGTTCAGCCTCCAGATTCAGGCTTGAATCCGTGATCTTCTGGTTCAGAGACAGGAATGCTTCTATCTAACCAATGTTGGCACCTAATTGATATCATTTATATAATTAAAATGATGCAAATACTAAACATCGCATAGATGATACATATTTTGACACAGGAAAAATGCAGTAAATTTGTATCGTTCTGAGTTCAGCACTGCCTTAGGGATTGTTCCTACTTTCTGTTTGTTAAAATCCCACGACAATTATGAGATACCTACACAGAATTACAAAAGGGACTCACAAGAAAAGTAAATGTTAAATTTAATTCCAACTGAGACCAAAGCAAAGTTTCAGAGTAATACCACAAACTGATAGGAAAGAATGGCAAAGGATTTTCTGTCCGAGTGGTAGAAGCAGCAGACACAGTGGGTTAACTAAGAGACACGTGCATGTATGGAGATCTCATTGCCATGCACAGGATGCACCAGGCAGTTCTGAAGAAGGGTCTAGGCCCGAAACATCAGCCTTCCTGCTCCTCTGATGCTGCTTGGCCTGCTGTGTTCATCCAGCTCTACATCTTGTTATCTCAGTTCTCCTTGGCGAATGAGAGGAAGAGTGTATGTTGAGACTTAGAAGAGAGGTCGCAATTGAAGTGTGTCTCCTCCATCTACAAAGCTAGAGCTAATGGAGTTTGCATTACCCCATGGCAGTAAAAACCAGTATTGTTTCATTAGGGTATTTATGACAGACACTTAGTTTTTCAAATGCACTATTCAATTTAGCAGATAATTGAAATCCTGTTTGTCAAACACCTACTTAGCTGCAGGCCTGAGGATGCTCATTTTTCTCAACAATGTGGCTATTCTAAGATAGTGAGCAAATAGTTTGCATTTTAATTAGTCGTGCTTCTGATAACAATCCTCTTCAATACTATCTGTAGGAATTACTCTGCAATTGTGCAAACTGCTTGCAATTCACTCCATTAGAGAAGGCATTTTATAACATTGTTCACGGGGAACAAGGGCAGGCATGCATGAACCACTATATGGAAATCTTATTTTGAAATGCTGTGTGGAGCAGCCAGGGCCAGTAATATCTCTTTAATGCAATAATGTAAAGTGGAAAGGCAAGGCACATGTAGGGACCAGGGTTTTTTTTGACCGGTTGGTTTCATGACTGAAAAAAAATCCTTCATATGTTTTGCCAAGGTATGGGGAGAAGGGAGCGTTTACAATATCCCTTAAGAAGTCCAGTGTTTGCAATGATATTGTCACTGAAAAAAAAGCCTTAATGCAATCTTGATGAAAGAACAATTATAACAATTGAAAACATATGGGATAGTGCACCAACAATTTATACCACTTATTGAATCTTTCCTGTTGGCCAATAATATATTTTAATTGCATTAAACAGGTTATGTTTGCTTCAGAATCCAATATAAAAGCTTGGCAGACTTGCCAATTTCATTTCTGCCCAGCTCCTGATATAATTTTCTCCTTGGCAACTGTTAAAAAGTTGTACTAATCTATTCACAACCTTGACATCATATTTAATCCTGAGATGAGATCCTGACCACATTCTATACCTTGACTGTTAGTACTTTCTTCTAGCTCTATAACACCATCTGACTCTGACCTTGTTACTGAAACCTTCATCTGTGTTTTGTTCATCTATAAATTTAATCATTACCACTAAAGCTTGGCCAACCTCGTAGGCTGTATCTTCCCTAAACCTGAGGTCATCCAAAACGGCCAAAGTCCTAATCACCCATTACCCTCGTACTTGCTAAAATGACATTTATTCACATTTAACAAACGCCACATCTATACATTGTCCCTCCTGGTTCTTTCCCCTATCCCTCTCTATCTCTGTAATCTGGTCCTATTTTCCAAAGTATCTCTAACTGAACCCTCTTGAGCAGCTGTATCTTCAGCTGTCTAAACTCTAATCTCTGAAACACTGAAATCTTTTTGACTTTCTTTCTTTTTTATAAATGCTTGTTAAAACTTATTACATTGCCCAATCTTTTGGTCATTTATCCTAACATTTCCTGACGTAGCTCAGCATGAATTTTCTTTGGATATGCTCCTGTGAAGCAATTTGGGACATTTTATTTTGTTAAAGGTGCTTTTCAAATTCAGGTTGTTGGAACTGAAGCTTCATCAATCTGTACCATTGTTGCCTCATCATCATTAGTAAACTAGTCTCTCGTCCTCTTGTTGTTACAGCAATGGGTGATTGTACCTTCAGTTCTTGAGTCTATGTTGTGGAATGCCCATAAACTCCTCCACCTCCCGTTAAAAAGATTCCAAAATGGCATGTCTTTTTCCGGTCTTTTAGTAATCCCTCCAATATTTTTCTCTAAGTCATAGAATGTGGTACAGTGCAGATGGAGGCCATTTAGTCCATCATGACTGCATCAGCAAATGAGCATCCTGATATTGTCATTCTGCCTTTTTCCTATACTCTTGCACATTGCTACTGCTTAAATTATCATCCAATGTCCTCTGGAATGCCTAAATTGAACCTGCCTCTTCTATACTTCCAGGCAGTGCATTAAAACCCAAATCACTCATTAAATGAGAAATGTTTTCTCCTCACATCACATTTGATTATTTTGTAATTCACATTTTATCTGTGCCTTCTCGTTCTTAGTCCTTTTACAAATCGGAACAGTCTCTCCTAACTTAATCTATTCAGACCTTTAAGATTCTATCAGATCGCCTATTAGATTACTTCTCTTCAAGAAGAACATAGAAGAACAGTCCCAACCACTCCAATCTATCCTCATAATCAAAGTTTTTCAGCTCCTGGAAGCATCGGTGTTAATCTCTTCTGAACTCTCTCCAATGCATCCATACCATTCCTATAGTGTGGTGGCCAGAACTGTACAAGAGTACGCCAACTGAGGTCTAACAAGGGCCTTATACGAATTCAGCATCACTTCCTTGCCTTTGCATACTATGCCCGGATAATGAATACTCAGGGCTGAATCTTACGTTTCTACGGCTATCAGTTTTGCCAAATTGAGTGGATGGCTTTTTGCCACAAAGATCAGCAAGATCAGTCACCATATCATACCAAACCCGCCTCATTAACCAACTACCCTGCCCCTTTGCCATCCTAATCACCTGATTCTAGCCCCAGTTTACCATGTGTTATTCCTCGATAAATTCGACACTCAACAAAAATCCAACAAAAGACCAGCATCCCTGGTGCCTGCTCCAACTTTCAAAGGCAGCTATGTGCTCAGACAAGCATTGGCAATCCAACATTGCCCTTCATTGACAATGTATTTGCACAAAACCACACTGCTCACAGCACATCGCTGGCAGGACTTACCCCTCCTCACACATACAACCCCATTCTCTGTCCCTAATCGGCCCCACATTTTACCTGGTTCTTAGTTAAATCCTGGCCAATCAGCCTCTTCACGTCACCACTACAGTGTCCGCTGTAGATCCACACATTATCATTGTCCAATTGCTGTGTAGGTGCCATGGTGGCTCAGTGATTAGCGCTGCTGCCTCACAGTACCAGGAACCCGGGTTCAATTCTGAGTGACTATCTGTGTGGAGTTTGCACATTCGCCACATGTCTGTGTCGAATTCCTCTGGTGCTCGGGTTTCTTCCCACAGTCCAAAGATGTGCAAGTTAATGGATTAGCCTTGGGAAATTGCCCATAGTTTCCAGGGTTGTGCAGGCCAGGTGGCTTAGCCACAGGAAATGAAGGGTCACAGGGATAGTGTGGTGGGGTGTGGGTCTGGGTGGGATGCTCCTTGGAGGGTCAGTGAGGACTTGATGGGCTGAATGGCCTGCTTCCGTTCCATCAGGATTCTGTGATTCTAATAGGGGAATGTCACACACAGACAAGTAATTGGCCAAGTCCAAGATCAACTTTAGTTTACAGTCAACAAAATTAAAGACAAACAAAATGAGTACAGGCTGCAGTTTACCCCCCCAGTGCAAACTAGATGCTGATATCATGGCCAATGATCATTTCGCACCTAATGACAATGTTACATTTAATGATGGCCTGCAGCATCTAACTCTTATCTACTTGAATCAGGAGTCATTCAGATCCTTTTTAGCTTGCAGTGCCTGATGCAGCTGAGATCTCTAATACAGATCGTCCTCCCAGTTCCTTGTTGGTATACCAGTTGAGAAAGCTCTCGGTGGATTCCTCACATAATTCTGTCACAAATCTTGCCGTTGTCCATGTCATTCAGGACCCTGTGAAATTCTGCCCTCAGTGCCCATTTTATGATTGTATCTACATGAAGCATGGCAGCAGAAATGATTGAGCTGGGTACATTAACAACATTTAAAAGGCATTTGGATGAATACATGAACAGGAAAGGTATAGAAGGATATGGGCCAAGTGCAGGGAAATGGGGTTGCTGTGGATGGACATTTTGATTGGCATGGACCAGTTTGGGACTAAGCGCCTGTCTCCGTGCTGTAGCATTCCATGACTATGACTCTAAGCACTTTGGGAGATTTTATCTGTTTGTTTATCAAAGGCACTATATGAGGGCAAATTGCCAATGTTGTAGATGCACAAATGGTCCACATGAAAATGGGTCATTCATTGCTGAAGCAATGCTGGATGATATGAATCAAAACAACTTTTTAGTTTGATAATGTCTTGTATCTTATTTATTTAAAGTAATTATTTGAAAATTGTGTCTAACTAGTCAACTTTAATGAATCCGAATCCATGTATTCCATGACGTGAATTTGAAAAGTCAACATGAGCAAACAGGTGTTTTTGGGAGAAAATATCCAAACATTTAGCTACTGGCCAAGGTCATTGCTATTTTGGAATAAACTTGAACTGGGATCTTTGGGACATGTTTGAACCTGCTTGCCTTCTCCTACTCCTAACTTCACAACTTACAATCTTTCATGGCGGAGACAGTTCCAATGGCCACGTTGTGCAATGGCGCAGACCTCTTCCCATTCGTTTACTTTTGACTGTAATGAAATGTCCATTCTTGTTTAGAGCATTAAATGTGATTATAATAGGAAGTGAATCTTCTTTGCTGAAGCCATCCTATTGCTAAATTCTGTCCATGCTTCAGAATCCATTTTAGTCGATCCAAAATTAGTATATTGCTACGACAGCTGTACAATTTAGTGTTTCAGCCATCTGGAGATTAATTCTGTTATTTTTGGGAATCATCACTGTAAAATATGATGTATGCATCATATGATACAGGGCATAGCCAAATTTGAGTGACATTCAAAGTCAGAAGAAGACCTTGATGTCGTAAACTGCTAATAAGCTGATTTATTTTTGGAAGCATTTTATTCCAAGTTCCATCAGCAATGAATTTTCATTATTGGTTGTCAAGGAAACATCCTTATACCATTAATTTAACTGTTTTGAGCAATTATATAACAAGGTTAAGTACCTAATTTATTTCAGTGAGAAAGAAAATTAGTAGTTGACATCAAAAAATATAATTGAAATAATTTTATGAGTGTACATTGAATATATGATATGTAATTTATGTGATGTCATTTCTAATTGGCAAAGGTGAGACAAATGTACTTTTTGTGGATGAGGCATGAAATTATTCTTGGGAATATTTATTGAGAACTTTTTAACATTTGTTTCTGTTGGTATGACATTCCTCTGACTTCTAATGTGCCTCTTAAAACATTTATTTTAAAAGGATTGAAACCGCCATATAAATAAGCAGAAAAAAGAATTCATTAGTAAGGCAATTTTAAACCAATCCATTTGGCAGGAAACAGATAGCATGGTATATGATCATCCAGTTTATACCTTCTCAATTTCATTCACCATTGAAATTATTAGTGTGTGGGGTGTAAAGTGGGCAGCCAAGTCGATGTTGTTAGATTTACCCTTGATGCGTAATTTACTGACACTTTTGTCAGGAGTAACTTATAGGCTGTAATATATGATCAACATTGGTATTAACAATTGTTTTTCATAAAGCGTACATCTCTGTAAATTATCAAATAAATGTCCAGTCATGTGATTAACAAGAAGTGAATGCTCCACACATATCCCCATCCTCAATGATGAAAGAGCCCAGCACATCAGTACAAAAGATAAGGCTGAAGTATTTGCAATAACCTTCAGCCAAAAATGCCACATAACTCATACCTGCCTCCTCAGAAAGTGCCCAGCAACGGACATGCCAGTCTTAAAACACATCAATAAAACGCATATGATATCAGGAAGCACTAGATACTGCAGAGGCTATGAAACCTGACCACACTGCAGCAATAGTATTGAAGGCATGCTCCAGAACTAGCTATGCCCTTTACCAAGCTGCTTTAGTACAGCTATAAAACTAACATCAATGAGATAATGAGGAAAGTTGTCGGTGTATGCCCTGTGCACAAAAAGCAGGACAATTCTGACCCAGCCAATTACTGCACCATCACTCTAATCATGATCTTCAGTAAAGTGATGGAAGGTGACATTAGAAGTATTCTCAAGCAGCACTTGCTAAGCAGTTTGATACACTGACACTTAGTTTGGAGTCTGCCAGGGCCACTTGCCTCTTGACCACATTACAGCTTGGCCCAAACTTGAATGAAAGAGCTGAATTCCAGAGATGAGATGGAAGTAATTGCCCTTGACATCAAGGCACTTAACCTGGTCAGTCATTTTTGTCCCCGAACATCACTGCAGGAGTACATGTTGCAGCTGTACAAAACTCTGGTGCAGCCGCACTTGGAGTATTGCATACAGTTCTGGTCGCCGCATTATAGGAAGGATGTGGAAGCATTGGAAAGGGTGCAGAGGACATTTACCAGGATGTTGCCTGGTATGGAGGGAAGGTCTTATGAGGAAAGGCTGAGGGACTTGAGGCTGTTTTCGTTAGAGAGAAGAAGGTTAAGAGGTGACTTAATAGAAACATACAAGATGATCAGAGGAATAGAGTGGACTGTGAGAGCCTTTTCCCTCAGATGGTGACGGCTCACACGAGGGGACATAGCTTTAAACTGAGGGGTGATAGATATAGGACAGATGTCAGAGGTAGATTCTTTACTCAGAGAGTAGTAAGGGCATGGAATGCCTTGCCTGCAGCAGTAGTAGACTCGCCAACTTTAAGGGCATTTAAATGGTCGTTGGATAAACATATGGAAAATAACGGAATAGTGTAGGTTAGATGGGCTTCGGATTGGTTTCACAGGTCGGTGCAACATCGAGGGCTGAAGGGTCTGTACTGTGCTGTAATGTTCTATGTTCTATGTTCTATGTTCTACATCTGAAAGAACTATGGATGCTGTGAATCAGGAACAAAAACAAAGTTGCTGGTAAAACTCAACAGGTCTGGCAGCATCTGTGAAGGTAAAAACAGAATTAATGTTTTGGGTCCAGTGACTCTTCCTCAGAACAGTTCTGCGTTCTGAGGAAGGGTCACCAGACCCAAAACATTAACTCTGTTTTTACCTTCACAGATGCCGCCAGACCTGCTGAGCTTTTTCAGCAACTTTGTTTTTGGTACCTCAGGGTAATATCCTGGACCCAAGCATCTTCAGTAGCTTATCAATAAACACTTCCCTAACATAAGGTTAGGAGTGATGATATTTGCTGACGATAGCACTAATTTCAGCACCACTCACAACTGCTCGGATATTGGACCAGTCCCTGCCTACATGCAGTAATATTTGGACAATATTTTGGATGGGCCTGATAAGTAACATTTATGTCACGTAAGTGCAGGCAATGATCATATCCAACAAGAGAGAGCCTAATCATCACTGCTCAAACTTCACTGGCATTACCATCGCTGGAACCCACATTATCAATATTCTGAGGTTACCACTGACCAGAATCTGAACTGAATTAGTCACAGAAATGCTGTGGATACAAGATTATGTCAGGTACTGAGAGTTCTGAGTAAGTAGCTCATCTTGTAACTTTCTAAAACTTGCCCATGATATTAAAAGCAGAAGTGTGATGGAATGTTCCCCATTTGCCTGGATAACACTATTCAAGGAAATTGATACCATCCACCACCCTTCAATCATAAATGCACAGTGGAAGCAGGGTGTACCATTTAGAGTATGCACTGCAGTAAATCACCAAAGATCCTTTGAATACATTTTCCAGATGCATGGCCTCTACCACCTAGAAACTCAAGGGTGGCTGATGCATAGGAACAGCACTACATGCAAGCTCTCCTATAAACGATACTCTGTCCTGAATTGGAAATATATTGCAATTTGTTTCTGTTATTTGGTCAAAATTCTAGAATTTCCTGCATAGCAGTGCTCTGGGTGTGCCTACACCAAACAGCCAGCAGTGGTTAAAGGAGGTAATTCGCTATCACCTTCTCAAGGACAGTGAGAAATGGGCATTAAATGGAAGAGACTATATTATCTAAATTGGAACTAGTACTGTTAAAAGCAGTTTCAACTGGAAGGGGAGTACGGTGCTTTGAAGACTGTAAAGGATGGTGTTTTATGCCTTGTGCAATTATGGGAAAGTGCCACAGAAGGGGAACAGGTGAATAAAAAGTACATGAAGATGACACAGACAGAAATGTCCCTTCAGAATATGAAAAGAAAGCTGGTTAGCTGGCAGAAAATAGTATAGGAATAGACTGGTAGGACTAAATTACTGCAGACGCTGGAATCTGCGCTGAAAGCAAAAAATGCTGGCGATCACAGCGGGTCAGAGCTGATGAAGAGTCATCTAGATGCGAAACGTTAGCTTCTTTCTCTCCATGAATGCTCCCTGACCCGCTGTGGTCTCCAATGCTTTTTTGCTTTCAGAAGGAATAGATTGGTCTTTTTCTGAGTAGCAGGTAGTGATAAGTGGGATCCCTGCTTGGTGCCCAGCTGTTTTCAATCTATGCAGTAATAATTTAGATACAGAAATAAATATATCTTCAAGTTTGCACATGACTTAAAGCAAAGTGGGAGGGTGAGCTGTGTGGAGGATGCACAAGTAATTTAATGTGATTTAGACAAATTGAGTGAATGGTCAAATGCATGGCAGATGATGTATAATGTGGATAAATGTGAAGTTATCCATTTTGGTTGCAAAATAGACAGGCATTTTAAAAAAAAAATTTTGAAGCCAAGACTGTTCTTCGAAGATTCTAAAGATCAATCATTGGACTCAAAATGTTGACATTTCTCTCTCCACAGATGTTTCCAGACCTGTTGAATTTCTCCAGCATTTACAGTTTGTATTTCAGATCTCCAGCATCTGTAGCATTTTGCTTTTATTTAAAGAAGAACCAGACTATATAAAGATTAAGAGAGAGATAGAAAGTTGATGAAATTTTCGAATTCAGAGCAAGTGAAGGATCGGCGTTCAATACATTAATGAACTAATAAAAGTGCTGAAGGAGAGAATCTGAGTAGGACTGGAATGAAGAATTTTCCAAGTAATTCATGAAGGAAACAGTAGCAAAGACACATGAGTGCCCACTCACAAAATGTACGAGGAGCCAACAAGGACGTTGTTATGAAAATATGAGAATAAATATAGCTAAGTGCAGGAAGGTGCTGGTGGAAGAAGTTGGCTGGGCCTTGATCCAGAGAAGAAGCAGGAACCCCCTTTGCTACTTGTGTTGAGGAATGTAGGTGAAGGAAAAGAGAGTATTTGTGGCATAAATAAAGTGTTTAACATCAGGAAACATAATGTGGCAATGATTTTCAGAAAAGTCTTGAATGTGGATGTGAAGAAATTGAAAAAGGGGAGAAATGTATCGTGACATTAAGAAGAAATAATTTCCATAGAGCAACCGAATTCTGAAACAAATAGTCTACGAGTACAAGCCTCTTGGTAGATCTTGAACAGGAGTTGGTTACATAGCATTTCAGGACAAAAAACCCAGAGGTATTGGCTAGAAGATCTACAATGGGTGCAATTGGAGGAAGAAGGGAGCCATATGGAAGTGAAGGGAAGGAATATTGTATGATTTGATCTTTTGGCTGTCCTTTATAATCCTATGCTTGAAAATGTCTCATTGCATGCGGATTTTCTTAAGAAACAATATCGAATTGATAACCATGAAAATGGACGAATGTTAAAAGATAGCAAACAGGCTGATTAAGGTTCAACCATATCAAATGGAAGTGAAAAATATAGTTTGTCTTCAATATTTTGTAGTCAACATCAGCATTTGAGTAATTTGCAAACTTGCGACGGTGTCCACCAATGAAATTTATATTCAGATTCAGATTCAGTTTACTTTAAAGTGAAAATAAATTGATCCAAGAATTGCTTTCGTTGCTCTGTACCACTGCTTGTGATTTTGCTGCATATAGCAATCAAAACGATTCCTTCTGCCAGGGTAATTAATATGCTATTTGCGTATCTCGTGTAAAGACACGAGCTATTTAACAACCTATTGTTTGAAAATGCAATTGATTTTTTCATTATAAAATTAAACAGATTTAAACACAGTTTGGTTACTAAAATGTATGTAACAAAAAACCACTAAACTGCTTTTATAAAACTGAGATTCAAAAGAAAACAACGGGTTAAAAATTGTTATCGCTGATCTAAAAAAGGATGAAAATTGCAGGAGTAAAGACTACCTTTTCTCTACAAAGTGTCAGCCTCATTAAAAAGACATTTGGACAGGTACATGGATAGGAAAAGTTTAGAGGGATACGGGCCAAATGCAAGCAAATGGGACTGGTTCAATTTTGGAAACCTGGTCGGCATGGATGAGTTTGTCTGATAGGCCTGTTTCCAATGCTGTACGACTCTATAAATCTATGGCTTTAAAACTCCTTTTAAAATATGCTACCTGTCAGGAAATATTCTGATCTTAATTTTTGCTTTCAATCCTTTAAAGGGCTCGAAATTTGCATGTGACACAGAGCTAGTTGGAAGAGTGATCTGTGAGAAGAATGCAGGTATTTACAGTGTGATTTGGACAGGCTGAATGAGTGGGCAAAGTGGCCAGTCCTGAGGAGGGGTTTCGTCCCGAAACAGTGACTTCACTGCTCCCCGGATGCTGTCTGACCTGCTGTGCTTTTCCAGCTCCACATTTATTGGCTCTAGCTTCCAGCATCTGCAGTCCTTTACTGCGTTTCAGTGAGCAAATGCATGGCAGAAGCAATACAATATGGATAGATGTGAGATTACCCACTTTGGGAGCAAAAACAGGAGGGCAGATAATTATCTGAATGACTGTAAATTGAGAGAGGGAAATATTCAATCAGACCTGGGTGTCCAAGTGCACCAGTCGCAGGTCCAGCAGGCAGCAAAGAAGGCAAAGTGTAAGCTGGCCTTCATTACAACAGATTTGAGTAAATGGACAAGGATATTTTGCTGCACTTATACAGGGCATCGGTGAGGCCACACCTGGAGAATTGTGTATAGATTTGGTCACCTTATCAAAGGAAAGATGGTCTGGCTGCAGAGACAGTGGAGTGAACATTTACCAATTGACTCCTGGGCTGACAGGACTGCTGTATGAGGGCAGCTTGAGTTGGTTAGGATTGTATTCACTGGAGTTTAGAAGAATAGAGGACGATCTCATAAAAACTTATAAGATTCTAAGAGGCCTAGAGAGTTTAGATGCAAGAAGAATGTTCCCAATGTTGGGGGAGTCCAGAACCAGGGGTCATAGTTTAAGGATAAGAGGTAAACCATTTAGAACTAAGATGAAGAAAAATTTCTTCACCCAGAGAGTAGTGAGCCTGTCAAATTCATTACCACAGAAAACAGTTGAGTGCAAAACATTGTGTTTTCAAGAAGAAGGTAGATATAGCTCTCATAGTTAAAGGAATCAAGGGGTATTGGTGGACGGTGGGATTAGGGAATTGAGCTCGATGATCATGTTAAATGGTGGAGCTGGCTTCAGGGGTCAAATGGCCCAATCTTTCACATAGCTCCACAGAGGCCAATATCCTGTCACCAAGCCACCCTTCATTTACAGGGAGTCCTTATCACGGATCCAGCTCCCTCAGAGCCAACTCACAGACTATCAGGATGCTGACACTCCCGTTTACATCTGTCTGCCAGGGCTCTCTGATTGGACCAGATTAACAGCCCCAGTCAGGGAACTCATTCTACAAGGCCCACCTGGCTGACCTCATTACAATCACTGCACTCCTGCTCCTATCTATGTTTCTATGACCAACATCAACTACAGGGACGATAGCAAACAGCATCAAATCAAACTTCACCAACTACTGCGTTTCTTCAGATGCGTGAATCTATG
Source organism: Ginglymostoma cirratum (assembly GCA_024137785.1). Taxonomy (NCBI): domain Eukaryota; kingdom Metazoa; phylum Chordata; class Chondrichthyes; order Orectolobiformes; family Ginglymostomatidae; genus Ginglymostoma; species Ginglymostoma cirratum. Next base: position 37,947,209 of record JAHRHZ010000111.1, read on the forward strand.
AGGAAAGACAAAGATTTATATCCCAGGCTTTAATGTTACTCAGGAACTGTTCATTTCCAATGGGAATGCCTCAAACTGCCCTCAATCCTGATCCTGTGTAGAAATACAAGATTCCTCTCTGATCTCACTCAGTGATTACCTCGATTGGCTAAATGCCTATTTCATAATGTGCTGTGATATTAGAAACGTGGGTTCAATTCCTGTACTGAAAAACTTCCCATCTCTACCTGGAGCTTCAAGTTAAACCACCACTGGTCGATTCTGTCCCTGAGACAATAGGACTAGGTTGGGACATCTCCGCCTCCCTAACCTGTCCTTCCTCTCACCTATCCCCTCCTCCCACCTCAAACCCCAGCCCCATCTCCTATCTACTAACCTCATCCCGCCCCCTTGACCTGTCCGTCCTCCCTGGACTGACCTGTCTCCTCCCTACCCCCCACCTACACTCACCTTTACCGGCCTCATCCCTGCCTCTTCGACTTGTCTGCCTCCTCTCCACCTATCCTCTCCTCTATCCATCCTTTATCCGCCTCCCCCTCTCTCCCTATTTATTTCAGAACCCTCTTCCCCTCCCCCATTTCTGATGAAGGGTCTAGGCCCGAAACGTCAAGCTTTCCTGCTCCTATGATGCTGCTTGGCCTGCTGTGTTCATCCAGCTCCACACCCTGTTATCTCTTAATTAAATTAAAGCAGGATCTGACTAAAATCAATTGGAAATAGCTACTTGAAGGTAAATCTACAGCAAGACATTGGGAGGCATTCAGAAGAGGATTTGAGGGATTACAGGCCCGAGATGTTCTCCTTAGGATGAGAAGTAGGAGCAACAAGTCCAGGCAACCCTGGAATATTCAGGACTGGATAAAAAGGAAAGGAGAGCTGTATAACTGGTACAAAGGGAACAATACAGCAGAGGTCCTTGAAGTTCTATGAGGAGCCCAAGAAAACATTCAGGACAACAAAGAGGGAATATGAGAAAACATTGGCAGGCTAGATTGGTGGGTATCCCAAGTTATTCTACAAGAATATCAAGGGAAAGAGAATAATCAGGGAAAGGGTAAGGCCTATGAGGGGTCAAGGAGACAATCTGTTTGTGACGCTGGGGACATTAGTTGGGTGTTAAATGAATACTTCACATATGTCTTTACTTGGGAGGAGGAGGATGCAAATGCAGAATTTGAGGAGAATGACTGGCAACTTCTTGAGTAGGTTGAGGAAAAAAGGCAAAGAGGTATTGAAGGCTTTGATTAACTTAAAAGTGGACACATTTCCTGTTCTAGATGAGTTGTATCCCAGGCTATTGTGGAAGATGACCCAAATTTCAAACTGTCTTTGGCCATAGGGGTGTGTCAGAGGACTGGAAGTGATCTGATGTGGTTTCACTTTACAAGAAAGGTGGTAGAGGTAGATCAGAGAGCTATAATCCAACATCAGTGGTTGGAAAACTATTAGATAGAATAGTGAAGGAGAAAACTAATCTCACTTTACAGAGGCAAGGTTTGTTAGGGATAGTTAGCATGATTTTGTCAGAGGGAGGTCATACCTAACAAATCTGGCAGAATTTTTCAAGGTGACCACGTGTTTAGGTAAGGATAATGCAGTTGATGTCATTTTTATGGATTTCAGCAAGGCCTTTGACAAGGATCCGCATAGAAAACTGATAAAGAAGGTAAAAGCTCATGGGATCCATGATAACTTGGCAAGATGGATCCAAAATTGGCTCAGTGACAGGAGACAGAGGGTCATGGTCAAAGGTCATTTATGTGACTATGTATCAATATTATATTTTCTCTAAGGTTTCACAACAAAATATGTCTTTTATGTTTTTGTTTGAACATATAGGTTTTTCTTCAGTTCACTCAGGGGATGCAGACATCCCTGGCTGGGTGAGCACATACTCCCATTGTTGCCATGGAGAAGGTAGCGGTGAGCTGCCTTCTTGAAATGCTGCAGTCAATTTGGTGCAGGTAAGTTTGGGGTGTCCATGAAGTTTTGATGCTTAGAAGATAATTTTAATTTTAATTCAAAATCTCCCTACCCCCCGGACCTCATCCCAAGACCAGCACCCCCCCTCGTCCCTGCCTCCTTGACCTGTCCATTTTCCCTCCCACTTATCCGCTCCTCCCACCTCACTGATCAACCCCCATCCCAACTCCCTATTTACACTCACCTTTACTAGCTTCATCTCCGCCTCCTTGACCTGCCCGTCATCTCTCCACCTATCTGCTCCTCCATCTTCCTTCCATCATCGCGTCCCCTTATTTATTTCAGAGCCCCCTTCTCCTCCCCCATTTCTGAAGAAGGGTCTAGACCCGAAACATCAGCTTTCCTGCTTCTCTGAAGCTGCCTGGCCTGCAAAGATAATTTTCTAGCTGTGTTTGGCCTTTTAGGTGCAATTGATAATAACCCAATCTCAGAGTTCCACAAAGTTTCCTTGAAAAACTCTTAAGAATCGGAAGAGATCCAGATACGAATAGAAAACTTTTTAACAGAGATGTTCATGATTTAACTAGGAATGCAATATTAAAGAAACATTTTTAAATGGCTTCTTCCTGGGTAAAAAGAGACACATAGTTTAATCTCCCACAATCTGACAAGTTGAGTCAGAATGCATAAAACAATGGATTGGAATTTGCCATTGCACTGGCAATAAAATTGTCAGCATTCACCCTCATTACTGTGTAAAACTCACAGGAAGTTCTGATCTCTGCACATGCACAGAATTTCAAAAGTTAGCATTAATGATACCTGACTTCTGAAGACACAATATTACAGTATCCACACCTTCTGTAAGGACAAAATGAATGATTTGATATAAACTTCAACTTTGATGCACTGTTGTTGCAATAAAAGAAACACTAAAACGGTTAGTCCAATCTAACTCAGGCCTTCCTTATTGTTTTTTCTTCCTCTATCCACTTTCAACATTATAAACCACGTTGAATTTCAACCTTACTTCAGTTCGAAAGAGAAGTTGACTCTAGTTCTTCCTCTGCAGTTGGTTGCTCTGGCATCATCTATTTCCATCAAATGTTGTTTATATTTCAAATTTCCACCATTCTTACTGTTTGACTTTAGAAAGAACAGTAACTTTTGTTGAGTTATGATGTGAAGGTGCCAGTGTTGAACTGGAGTGGACAAAGTCAGAAGTCACACGACATTAGGTTATAGCCCAACTGGTTTATTTGAAATCACTTCAGAGATAGTAGGAACTGCAGATGCTGGAGAATCTGAGATAACAAGGTGTAGAGTTGGATGAACACAGCAGGCCAAGCAGCATCAGAGGAGCAGGAAAGCTG
>JAHRHZ010000111.1:37950904-37960997 GCA_024137785.1 Ginglymostoma cirratum
TGATGCTGCTTGGCCTGCTGTGTTCATCCAGCTCTACACCTTGTTATTTGAAATCACACAAGCTTTCAGGACACTTCTCCTTTATCAGGTGAAGTGAGCTCTGACTTTGTTGAATTAGATATTAAATGAACCTTTAAAACTTAGTCTACTGCTTATTCATAGATGATCACATAATCTGGATTAGTAGTAAAACAAAACACTCGTTTTCTTTTAGTTTATTTTAAATGTTGTTATCAAAATAAATCTGTTCCATTTTAGCAACCTGCACTTTCTAAGATCTTGATACAGTTTTAACATGGCCAAAACCAACAGTTGTCACACTGTCTGAACTGCACCTGATCCTATTTGGCCATTTCCTTCACGATAGCAATATATCATTTCAAGGTGATTCAGATTTGTTTATTTTAAATACTAGAGGATAAGGTTTCATCCACCACTCATTTGATTAACAAAGTTTTCAGAGTCCAGGAAACCCAGTCTACAAACAGAAATATTACTTGAGAAATCAATTATTTCCCATCCAAAAGCAAAGCCTTGTTTTTTGCAGTGTGCTAGTGCAAGAGTAATGAGCTTTTTTTCGATAACAAAAAAAAAAAGAAATGCAGATGCTGGAAATCAGAATAAGGAAGCGTCACTGAATCCAAAATGTTAACTCTGCTTTTTCTCCACAGACGCTGCCAGGCCTGCTGAGTTTTTCCAGTAATTCCTGTTTCTTTTCTTTCACTTTGTCATATGTTAGAGTCACATAGTGCAGAAACGGACTCTTTGGTCCAAATCATCCATGCTGTCCAGATTATCCAAACTAAACTAATCCCACTTACACGTGTATGGCACATGTCCCTCTAAACCTGCACTGGTACAACTGTATTCTTGATTGTTTAAGAGTTAGTGTTGTTTCAGATGAGTGTAATTTTTGGCAGCAAACTTCATAGAGCAGTAGAAATAAGACAGATACATTTTAAATTCCAAACACAAATCACATTTACAAGTTTTTTTATTGCTATTATCCTCATCAATGCACAGTTAGATAAACTGCATCAGAATATACCGTAAGATTCGTTACATTCTACAATCAATCATGTATTGTTACACTTCATTTGTGCCAGGCTTCATTAATGTAAATAAATTTACAGCTACATCATGGTCTTCCTTTACAGTTCATTTGAACATTCAATACTCACGCTGATATTTACTATTCAAATCGGGCTTGAATTAGGCGTGAATATCAAAACATTTTTCTTCAAAGTTTGTAGTTGAAACAACATACCTTATTAAAGAAATAGAAACAGAGATTTCTGGAGAAACTCATGAGGTATGGCAGCATCCATAGGGAGAAAGCAAAGGTAATGTTCTAGGAAGAGTGACCCTTCAGATTTCAGCTTTGCTAAGGCATACATTTTAAGGTGGTAGACCAGCTTTGAGGATAATCCGCCCATTTTGTCTGTTTAAAGATAAGAGATGGTATTTCAAAATACTTAAAATTTTGAGGGAGGTGATGGCCTCGTGATATTATCACTCGACTGTTAAACTAGAGACCCAGGTCATATCCTCAGGACCAGGGTTCAACTCTTGTCATGGCAGACGGTGGACTTTGAATCAAGAGTCTAATGATGGCCATGAATCCATTGTCAATTGTTAGGAAAAACCCATCTGGTTCACTAATGTCCTTTAGGGTAGGGAGCTGCTGGCCTCACCTGGTCTAGCCTACATGTGACTCCAGGTCCACAACAATATGATCAACTCTTAACTGCCCTCTGGGCAATCAGGGATGGACAGTAAATGCTGCCCTAGTGACTCCTTCATCCCTTGAATGAATAGAATAAAATTCCTTGTGGGTATTATTTTCAGTCTGGCAAAGAAGCCAATGCTGACAATTATTTAACTTTGAGAACTAGAAATAAACAATCAATTAAAAAAATGAAGTTTAATATGTGCACATACACTGAAGAAAATAGTTTTACCTCAAACATTAAAGCAACTAGGTATACTCCTGACAGAGCATTTTTGGAAAAAAACAATAAAAAGATTTGGAAAATGTTTGGATTAAAATTAAATATAAGTCAACTGATCAAATGGAAATGTGAAAATATAGAAAGTTACTGCGACAAAATAAAGTATTTTGGAATGTAATTTATACTTAAATGAATGCTTTTGTGAAACACAATCTATGCTGGTGAAAATAATTAATAGAATTGTCATAGAATCCCTGTAATTTGGAAGCAAGACATTCAGCCCATTAAGTCTGAAGAGCATCCCAAACCCATCCCTGTAACCCTGCATTTCCCAAGGCTAATCCACCAAATCTACACATCCTTAGACACCAATTTAGCATGGCCAATTCATCTAGCTTGCACATCCATGAACACGATGGACAATTTAGCATGGCCAATCCACCTAACCTGCACATCTTCAGATTGTGGGAAGAAACCAATACACCTAGAGTTAATCCAAACTCCACCCAGACAGTCACCCAAGGCTGTAGTTGAACCCGGGTCTCTGGTGCTGTGAGGTAGCAGTGCTAACCACTGAGCCACTGTGTTACCCTTTTGCTTATCTTAACATAATAAAGTCAGAAAATTTTAATGTAATCACATAAGCTGTTTTGGAACCCCTGAAATACATAGTTCTTCACAGTGAATGCTAAGTTAATGAAACGCACAATGATCCTCGTAAATACTGTACTGGACATTTTACAACGAGTGTTTGTGAAACTAATTAAATAAATGAAAATTCAAATAGAATTACAACCAGAAAATACAACTTTTCATTCACATTTACACGATTCTTTCTGCAAAATGTCTAAAGGTATTGATTCAGAGATATTGTTGCAATCAGCCTTTGATCAATGCTTAGGATATGATCAATTTCAGACAACTAAAAAAAAATACTTCACTGAGATATTAATTGAGCAAGTAATGGCTAACTTCAAACTCAGAAACAGTTTTATTAAGCTTTTACATTCATGGTTGTTATGAGCCAAAGCACTTTTTATCCAATTCAGTGCCCCCTTGAATATATAACAGGTAGTCATTAATACTGCAGTATTGCTTCCAAAATCAATATTAGCATTAAACTTTAAATTTTGATTCATATATCATCAATTTATTCTTCATACTAATTAAAGTCCATTATAATAAACAATAGGAATGTGTGAATAAGAGGCTTAGTGTTAGTCTACAGTAAACGAATATTTAAAAAGTAAGGAGAGGTGACAGAAACGGAAGAATGGAGAGAACTTTGAGGTATATGTTTTGAAGGGACTTTGACAGATATGGAACAACAGACAATGAGGGGATTTAGTACATGGTTGTGGATCATAAATTAGGATGGTTTGGTGATTGGGGGCCAATATATGGTCAGGAAGCAAATGGATTTTGGTTGATTGGGACTTGGGTAGGATATTGACAACAACATTTCAAATCAGTTGGAGTTTGTAGAAAGTGAAGAGAATAGAAAGTGGACCAGGGCAATGCTAAATTAGAATAGTCATTTCTTGTGAGTTGCATTTTCCTTTCACAAAAAAAGCAGTGAAAAGTGTTTAAGTCACCATACCATGGCACCTATATTAATAACAGATGACATAGATTAGGAAAGAAAATTAAGACAGAGTCCATCTTGGCTCAATTCCCAGCTCCTGGGTTCGGGGAAAGACAGTACAGCTATAAGACCTCCACATTTGGCTGCTGGAATACCAGGCCGAGAGCTGCTGTTAAAGCAGGCCATTCACATAGGTGTCTAGCATCCTGGACCTCGAGACTCCACAGAAGCTGCCCCAAGGACCAATCTTGTCACCGATCACGGGAAGGAGGACATTGCAAAGATGCCCAAACGAATTCCAGACAGCTGGATACCAGGCCGAAACCACCTCAATGACAAAGCCACCATACACCTCTGCCGATCTAGTGGCCGACACCGGGCCCCTGAGTCTGGAGGTGACAAAGGAAAGAATGAGGGTTTTTGACAGGAATTGGATGAGGAAGTGTTAGGTCAGAGGAAGTGGAACTAATCTTTTGCAATGGAAAGCTCAGGTCAAGACCAAATAATTTGCCAAAAATGGAATCCCTGATTCCGGCCTGTAATATTTGCTTCGGATGGAAAGGGAAGAGGTGGCAAGGGTACAAAGCTGATGGTCCTGATGAAAAGGAAATGGTTTCTGTCCTAATTTTCAACTGGAAGAACCTTTGGCCAATTGAGTTTTGATTGTTAATTACAATGGTTGATGATTGGAATGATTGAGAGGCAGTGGGGAAGTAGAGGAGTATGCCTTCAGTTTATATGTAGGATAAGATTAGCAGACAAGTTCAAAGTTATTCCAAAGTTCTGCATATTTTACATGGTACAGCTTGATTTGTATGTCCTGACTGAACATAAATTGTCCATTTCAAGAGAAAGTATTACATCATTCTAAATGGCAATTCATCCTTATCAACTAATTTCATTGATACTGACACATCATTACTGTATAGATTTATGCAGGGAGGCAGGAATATGGAGTCATCAGAACAGCCATAAATCTATTGGATGGTAGAGAAGGCTTGAGAAATGTGACTCACTCCTGTTCCTAATTCAGGTGTCGATATGATCATTTATAAAACTTTTGCACTGTAACAACAATCTGATCTTTAACATCACTAGAAATATTGTGCAGTGCAGCACAGCAAGAACACTTCAATTAGTTCCTCATTCAGTTTATTTTGATGTTTTAAAAATGTTATGCAAGATAACAAAGAGAACCATGCAAGGGCAGAATCTTATCAAATTTGTCCTTGGCACACCAGCAGGACTATTTTCAGATTTGGAACTGAACTTTCTGAATGAAGAGTCTCATATTTTCACTTTCCAGAGAAACCTATTTAACAGCTGACTCTTCAGACTCTTTGGAGTGTGTGTGGGATGACATGTCCATTCTGAAATATTTCTAGTTGAGATCATGTTTTAGTCAACTCACCAGCATTCAATTTTTTTCAGTCTGCCACATTAACAGGAGGGGAGAGGAGACCTCTGAAGGTTACTGCCCAGGTCTGTCATGCTTCTCTAGAGATCAGGAAGTGTACAAACTCCCCAGCCCCAAGTGGATATGGAAAAAGACGTCAACATGGAAATGTACCTTCTACACCTTGCAGACAGAGCAACAAGAAGATGCGAGACCTCAGGAAGACAGAAAGGCTGAGCTACACAATACTTTCAGGTACCAAGATCGACATTGTCCACCGTATGCAGCACACATTGCAGCTTCATTCACTTATCTCTCCAACTTGCTCACACCTCTACTGAGCAGCCTTTGTTTATACCCTACCATTAGCCTAATGCCCTTTCACACCTAGGCTTCACAATGACTCCTTGACAAATCACTTCCTTTCTCCTTCTACTGACAAGACATTACAAACATTCATATTTCTTTGGTTTCTCTTCTTCCAAGAAAACAGGACATACAAGTTGTCAAGAAGCAGGGACTTGAGGGAGGGGCGTGAGGAAAGCAAGGGTGCCTGACTCCCAAATGGCAGATATCTGATTGATCACTGGCAATGCACACTCACTTCTTTCATCAGGAAGGAAGCCTTGCTCCAGGACATCAGCATCGACTCACTATTGAGAGTGAGGGGAGAGTTATCCTGACCTTATCTGTGGCAAAATTGTGAATATCATCTTTGTGCACAAATTTATAATTACTGATGAAAACTGAGATATTTCAGGGCACCAGCATCTTTCCACCTATATGTACGTGTAGTGATCAGTCCATTTCAGGCGGGACGTCTTCATCCTTGCTGATGGCTGAAAAGGACAGCTCTCGAGAGGCAAGTACTGCCACAAAGTCTACCCATGGAACAACTAGCCATGAAAACATTCCCAACTGGCTTTTATTGCCAGGTTGTTGTAGCCGCTGGTCATGATTTTAGTGTACATTAGCCCACAGCAGCTGATGTTGGCTCCCTTTGCCATCAAGTAGTGACTCCCCGGGATGATCATTGATGTTTGTAACAACGTCATGTCACACTTGCAGCATCCCTGGAAGTGTCTTTGGGCATGCTACTGATTGGCAGGCTCCAACTACCTCCAACACCATGTCATGAGGGACCTTATTAAAGGCTTTACTGAAGTCCAAGTAGACAACATCAACCACATTTCCCCCAATCACCTTCAGCACTTCCATAAAAAAATACTTGATCACGTTAGTGAGGAACAACCTCCCCTGCACAAAGCCATGCTGTCTATCACTAATAAGTCCATTTGTTTCTAAATGCTTATAGATCTTGTCCCTGAGAATCATTTGCAATAATTTCCCTTCCACCGACATGAGGCTCACAGGCCTGTAATTTCTTTGATTATCCCTGTTACCCTTTTTAAACAGTTCTCCAGTCCTCTGGGACCTCACCTGTGGCCAAAGAGGGTACAAAGTGTCTGTCAATGCTCCAGCAATTTCTTCTCTGGTCTCCCTCTATATTCTGAGGTAGATCCCATCAGGACCCAGGGACTTACCTACCTTAATACTTTTCAAAGCTGCACAAAATTTCTTCTTTTTTAATAGTAACTTGGCTCAGAAATTCGACACTCCCTTCTTTGAGATCATTCTCCACCAATTCCTTCTCTTTGGTGAATACCGACACAAAGTATTTGTTTAGGACCTCACCTACCTCTTCTGGCTCCACACATAGATTCCCTCCTTTGTTGTTGAGTGGGCCAATGCTTTCCCTAGCTACCTTATTGCTTTTTTATGTATGTATAAAAAGCCTTGGGATTCCCCTTAATCCTATTTGCTAACAAGTTTTCCATGACCCCTTTTTGCCCTTCTAATTCTTTGTTTAAATTCTTTCCTACTTTCCTTATATACTTTAAGGGTTTTGTCAGTTCCCATCCTCCGAGACCTTACGCATGCTTCCTTTTTCTTTTTAACCAAGGTTGTAACACCACTGGTCATCTAAGGTTCATGTAACTTACCGTACTTATCCTTCATTCTCGCAGGAATGTGCCACTCCTGTACATTTATCAACAGCTGTTTGAAATGCTCCCACAGGTCTAATGTGGATTTGCCCTCAAATAGTAGCCTCTAATCAACACTCTCCAGTTCCTGCCTAATATTTTTGTAGTTCACCTTCCCCCAATTTACAATCCAAAGTCTGGAATGTTTGCAACGGCAGAAGTATATGTTCAAGCACCTGCATATCTCAGCAGTAGTCATTGAAGTCAGTTGGTCCAAATCCCAGTATTCAGAATAACGATCTTTGTAATGAGTTGGTCATTTTCTGCCAGAGTGAAGAGATCGGTTTCCAGATTCACCCGCGGTCTATCTGGGATTCCTTATGTCGCCAGCGTCTCTCTTTCCTGCTAAGCTTGGTACTCTCTAAAAGCACTTCTAAGTAGGTGATGCATCCACCAATTACTGCAATGCTTTTACATATGTTGGCCATCACTGCTGCAGTCCCACTTTTTCAAAATCTGAACAGAAACATTTGCTGGACGTACCTGTGCACTCAGCTTTGGATATTTTTAATTGCATTTCTTTCCCATTCAGCTTCAAGTTCATCCATTGAGCTCTGCTCAGCATTTGTACTGGATCTGGATTGTGGTCAGCAATGGCTTCTTTCTCTGCATAAATTAGCAGAGCAACCACTAGACTAGACCACTAATGATCTCACATTGTCCGCTGTAATACTATCCTGGAATCGTGGAAATGCCAAACAGCTTATACAATTAGCCAATTTTTCCCCAAACAGTTTCTAGTATGTAATTGGAAAGTTGTTCTTTCTATCAAAAGTTCGATGTCACTACTGGGCCAGCATATATTGCCCAAAGGAGGTTAATCATTGCTGTGGGTAGGAAGTCAAATGTTGGCCTGACCAGACCAGTTAAGGATATCCTCCCCAAAGGGGATTAGTGAACATGATGAGTTTTAATAACAGAAGTTACTAGATCGCAATAAAGGTTTTATTCCAGATTTTTATTTAAAATTTTGCCATTTACCATGATTGTTCTGTGAACAAAGGTTCAATTTCACAAGCCAATGGTTATGCATTAAAGTTCAGTTACATTACCATGATGCTATAATCTACTTGTGACCACGCTTTACATCTAGGTTAGTGAATAGTTTTGTTTCAGAGCTTCATTTAAATCCTTTGGATCTAAATGCAAACCCTCAACTTATTTCATGGTTACTATCGTTTTAATCCATTCTGTAGAAGTTGTAACTTTCTTGATCCCTCTCAGCTTTTCCAACTTTTAGGCTGGTCTTGAAATCAGCTGGAACTTTCCTCAGCAGATGTTAATTTGGTCTTATCCTTTCATCTACTTCGAAACAGTATTCTCCAAGAAGACAATTCAACTCTGTAAATACATGTGCCCAGTTCAGGTGTCAATGGACCTAAAGGTTGCGGGATTCACTAACCTCTTCCAGTCGTTCATTGTTTATTACTATTGGAAGTAGGAATGCAATACCATATACCAGCTCCATGCTATCATTAATGTTTATGGTCAGGGAGAATGAGTTACAGGAGTGGGAGAGGCAGTCCCATAGGTTTCTGTGAGGGAAACTGGCACAGTGACTCACTACAGAGGAGTTCTCTGATCATCATGAAATGTGAAAACTTCTTTTCCAACATTGATAGATTGTAGAATTCATCATCTGACCTAGCATCCGAGTAGATGCCTTGTATATCTGCAAGGAAAGCAAAAATGTCAGGAACACGGATGGCACAGTGGCTCAGAGGTTGGCACTACTGCCTCACAATGCCAGGGACCTGGGTTCGATTCCACTTTTGGACAACCATCTGTGTGGAGTTTGAATGTTTCCACAGGGTGCCCTAGTTTCCACTCAAGTTAGGTGGTTTGACCATGCTAAATTACCCATAGTGTTCAGGAATGTGTAGGTTAGGTGCGTTAGCCATGCAGGTTTACAGGGATAGAGTTAGGGGGATGGGGATGGGTCTGGGTGGAATGTTCTTTGGAGGGTCGGTGTGGACTCATTGGGCTGAATAGCCTGTTTCCATGCTGTAGGGATTCTATGCAGAAAAGTGGGTGCTGGGACATAGTCTGTTTCATTCCATTCTTCACTCTGAAGCTGCTAAAAGTGAAGTATTCAAACTGTACAATGCCACGCATCATAGTATGGATGGAGTGGATTAAACAGAGAAGCTTTGGCAAGCATGGAATTCTCACTCTCCCAGTAGGACAATACATAATTGTGATATTAAAAACATTGCCCCCAGTTCATGCAATGTAGTCATAATAAAGCCACTCTACCTTACACAAAAAGCATGATAATAAAAATCAATGGAATAACTTATTCCTTTTTCCTCACCTCACACATTAATTAAACACAAATGTAACCAAAACAAGTCCAGGTAAGCACAAGTACATTATTCTGGGAATCAGTGACAGTTTTGAAATTAATTGGTACAGGTTGGTAATAAGTAACTTGACACAATTACTATCTGCTTAGACATGCCTATTAAAATATTACCACTTTGTTAATCTCCGCTCCAAAATGCAATTCAACCATTTTAAATTGCCACCCAGCTGCATTATGTCAAGATAGACATGACCGTGGAGTTCGCTAGTCATAATTAAGGTGACGCAAAGCAATCATAAATTTATGGATGAAGAAAGTAACAACTAAATAATAAATAATTGCCTCACCAAATTCAAAGCATTTATATTTTCATTTTTTCAGCAATGCATACTTTCTGTACATTCTTAAAAATAATTCATAAATTGGCTAGTCCATTCCTTCTTGCCCTTCACTAATGTCCTTGAGAATGTTATAGTCAGCTGTCTTGTTGAAATACTGCAGCCCGTAGGGTGAAACTACTCTAGTTGTTATTAGGGATTTCTAGAATTTTTAACCCAATGATACAAGAAGGGCCATATATTAAGAAAGTGTCTGAATAGAAGAGGAATTTGAAGATAGTGATTGCCTTTGTGATGGATACTTTTGTCTTCCTAGGTGATGGAGGTCATATGCTCAGAAGATGCTGTCAAAGGAATATTTGGCACTCACTGCAGTCCATCTTGTAGATGAGATAGTAGGCACTGCAGATGCTGGAGAATCTGAGATAACAAGGTGTAGAGCTGAATGAACACAGCAGGCCAAGCAGCATCA
>JAHRHZ010000111.1:37961397-37997541 GCA_024137785.1 Ginglymostoma cirratum
CAAAAAGTCAGCTTTCCTGCTCCTCTGATGTTGCCTGGCCTGCTGTGCTCGTCCAGCTCTACACCTTGTTATCTCTCACTGATGCATTTTGTTTTATTCATTCACAGCATGAGGGCCCATCCCTAAATGTCATAGGGCAGTTAAGAGTTAACCACATTGCTGTGGGACTGGAGGCACATGTAGGCCTGACCAGGTGAGGATAGCAGTTTCCTTCCCTAAAAGTACGTTAATGAACTAGATGGGTCTTTCAACGACCAGCAATGGATTCATGGTCATCATTTGACTCTCAATTCCAGATTTCCATTTTCTTTGAATTCAGATTCCACCATCTGCCATGGCAGGATTTGAACCTGGGTCCCCAGAATGTTACCTGGGTCTCTTGATTAACAGTCCAGCAATAATACCACTAGGCCATATGCTTCCCATTTTACTAATATTTTCCCCGATTCCATTGAATTCATTTTTACTGTAACTCCTATCTGCCACACTTAGTCCAATGTTGCCTCGATATGAATAGCTTTTACCACCACCTCTGAAATTCAGCTCTTTTGTTTGCATTTGGAGCAGGTCATATCGAGATCTGGTGTACCAGTCATCTCAGCGGAATCCAAAGCAGGGGCTGAATGGCAAGTTAAATGAGGAAGTGCTATTTGATGTTGTTAACAACAACATTTTCCATTTCCTGGGGACCCTACAGCCCTCCGGACTCAATATTGAGTTCGATATTTTAGGGCCTAAACTGTCCCATGTCCCAGCCTCCAACCCCACACACCAGGCCTTGTTACCACATAGCCTGCCATTACACAGCCCCTGTTGTTAGTCACTAACAGTCCCCATTAACAACGACTCACCCTCCCAGCCTGATCGTTAGCAACTCCTTTGTCTGTCCAACTGTCTTTCTCTCTCTTTGGGCTCTATCTTATCATTTACTCCCTACCCCACCAACTGCCCTATTTTCTGACGTTTTCCCAGCCACCATCAGTTCCGAGGAAGGGTCACCGGACTGGAAACATTAACTCTGTTTTCTCCTTCACAGATGATGCCAGACCTGCTGAGCTTTTCCAGCAACTTTGTTTCTGTTCTTCAACATTTTCCATTACTTTGCTAATGATTGAGAGTTGGCCGATGGGCCACAAGTTGGTAGGATTGGATTTGTTGTACATTGTGGACAGGATATACCTTCAACTCCACTATGGTGTCACTCCTGCTACAGTCACAGACCAATGCATATACAAAAGGATGAAGGATGAGGAGGAGGCTGGGTAGGTTTTTCTTACATTGTTTTTCCTTGCCACTTGCCCCAAGCCCAGACTGTTTCACATGTTCTCAGGATTTTGACTGCTTAAACAGTATCAATGCAAGTGAGTCACTCTAAATGTGATGGGCATTTTTGGCTCCCAGTCCGAGTTCATTGTGCTTTTTGCTTCCACAATACCTCATCCAGATACTCAACATGGTTAACCTACTGAGGAGGGTGGTTAGATGGTAATCAGCAGAATTTTGTGATGCATTTGTCCTGATGACATCAAACTTCTCAAGGTCCAGTGTCAATGTTGAGGATTCCCAAGGCAACTTTGTGAAATTCTCTGCTAACAAAGCATGTCAATGCCCAAATCTGTAAAGTAAACAAGGGTGAACAGGAGGGAATGACAGAGTGAGCATTTGAACATCAGATGACGTCCCACCCCACCCCAATGTAATTGCGTAAAATTAAAAATCCTCTTAAAATAGCTCCTGAACGATTTCAGTAGCTGACTCCCCTGCTGAGAGTGGGTTGGTCATATTCACCAATCCCCATCACATCCAGGTCTCTCCTGATGCCATCCTTGGATATCACCCATTTGTTAAAACGAAAAGTGGGATTGGAGGAGCAATGGCAAGAAAGTCCAAGGTATATAAATTCTATTGAACTACCACCATACTGCTTTTTCTTTCCGTTCACACAAAACGCTAATTTTTTTTTTGTCTGCATGTGTCAGAGGGTTTTAGAAATAGTTGAGTTATAAGTCAACAATCCATAGCTATTTACCTGTGTGTAAAATCTGTGTGTTTGTAATAAATAGTCACTCCTGTTTAGCATACCTGTTCTAAATTTTCAGTTAACCTGCACCTATAATGCAGATAAATTGAGGAATCTGCATATTTTAATAAAAATATTTTAACATTTGTGATATCTCTGAAAAATAGTGGAGCTTGATTACCAGCATGCTGCCCCAGTGAGGTATGGCTTTGGTCCTGGCCATTACATCTAACCTGACTACTGATAGAAGGGGATCCTTACTTATTCTTTAATAGAACACACATTGCTGAAAAGAACTCACCTCACCAAATGAGCTTCATCACTGAGGCTTGTCCTTTTGAGAGGTGAGCAACTCTGAAATCATGAAGGTTCCTCTCTTTTTGACAGTCCTTAACATTATGAAAGGTAATAAAGTCACTGGTGTTGCTGGACTATTCACGTGTAACTTGGCTCGTGTACCCCAAATATATTTTGCCCGTCAGAAACCAAAGGTTATTGGTTATGAATGGGGATATGGAATTGGAAACACAAAGAGCTCAACCGTGATCTTATTGAATGGTGGAGCAGTCTTGATGGACAGAATGGCCTACTTCTGTTCCTATTACAGTTTGTACGCTTGTAGTTGCATGAGTGAAGGCAAACATGCATAAATTAAGGACAGCGATGACTTTGACTGCCACTTGCAATAGCAGATGATAGATTTTGCCCAGAAAGTTTCCTGAAAGCAATGATGTAGCTCTTCTGTCATTCTCAAGTAGCTGTACATGGCATTATAGGACTTGAATGCCACTGTTCTGCTCTTGATGATTTTGTTTTGCCAGTAGAGCACTGCATGCCAACAATAACTATCTTTATCTGACCGTTTCAAATCACACACTACAGGTACTGCAAAGCTACCAAAGGATAAAATATATGAACTTTGGATCTCGAGCGTGAGTTAATAGGTCACATACTCCCGATTGGGAATTAAACTCAAAGGGCGCTTATTCTACAGAGGCTGCAGCACTGATTATCAGTGGCCACTCAGATTGATGAATTGATTAATTTAGTCAGCACTCACTAAATTACTTCATGGTAATGATCTACAGCAACTGTTGTCAGATTTACTGTTGTCAGCAACTTGCAAACTTCAATGTACAATCTGTTGTCACTAATATATATGGAAACCAAGAAAATTAGGATCCTACTCTACTTGGAAGTTACAAATAACCTAATTCTTCTTTCGGTCACCAAGGTAGCTGGAAACGTGAAATTGCAAACTGTACAAATGTAGTTGCCACTTAAGATATGCAATGGGATTTAGATGACAAGTTTCTGTCAGGGAGGTCATTGTTATTTGAAAAATCAAACGATGACAGGGAAATAGCTGTTTTTTTTTCATAAAAAGAAAACTATAGCAAATAATATAGCAGGCATATAAATCTGACTTTTTTAAAAGTAAAGCTAAGTGGGCATACAGCACAGAAATATTTGCATTTATTTCCACAAAACTTTGAAGCAAATTTTTGCTAACATGCTGTTAAAAAGTTACAGTTTTAGATTGATATCAAATGAAAGAAAGTTGTTACTGCATTCAGGAGTATTAGATTGACAATAATGTAAATGTAATCAAATCTCCCTTCATTTTAAACACTGTAGCACACTGGGAATCTCCTTGGGCCAGGTGTCATGCTAAGATGCCATCACTTTGCAGAAACTTATGGTACTTGTTTATTCCATTTTATTGAAAATATCCTGATTAGACATCCTGAATGATCTCCATATTTCCAGTGGACTATCAACAAAATCCCCACTGACATGTTCTTTAAATATTATAACTACATTTTGATGAAATTATGGCATCTGATCAAGAGAACCTCCAAAGAAACCCCTAACAAACGTGTTTGCACATGTGGACACTGATTATTTTAACAGAATTGTAGATTTGTTGTTCTGCTATACATTTCCATTTTCCTTTTCAATTCCAGGTATTTACAAGAGAGAGTAAATTTGCTTCTGAAAATTACACAACACCAGTGGTTTAGAACATCGATGCCACATGTGGAACACACACATTTCCACTTCTAAGACCCACAGATTATGTCAGAGCAAATTTCAACAAGCTTCAGGCACACATTAGATTTTATGGCATTTGCACTTAATAAAACTGTCACCAAGCCTGGGTCAACTTCCAAACATAAACATTTTTTTAAAAAAAGTGAAAAAAAGTATGTTTTTTTTTCCAAATAGAAAAACATGACGATGTAACACCTCCGTTTTTAGGCATTGGCAGGGCTGGGCATTTAGCCATAGTCAAAAAGGAACTGTAGACATGTCGCTCCATTAGAGAGAGAATCATTATTTAGCCTGAGGGGCACCAATATACAGGAGCATGGGGCAAGGCAAGAGGCAGGAACATACAGTGTTGGTTCAAACCCTGTACATCATTCTGCAGCACAAACTATTCATCTAACCAGCTAAGCTCAGATTCCCTCAGTTGTTCCTATTTTTTTTAGTATTGAGCAACAGTTTTTGCATAAACTAAAGGGGTTACTTTTGAACTCTTGGACATGAAGACCACTAACCAATACTACTCATATATGCTACTATTTAGCCACTACTTGGTAGATACTTCCCAGCCCATGATTACTGCATTGCCTCATATATAAAACCTTAACTTTCTGTTATTGGTAAATTAAAATAATTATTCCATGGTTTTGATTATTTTGCTTGACAGAAATTAATTGCTACTTGGCTCCCATAACAAGTCACCAAGGGGAAAGAGTTTCTGCCCAGTTCTTTTTATAAATAAATCATGAGGGCATGCTTTATACGCACACATCTATAATTTTAGAGTGACTGGTAAACTGCACACTGTATATATTACAAGTTTTGCAATAGATTACATACATTAAGTCTTACCTGACTCTGACTGTAGGGTCTTACAGTATTTCGGGGGTAGATACCCATAACAGGAGGGGACATTAAATTCTTAAATTAAGGGCCTGAAACCTGATAAAAGGATCATTTTAAAATCATTCTTCATTTCTGAAGAAGGGTCCGCGTCCGGAACTTCAGCTTTCCTGCTCCTCTGATGCTGCCTGGCCTGCTGTGTTCATCCAACTCCTCACCTTGTTATCTATTTTAAGAAATGAGTTGTCATTAGGAAAGTTAACATTGAAATGTATAACGGGAAATTATATGTCAGATTGTGACCAACCCAGAGATCAATGCAGGGAAAAAAAATATGGGCCAGACCTTACAACACGTTGTCTTGATGTCCATAATTTAGATGGAAAATGTGATTTGTTGTTCTTGATGTTAAGAAAGGCCTCACTTAACTCCTCATGTGATTTGCACAGCTTTCTCACTATATCCCACAATCGTTCAGGACCCATGACGATTGGAGAAATTATCAGTGGGCAATAACCATAACTTTCCAAACACCACAGGAATTTACTTGTGGGCAAGAAAGCCCGAGCTTCACAATCCCAATCCATACCAGCTGGAGGTTCTTAAGTCATCAATTAATGATTGCTGAAGACCCTGTCCTTGCCTCCAATCCCCTCTCCCCCACCTAATGACCACCAACCCAAAATTCGCCCACCTCGCCGATTGCTCCAGGACTTTGGGGCTCTCCACCGCTCACAGTGACTGGCAGGATACCTTGTGTGCTATGTCCTCGCCACCAGACCTAAAAGAATTGGGAAAATAAAAAATAAAATGCTGGGGGGTGCCCAAGTCACAAAGCTGTTTAAGCCTTAAAAGTAAGAGTATGGTAGATGATCTTATTACCATATAGACAGTTATGGATCTAACAAACTATGGATCTAACATTTGGACTAAACAAAGGAATGAAGCGTACAGGTTCAATGTATTACAACAGGAAGCTGGTACTGAGATCAGCAATCAGTTTTCACCACTGGATTTAAAAATACAATAATGGAAGCCAATCCTCAATGTATTCTGAAAAGAACAAGGTTTCACAAGAAACAAACTATAGGACTTTTGGAATAATAAACTAATATCAGCTATAACTTCTTTGTTTGCTGATCCTTGAATAAAGGAGTTGAAAAATAGAGATGGAATGTCAACCACATATCAAACCTCGGCTAGCCCAAACTTGGAGTGCGACGGAATAATGTCCTCCACCAAAATTCCCAAAGTGGTATCAAAATGCTGAAGTGTTGGAAAAAGATCTACAGGAATCATTAAAAAAAAACCATGAGGCCAAGGAAGGACCGGTCCTTTTTAAATCTTGAAAAGATAGATTGAAGACAGACCGAATTGAGGTCTTTAAAACTAATGGAACAATTTTAATCAAGTGAACACAGAGGGCTAAGTTTTGACCTAAGCCAGTAAGCAGGACCGGGATCTGTTTTGGGAGCAGAAGGTAGCTGTTGATATGAAACAGTGACTCCCATGACTTGTGGGCCTGGTTTGGCCCCTCTACAGTTGCCATTATTAATAGCTGTCCTGAGGGAAAGCTCATCAGGGAAGAGCCTTCCACAGCATTAGGAAGAAGGGAACCAGAAACCTGACATCTTGAGCAGCACAGACTCTTGCTTCATTGATACTGCCTTTGGACTGAATCCTGGAAATCACTTGAAAGAGAGGAGTGAGGTCCTGTGTCCTAAGGGAGTGCACAGAAAAGTACAAGGAGGTGGTTGTACAATTGTTTCAAAATAGGTCCATTGAGTTGAGGAAAGGGACATTCTTGAACGATGAAAAACTCACACAAACAAGGGAATGCAAATCAAAATCAGACCATCATATGCTGCATGAGGCATGGATATTATATTTTTAAAAGCGTGATCTATTTTTCTGGATGAACTTAACTAAATTGTTTGGCTTGTTTCCACTTACTTAGGAAATGGTAAGTCTCGCAGGAAGGTCACATCTCTGGTACCATTTCCCTCCAATTTCTCCAGCTCTCTCCCCTCCTATTCCTCCCTCAATTGCTACCCCATTGTCCTCAAGTTCACCTTCTTTGGAGCAACATAGAGAGCTCAGCAGAGCATCACAATAACTAAAAATCTTTAAATATGCTAGTTGTCTTTTACTATGTGTCTTAAGTTAGAATAATTGAAAATAGGGAAGAAAAACGTCTTCTCAAATAAACGAATTGTTTATTTATGTAGGTGCGTCCAGAAAAATATTGTGCTCGTATTTTTTAAAGGCGAGGTCTATGAAATATATAATATGTGGTATTATTATTCCCATTTGCATTTCCACTTGTGAGATTTCCGTGTTGAAAGAATATCTCTTTCTTCGACTAACTGGACCTACTTTGAAATAACTGTGTTACATTGTCCTTGTATTTCTCTGTGCACTTTCTCAATCATTTCTATTTAATACGCTCGTCAAATTTTCTTTCAGCAGTGTATTAAATGAGGAAATCACTAAGAAAAAATCTCCAGCTGAGTACAGAGGCTGGTTGAATTTTAATTTACAAAGGGAATCAGGAATTGATGAGTAGCTGACAAAGGAATAATTACTCTGAAATATTTATAAAGTGGAAAGGCATTAATTATGATGACATCAGTGTTACCTCCTGACATCCACTTTGTTGTTTTGACCAGTTCATTTTTGCTTTATCTGAAGGCAAGATAAAGTTTTGTGAAATAGCATCATTCAGAACATAATATGGTGCAAACCAAAATAAATCAGTCTACAAGTAGCAACGAACAATTTACTATAATGAAATTTGGAAGGTGCACCATTAATTCAAGCAATCCAATTTTGTTTTCTTAGAATAGTTTCTTGGTATAAATTTGTTGTGCAATTTCTTCTAATTTGGAACTAGTGACATTGTTAAACTAGCAAACAGAGCAATTTAAAAAAACACACTTTCCAATTTGTTACAAATAGATTAGGAGGATAATTTTATCCCTCCACATTATGCTATTGCTGCATTTTCATAGGTTTATCTCAACAAACTAATGTTGCCTGTGAACTCTCTTGCGCTGTTTGCACTTTGAATGTGTCCACGACTATAACAGTAAGCTAGTGTTTTCAAGTAACCTGGTGTCATGTGATATTTGGCCCTATAACAATAAGGTGGATTCCAGCAGAAGATTAATATATCTTGATCTGCAATGACAGAAGAATTTAACGCAAATGCCAGTAGATCACTGAAAGACACTGGAGTGTTAGCTCTTGTAGTTGCAGATCAACTCCCGGTCAATGTATAGGGGCCAGACTCTCAATTTTTGTTAACTGTATTATGCACTACTGAAGACACGAGCACCTCAGGGACAGTGAAACCCTCTCTCCTTCCATAAGTGGCTTCTGCTGCTTCCCTGATATGACCATAAGAAATAGGTGCAGGAGGAAGCTTTCTGGATCCTTGAATGTGCTGTCATTCAGTAGGATCATGGCTGATCTGACATTCCTCATATCCACTTTCCTGTGTTTTCTACATAACCCTGGATTCCTACTGATCAAAGATTTCTCTCAGCCACAAAAAATCTTCCCCCACAGCTCTCTGTAGCAAGAATTTTCAGAGACACTCAACCTTCTGAGAGAAGAAATTCTTCCTCATCTCTGTCCTTAAATAGGTACCACTTTATTTGGAGACTATGCCCTCCCATGAAGGAACTATCCTCTCAGCATTTACCCTGTCTAACCCCTTAAGAATCATACATGTTTCAATGAGATCACTTTCCATTCTTCTGAACCCCAGTGTGTACAGTCCCAACTTGTTTTACTCATAAGGCAATCCCTCCATATTGGGGATCATCCCAGTGTATCTTCACTGAACTTCCTCTAATGAAAGATCTTTCTTCAAATAGGGGGACTAAAATGCTCACAGTATTCCATATGTGGTCTTACTAGCACCTTGTACATTTGTAGTAAGACTTCCCTCCTCTTGTACTCCAATGCAGCTATGGGTTTTAAACTGCAAGACATTGTTTATGCCTGTCTGGAAGGTTTCACTGGTGTAGAAATGCTGAGTGATGGTTAGTGACAGCATGTCCTTATCCTGCTGTGTGGCTGTAGTTTGGGTTATGGGCAGTGGTAAAGTTCAGTCATCATCTCCTAAATGAGACAGATGCCTCAGACTCTGTTCCTGATGAGATGGAGATAGGAGAAGTGATCTCCAAAGCTCACTTGGCAGATAGGGCCTTCCATTCAGAGAGCTCCCCTCGTCTTCACACTGCTTCCTGGACTATTACTGGAAAAACAGGCCAGCGATAGTACAAGAGCTCCTCAGGCCTTCTGCGAATATCAGAACTATTCTCCTTAAAATGCAAAAAAATTAGCAAAGCTTTTCTATTAACATATAATACAGTGGTCTGAATCTGCTCAGGTTCCTACAATGTTGCCAAAGTTGAATGTTTCTGACTGAGAATTCTGATCCCAGCCTCGAGTATTCCTGAAATCCAACAGTTCTCTTAGGAGGCAAAATAGTATGCATAGTGATAAATATTAAACATACAGGGCCTGTATTAATTATGTTATTTCCAGCTGTCGAAAACATGGACTGTTTTCACAGTGGAAAATATTTTTTAAAAAAGCCTTGACAATTATAAACTATTCCCTGTCTGGTGCTTCTTTTTTTGGTTATTGTTAACACCTATTCACGACCCTTGCTCTGCCTCAAATAGTTGTCAGTCCCTCACCCCAACACTGTTCACTCCCTATAGATCACCCGACAATGTTCTCTTCCCTTCCTCACTCAATCACCAGGGCAGTAAAAGAATGAATGAATACTGCTGGTAATGTTCTCTTTCATTCATCTTCTCTCAAACGTACTCAACTCCTCCACCTAGCACACAGCAATTAGAGTCAGAGTCATACAGCACAGAAACAGGCCTTTTGGTCCAACTCGAAGTCCCAATCTGACCCAGTCCCATTTTCCCCATCTCCCCTAAACCCTTCCTATTGATTTACCCATCCAAATACCTATTAAATGCTGCAATTGTACCAATCTCCATCACTTCCTCTGGCAGCTCATTCCATACGCACACCGCCCTCTGCATGAAAAAAAGTTATCCCTCAGATCCTTTTTTAAATCTTTTCTCTCTCACCTTAAACCTATGTCCTCTAGTTTTGGACTCCCTTACCCTAAATAAAAGGCCTTTCCTATTTACCCTATCCATGTCCCTCATAATTTTATAAGCCTCTATAAGATCACCCCTCAGTCTCCAACACTCCAGGAGAAATAGGCCCAGTCTATTCAGCCTCTCCCTACAGCTCAAACCCTCCAACCCTGGCAACATCCTTGTAAATCTTTTGTGCCCTCTCAAATATAACAACATCGTTCCTACGGACATCAGTCATACTAGGATCCAGGGATTCAATAAGTCGAGTTGGAAGTTTAGGTGGGGACAAAGTGAGCTCTATCCATGGCATGACGCTGATAGGAGAAGAAACTGGAAGGAGAGACCTGGTGAAGAACTTGAATAAGGCACAGGGGCTGATCATGGCTCTAAGTGATAGAGTGTCTCAACAAACCACCCACTTTACTTCAAGTTACTGCCTTGACCTGGTTTTACACCTGGTATGAAAAGCTCTAAGCAAATCTGTGTAAAAGCTCGGGTAAACAGCCAGGGTCAGCGTGATTCTAGTCAATTAGAGACCCTTTCTTAATCATCCCCAGTGAAATATAGGATCTCCCACCAGCACCATTTTCAAGAGCTGACTATTCAAATTCCAGGTGAGCTACATTGCCTTCATTTTGCTGGTTCAGAGTTAGTTAAAACATTGACCTTTTGTCTCCTGAGATGGAGAGAGGCCTCCGACTCGATTTGTATCACTGATGCACCTGGGGCCAAAGTCCTGAGGAAGTTCCCATGTATACCGTTTTAGATACCATTGGGGGAAGGGGACCTACCAGGGGAAGGCCATAGCAGACAGGTCTCTAGCACTGAGCCTGGCCCTGTAGCACAGAAAGGAAGTGGGAAGAACAGGAGAGCAATTGTAGTGAGGGATTCAATAGTAAGAGGCACAGACAGGCAGTTCTGTGGAGGCAAAACGAGATGAACAGATGGTAAGTTGCCTCCCGGGTGCCAGGGTCTGTGATGTCTCGAATCGTGTCCTCAAGATCCTTTAGGGAGATGGTGAGTAACTAGCAGTCATGGTACACACCGGTGCCAATGACATCGGTAGAAAATGGACTGATAATGTGAAAAACGAGTACAGGGAGTTAGGTTGGAAGCTGAAGTCCAGGGCAAACAGGGTAGTTACCTTTGGATTACTACCAGTGCCACATGATAATGGAGGTAAGAAATAAAGGAGAGAGTGCAGCTAAACACGTGGCTACTGGGCTGGTGTAGGAGGGAGGGCTTCAATTATGTGGATAATTGGAGCACATTCTGGGGAAGGTGGGACCTGTACAGTAAGGACGGGTTGCACCTGAACCGGAAGGGCATAAATATCCTGGGAGGGAGGTTTGCTCGAGCTATACAGGATGGTTTAAACTAGATTGGCAGAGGGTGGGGAACTGGACTTGGAATTCAGAGGATAAGGTATTTAGGCTTCCAACAGACACAACGTGGAGTGAGGTTGTTAATAAAGAAATGTGGTCGATGGAGCATAATTGTGGACACAGAGATGGTTTGAGGTGTGCATACTTCAAATGTTAGAAGTATCAGAAATAAGGCAGATGAACTTAGAGCATGGGTCAGTACTTGGAACTACGATGTTGTGGCCATTACAGAAACTTGGATAACTCAGGGACAGGAATGGCTGTTGGAAGTTCCGGGATTTAGATGCTTTAAAAGAAATAGGGAGGGTGGAAAGAGAGGTGGGGGAGTGGCATTGCTGGTCAGGGCTAGTAGAGCAGCTACTGAAAGGCAGTTTGAAGATGGTATGTCTACAGAGTCAGTTTGGGTTGAGGTCCGGAACAAGAAAGGAGCAGTAACTTACCTCAGTGGTGGCCAAATTATTGGAAAAGCCTCAGAGATAGGATTTATGATCACTTGGAAAGGCACAGTTTGATTCGTGATAGTCAGCATGGATTTGTTAGGGGTAGGTCATACCTCACAAACCTTATTGAATTCTTGGAAGAGGTGACCAAACACGTGGGTGAAGGTAGAGCAGTGGATGTGGTATACATGGATTTAAGTAAGGCGTTTGATAAGGTTTCCCATGGTAGTGTCAGGCAGAAGGTAAGGAGGCATGGGATGGGGGAAATGTGGCAGATTGGATTCAGAATTGGCTGACCCTTAGAAGACAAAGGGTGGTAGTGGACAAAAAATATTCAACATGGTGCTCAGTTAGGAGTGATGTACCACAAGGGTCTGTTCTGGGTCCTCTTCTATTTGTGATTTTTGTAAATGATTTGGATGAAGGTGTGGAAGGGTGGATTAGTAAGTTCACGGATGATGCGAAGGTGGGTTGAGTTGTGGACAGTGAGGAGGGCTGTTCTAGGTTAAAAAGGAACATTGATAGGATGCAGAGCCGGGCTGAGAAGTGGCACATGGAGTTTAACCTTGAAAAGTGTGAGGTGATTCATTTTGGAAGGAAAAACTTGAAAGCAGAATACAAGGTTAACGGAAAGATTCTTGGCAGTGTGGAGGAGCACAGGGATCTTGGGGTTCATGTCCACAGTTCGTTGAAAGCTGCCACCCGGGTGGATAGAGTTGTTAAGGTGGTGTATGGTGGGTTAGCTTTCATTAATAGAGGGACTGAGTTCAAGAGCCACGAAGTTTTGCTCAAGCTATCGAAAAGCCTTATTCGGCCGCATCTGGAGTATTGTGTCCAGTTCCAGTCGCCTCATTACAAGAAAGATGATGTGGAAGCATTGGAAAATGTGCAGAGGAGACTTACCAGGATGTTGCATGGAACGGACGCAAGGTCTTACAAGGAAAGGTTGAGAGAGCTTGGGCTTTTCTCTTTAGAATGACGATGGATGAGAGCTGACTTTATAGAGGTGTACAAACTGATCAGAGATATTAGGTAGAGTAGACAGCCAGAGACTTTTTCCTAGGGTGGAGGTAGCTATTATGAGGGATCATAGTTTTAAAGTGAGTGGAGGTAGATATAGGGGAGACATCAGAGGTAGGTCTTTCTCAGAGTCGTAGGGGCATGGAATGCATTGCCAGAGAGAGTAGTGAAGTCAGCCTCATTAGGGGCATTTAAATGGCTGTTAGATAGGCATATAGATGCTAGTATAAGGTAGGGGTGGAGGTTAGATAGACCTTAGGATGTGTGTGAAAGTTCGGCACAACATCGTGGGCCGAAGGGCCTGAGCTGTGCTGTACTGTTCTATGTTTTATGTTCAGTATGATTTTAATCCATGCACAATGCCCTCACCTTACTTTCACAGTTGTGTTATCCAGGAGGATGCAAATAACCTCCTTATGTTTATTAAAAATGCTTTCGCATTTTAGTTAAGTTCCTCTTTCTGAGCTGCCCTATTACAGCCATATTTGAATGTGCAGATAGCACGAACAGTTCTATTTGTTTTTGACTCATTGCCATCTACTTTAATGTAATTTACAAGATAAATGTGACTGGTGATCATAATATCCCAGCATATGGGAGGAATAAGTTAGAACATAAGACACCACAATTGCCTCACTATTTGACAGGGGATCATAGTGCACAGATAACACTGCTAGAAAATGCAGACAGAAAGAGAGAAAGAGAGAGAGAGAGAGAGAGAGAGAGAGAGAGAGAGAGAGGTCAGAAGCTGTTCAAAACAGTCTGCAAAAAAGAGAGAAAACTGTCAATAAGTAAAATGTGAACAGCTATTTATATAAACTTTATAAGTATAACCATTACACTTTATCTTCTGTGCATTTTATTGGAAAATATTTAAACTGAAACCTTAGCTCTGTCATAGGATGACAGAATACAATTCTGTGTGAATATATTAATCACATAAGTACAGGGGTTATCAGAATTAATTGGCCAATGTTGGATGAAAGGTGCAGAAATTTAAATTAGAAGGACTTAGATCATAGACATTACATTTGGCAGACTGATGGTTTGCAATAAGATGCTGCACTCATTTTTAATGAAGACTAATACATTCAGTCAACCATGTTTATAGTAAATGCAAACAGATTTTAGCTGGACTACAGAGATGGGTTGTCCCAGCTACCTGGAAAATAACATGGACAATCCAGAGTTCAATAATTCAAAATACAACAGGCAAGATTAAACTCTATAGGAGAGTTTATGGGAAGTTCTCAAGCTATCAAAAAAAAACTCCTGCCAGATGGAGTTAAAACGGAAAGCCGAGTTGCAAATAAGCTTTGTTTTTGCTGAGCAGAGTTGTATCACTTTACAGCATTGTTTGCCAATTCATCAATCACCGGTGACTTCCAGCTCTCCATCTGCCATTGAGTTGCTCACATTAAGATTAAGAAAAATAACAAACAGGATTTAGTCATAAAATTAATTTCTTGCCACAAGCTAATTAGCCAGCCTTTGCTATGGTAGCACTGTTGATGTTATTTTTTGTCTGAATTGGTCAGTTTATCATGAGATATCTCTGGGGCAGGTGACTCTTGAACTTCATCCACCTGATCCAGAAGTATAGATAGTACCAATGTACCATAAGAGACCTCAAGTGGTCTCCCATACCAGTACTAACCAGGTCTGAGTCTACTTAGCTTCTGAGATGAGACTCAATGAGGCGTTTTCAAACTAATGCAGCCATTAGCATGGCAGCACCGTAGGCTTGCCTTGTAGCTAGTAAGAATTGCAACAGGAAAAATAATCTTTCCTTGTTGATGGCATGAACATAGAGGCAGGTCCATTACAAAATGCAAGAGCAATGCTACTTCCATGAAGGGTGAGAAAATGTTGTTTTTTGTTTACAAACAGAAAAGACAAAATTAATCTGCAGCATGAGTTGAAGTCAAAAAAGCAATTTCAAGAAGTATTTTGTAATAATGCGCGTTATTTTCTATTCAAAAACAGTCCAAAGGCACAAAATGTGAATAATGTAAAAAGCTGCATTGCAGAGATAACAATCCTCATTTTTAACCTAATCACTCAAGAAAGGTAATGCGGCAGAGGTAGCTTTCAAAGTTATTCATTACTTGACCAGGGACAATACAAAATTTACAGACCATGCAATTGTGGAGGACACAATGATTCCGATAGCCTAGTCCTGAAACCAGGATTTCAAAACTCAATTCTGAAATTATTCTGCCATTTTGGTTCTGCACACTGCTATTTCAGATGAGCAGTTAGGAGCAAACTCCATGGCAAAAAAAGGTCACTGCATTATCAGCCATAGTGATGGAGCAGTGGAGAGAGATTTAAATTAATATAGCTGGCTTTCTATTCAATGGCATGGATCAGTTGACAGAGCCAGAGCCATTCTGTTCAGCTGGCATTGTTCATTCAAGTTGTGGTAATAAGCTTCATGGAGTAATTTTTGACATTGTTGCCTCTGGAATTCAGATCAAGAGGAGTTGATAGCTACACTAATATAAAGTACAAAAGCAAAATGTGCCACTGGAGAAGCCTGTGACAATAATAATTGATGGTGCACCAATGATCAGCCATCGTGCCCGTTTCATTGAAATGTTTAAAATTCCCTCCTTAAACTACCACAAGTATTCATCAACAGGCATTTTGTGCCAACATATTGGGTTTAATGGCATTATTGTTTCCTCTTGCTAGAAGTTGAATGTCATTGATTTAATCCCCGCAAAAGGACAGACATGAACATTTCAAGTCGTTTCTATCACA
Source organism: Ginglymostoma cirratum (assembly GCA_024137785.1). NCBI lineage: Eukaryota > Metazoa > Chordata > Chondrichthyes > Orectolobiformes > Ginglymostomatidae > Ginglymostoma > Ginglymostoma cirratum. Next base: position 37,977,056 of record JAHRHZ010000111.1, read on the forward strand.
GAAAGGTGATATTTTACGGCACACTGAAATCCGTTGGCTTAGCAGAAGATAAATACTGCATTGATTTATTTCACTTTTGTAAGAAATGAAGGTACCACCCAATTATCAAACAGTGCATGGCTGCTTGATTGAGCATTTTTTAAGGTTAGGAAAGAGAAATTGAATGCTTTGGACAGTGAATTGCAAGGAAAACAGCAGATCATTGCTGGCATGATTAGTATAGTGAAATCTTTCAAACCAAAGCTTAAACTTATGAAATGCAAGAAGTAAAGGAAAACAAATTTCCTTCTGCGCTCCAGAAGCTGGAAGAAAACAAAGTTGTTGTTGTTGTTGTTGTTGTGACCCTAGACATTGACAAGTATGATGGTTTCCTGATCAGGATTCACCAAGAATTTGATGACACTTAACTACTTTGAGCGGCAGAAACCGTGTGTGTTAGTTAATTCAAATGCTTTCATGGATTTGAAGGTCAGTGACATTTCTGAATAAATTAGTGCGCTTTGTAACCTTGATTGCTTTATTTTTGAAATGGAGATTCTGTTAGTCTTTAAAGTAAAATTTGATTCAATTCAAGATAATTTTCCGTGAATTCCTGGTGTCTCTTGAATGCCAAGAATTGCAGTAGCTTCTGCAAAGCCGTAATGAATGTGGCTTCCCTATTTTGTTCCGCTAATCTTTGCAAATCTGTCACTTTCAGATCCAAATTTCACACTGTCTGACCAGCAAACATCTGAATGACACCAGAGTGACTTTGTCAGAACATACACCGGATTGCACAGCACTGCGCAGCCTATAATGTTAAGTTTCACATTAAAAAGAAGGGAAATTGATCTTTCCCTCTATTTCAAATATATATTATTTATAATTCAATAATAGTAATTAAATATGTACCCCAATCAATTCATTTTTTGTTTGAAAATTACTACAAATGGAATAACTTCACCTGCCTTTGGATTGCAATTTTGTACAAAACAAGCCAGATTGGGATCATCAATTTAATCGCGAGATGCTGATATTCGGTGATATATCAAGAATTTCTGATTTCTTGTTTTATTCACGACTACATGATAACTGCACAATGGCTTGATACAGATACCAGAATCCACAAAGGAATTGTACATCAGCAGTATGTGAGCAGAAAGGGAAAGGAATATGTGTGCCTTTCTCTCTCTATCACAGAAATAAAGGAAAAAACAACTTGGGAAAAAAAAAACAACCATTCACCACGATATCAATGTAGCCTGCAAATATCACCACTCCTGAAGAAACAATACAATACAACTCACGTTTGAGGCCCAACCACTCTGGTGCAACTCATCCACGCTAATCAGATATCCCAAACTGACCAAGGCCCGTATACATGCATTTGATCCGTAGCGCTCTAAATCTTTCCTATTCAGGTACCTGTCCAAACACTTTTTCAACATTGTAACTGTACCTGCTCCCATGACATCCTCAGGCAGTTCATTTCACACATACCACCCTCTGCGTGAAAAAGTTGCTCCTCAGGTCCCTTTTTTTTTCCTTACATCTTAAAAATATGCCTTCTAGTTTTGAACCCTCCTACCCAGGGTAATGACTTTTGTTATTCACCTTATCTATGCCTCTTATGATTTTGGCCCCTCAACCCAACATGTACTCCACACCAACAGCAACTCAACTTCCCCCTGGGCAATTAATGCTGGCCCAGCAAGTGAGGGCCCAATCATGTAAATAAATTGTAAAAATTTCGATGACTCTTTGCTTAGTCCCGGTTATAACTGGTGAATTCATGTTAAACTCTTCCACCACTGCAATGAGCAAGTCGGAGGATGGGAAAACACTGACTCACCAATGTGGGCGGGGTCACATGTTGCCTACCTCACCTTGTTTCACCTGCTTGGCGAGATGGGTTTTTCTGTGATGTGGCTACTGTTCCATGGACCAACAATCCAAACATTCTCTGCTCGTTATGACATTACTATTTGAGGGAGTTTGCTTGCGGTAATTGACTTTCATATTCCTACATAACAATGACCACACTTTAAAAAGAAAATCAAAATAATGGCTAGAAAGAACTTTTTGACACCCAGAGGTTGTGAAAATTACCATGGAAATGCTATGGTATATTCTTACCTCGCCTGGATGAATTCATTTATGACAACATTCAAGAAACTTGACACGATCAAAGGCCAATTTCATTAATATTCTATTCACCACCAATTTTTGCTCTCTCCATTACTGGGACACAGCTACAGTACAAAACAAAAACTTGAAAAAAAACTCTTTCAACGGTACTTTGCAAGCCTGTGATCTCTGTCACCTAGAAAAACAAGGGCAGCAGATACTTGGGAAATATATCTTCCAAGCTACCGTTATCCTTACTGTATTTATTTCAGTTTTCTTTCACTGTTGCTGGGTCAAAATCCTGAAACTCCCTCCCTGGCTGTATTGAGTTTGCCTGTACCCTGGACTGAAATGTCAGATCACCACAGACCTCTTCAGGGTAGTTACGAATGGATAATAAACGCGGACTTGGCAACCATGCTGACATCCTACAAACAGCTTTTTGAAGAAAATTGCAGAATCCTACAAATGCAAGGACATGGAAGCTCTCCTGTGGTGAAAAGCTGTGGAATTATGTTTTATCTTGCCTTCACCACATAGGTGATAATCTGGGAGGTGGAACATGGAATAAAAATCATTAAGTGCTTGAGGACCAGGACTCTTTCCAGACTGAATTATTGAGGACAATGTTTGGAAGGATGTGTACAATGAACTTCCCAAAAAGTAGAGTGGAGAGAGGAAACCGGTGGTGTGAACATAATCAGCGCAAAGTACAATAGGAGAGGCACGGACAGTAAGAACGAAAACATAATAAAAGAATAGTTTAGATCATTATAATGGAAATAAAGTGGAAATAATGGAAATATACCATTACACAGAAACAAATGGTTGCATTTGGGATCCGTTGCCTTTAGGGATTTTCACTGTTGTTATCCATTTGCCTGTGATTTGATTATAGTTATTGGACAACTATTCATGAGTTGTTACCCTGATACCCAACGTGTCATCCATGTTGACTCTTTTCCTCGTTCAGGATGCTCTATTATGAAACAATTTCTAGGTAGTGTTGGATTCAGACTATTCCATACTTTGGGGAAGTTGTTCAGTTAGTAACAGTCCATTAATGACTCTGATGTAATCCCCAAATGTACTGAGTTCACTGATCATAACTGCCTCCGTGTCAGTGGTGTTAAAATTTACTTCATTGCTTTGGGCTTAGAAAAAACAAAGGGAAACTGTTCATTGCTGTCTCTTTCTCACAGCTATACAATGATCCTTCTGGAAATGCAGGCATCCAATTATATTGTAATATCAGGCTCAAATTGCCCACTGCCATAAATAAGCTCAAACAAAAACAGAAATTGCTGCTGAAACTGGGAAGTTATGGCAACATTTGTGGAGACCGAGCTGAGTCAATGTTTCTGTTCCGTGACCCTTCTTCAGAACTATACGTTAGCAGTTCCTTGTTTTATTTTTTACAAATAGGTTGTTGATAATACAGCTTAAGTTTTCTGCTACCGAGGTTGGTAAGCCCTGAATGGGCAGCACAGGAACTCAGTGGTTAGCACTGATACCTCACAGCACCAAGGACCCGGGTTCATTTCCACCCTCGGGCCACTGTCTGTGTAGAGTTTGGACATTGTCTGTGTGGACTTCGTCCAGGATCTCCAGTTTCCTGCCAACATCCAAAGATAGGCCATGGGAAATGTGGGGTTACAGGGATTGGGTAGGATACTGTTTTGAGGATTGGTGTGGACTTGATTCTGAGTTAACATTTGCCAAGTCAATGGAATAGACTGATGAGAACCATTTACTTATCATTTGAAGATATACCAAATGTTCATACAAAATTGCATGAGAGGTAGGCAAGTGCTGAGAATGGAAAAAAAAATTCATGCAAGTTTTAAAAAAAATTGGAAACAATTAAGGGGGAGTGGAGTGACAGCAATTCCAAAAGCCTTTGGAGATCCCCAAATGAACAGCTTTTAAGAAAGCAGAAGGAAAAAGCAAGCATGTAATTTAAAAATTTGCATTATTTGGTACAATTTCAGGTCTTCAGGGAGTCATAAACTACTTTATAATGAATCATTTACTTTTGAATTGTGAAGAGTTGTTTTATTGTAGGAAAAGAAACATGGCAAGTTGTTTGAACAAACACTGCATTTTCACAATAATGGTTGGCAGTAGCAGAAAATCCAGGTCTCAATACTAAGATGTACACTTGTCTAATGCTTTAGTACAGCTATGGGATCTGGTTCCCGTGGAAAACAAGGGGAGAGGTCTTTTTCCATAAAAATGTAAAGTAGAATGTCATTCATTTAATAACACACTCATTGAATCTGATGCTAAAATACTAATCCTCATATAAACAGCTAAAACAATTATAGAAACCCAATGATGTGAAGCAGGCCATTCAGCCCATCAAGTCCACACTAACCCTCCAAAGAGCATCCCAACAAGACCTGCCCCTACCCAATAACCCTGCATTTTCCATGGCTAATCCACTTAGCCTGCATATCCTTGTACACTATGGGTAATTTAACGTGGCCAATCCAACTAACCTGCACATCATTGGGCTTTGGGAGGAAACAGGAGCTCCTGGAGGAATCCCACGCAGACACAGGGAAAATGTCTAAACTTTCAAACATAGAGTCTTCCATGGCTAGAATTAAACCCAGGTCCCTGGTGCTGTGAAGCAGCAGTATTAACCACTGAGCCACCGTGCCACCCAGATCACGACAGCCTAGTTACAAGTTTTAGATTAATTGTCTTCAACCAGTCTTAATTTTGTGGCAAGTTCATATCAGTATTTGTCAAAATATATGTGAACTGGATCATGAATAGTATCCTTGATTACACTACTGAGTTCACAGTAATTTCTGACTATACCAAGCAAATCGGTGAATAGAATCTTATAATAATTTCCAATACCCTGCATTTTATTATTAAATACCTTTCTCTTCCATTCACCTAAACTGTTTTGGACAGTTATCTTATGCTAAAAGGACGACCTACTGCTGTGGGATCAGCATTTAGGGACAGATAATGCTTTCTCTGCATAAAGTCACATAGTTCATGCTGTTTCCCATTTTTAATTCAGGCTCACTGGATCAAGGCAGCTTCCTCAGGCAGCCTTTCCACATCCTCTGAGCAAACCATATGAATTTACGTTGAGTACATAGTATGTTTCAGCATTTGCAGTTTCTCTTTTATTGTGGTAATACAGGAAATAACTTGTGTCACCCCAATTTTCTACTGAATTATTCAGGAGACAGGAAAACATCAGACTTTCAGTCTTTGTCATTCAGGGTTAAGTTGGAAGTGTTTATTACAAGAATTAAACAAACAAACAAAAAAAAAAAAAAAATTGAAAGGTAGGATTAAAAAAAGAAGTGTTGTTAATACTTATAATAAAAATGTAGAATTAGATCAATTTACCACAACCTAAGTGAAAATATTAGCTTCCAACATCAAATGTAGTTTTTAGGTGAATTACACTCAAGAGGTTAGGAATCATATGGCCTAAGTGCAGTGTATTTCTGAAATGGTTAAAGGCTGGAGATAGTAGATATACAAAGAAATGGAATACTCCTTACTGCCTGGATGAGTACCGCTTCAACAACACTCAAGCTTGACACCATTCAGGATAAAGCAGTTTGTTTGTTTGCCACCATATCCACAAGCGTCCACTTGCTCCATGACTGATGCTTAGTAGCAGCAGTGTGTACTATCTTCAATTTGCACTGCAGAAATTCATAACTCCGATCACAACACTTTTCAAACTCATAACCACTTGCATTGAGAAGAACAAAGGGCGACAAGTACATGAGGACACAACCAATTGCAAGTTCCCCTCCAAACCATTCACCATTGTGACTTGAACATATGTTGATCCAAATCCTGGATGCCCTCCCTATGGGCCAACAGCACATAAACTGTAGCAGTTCAAGAAGGGTCTAGGCCTGAAACGTCGACTCTTCTGCTCCTCTGATGCTGCCTGACCTGCTGTGTTCCTCTAGCTCCACACTATAATCGACTGATTCCAGCATCTGCAGTCCTTGCTATCCCCACAGTTTAAGAAGATAGCTCACCACCATCTTCTCCAGGTAGGCAGTAATGGCTGGCCAGCCAGCAACGCCCATGTCCCATGAACAAGTTTTAAAAAAAGAGACGTATGTATCCTTGTTGATGAGTCACTGAAGGCAGGTACAGCAAGATATTAAGAATGCTAATGGAACATTAACCTTAACTGCAAGAGGATTTGCGTACAGGAGTAGTGGCGAAGTCTTACTTCAGTTCTGTAGGACCTTAGTTAGGCTGTACCTGGAGTACTGTGCGCAGCTTTGGTCACGTCATCTCAGGAAAGATGTTTTGCCACAGCGGGAGTGTAACAAAGAATCACCAAACTTGCTCATGGAATAGCAGGACTGCAAAGAGAATGGGCCAACTGTGTATTCTCCAGCATTTTGAAAAAAGATAAGATCTCATTGAAACCTGCAAAATATTTAAAGAGTAAATGCAGGCAAGATATTTCCTGTGGTTCGGAAGTCTTAAATCAGGGCTACAATTAAGAGTAAAGGGGATGCAACTTAGGTCCGAGATGCGGAAAATATTTTTACCCAGAGAGTGGTGAACCTTTGGAATTGGCTGAGAAGGCTCATTCTTTGAATATATTTAAAAAGGTAGAAATTGATATTTTTTGATTACTAGTGCCATACAGCATTATGGAGATGGCAGAGTAAAAGGAATTTAAGTGTTCATGCAGTCATGATTCTATTGATTGTTGGCGCAGGTTTGATGTGCTGAATCTCATACTCCTGTTTCTACGTCCCTATGCTAAAATAATGCGCTGTCCTTATTTCTATGTTTGCAGATCCACATTCACAACAGGGTTTTAACTTCTCAGTTACACCATCCCAGCAGTAACAGTGCTAACATGTTCCCTGAGTCACAATTACAACGTGCCAGGTTTGAGTAGTCAGTTTCTATAATAGTAGAGGGCAGACATTTAGGATTGAAAACGCTGACCAGAAAACAGTGACTACTGTTATAAAGTGCTTTGGAACACATAGTGGACATGAAATGCACCAATTAAATGTTAACTGTGTCCTTTGTTTTCATGGTTATTGACATAGATATAACTCTTAAAAATGTTTTCATGGCCTAATAAATTCCAAAAGTTTCTAATATCAAATTTGTGCAAATGCATTGCCTTTACTTTTCCCGGAATCCAGTACTGTGTTTGACTGAATCGAAAATATAGATTAGTGCACACAGAATAAAATCCATCTTCAGAAACTTGGCCATCAACCAACTCCAACTCAAGGATATTTTCTAGTGTGCTTGGATCTATAGTTACCCCAATTTGGTATTTAACCAGGTCAACAATTCTAACATTTGACATTTGTTACCTTGAAGAGTGTACATACAGATAGCAACACCATTGCTATTTGGAAATAGGTTTACTAGATGTAGATAACAAGGTGTGGAGCTAGATGAATACAGCAGACCAAGAAGGGTCCAGGCCCGAAACGTCAGCTTTCCTGCTCCTCTGATGCTGCCTCGCCTGCTGTGTTCATCCAGCTGTACACCTTGTTATCTCAGACTCCGGAATCGGCAGTTCCTACTATCTTTACGAGATGTAGCCTGGCTCAAAACATTTTGGAACTATGGCTTAGTATACACTTCCTTAGTGTGTCAATCAGTCAACAAGTTTAATTTTCCCTCAGAACAATAAAGTTCGATACATTTGGAGCTAATGTATAAACTTAGGCTGCCTGTGAAGAACACACCCAGGAGGCTACATTCAATTCAGGTACATTCTATTGACAATATCCCATTAAAATTCATACTTGTAAAATCTTAGACCAGTTAAAGTCCCTTTAGAGCGTAGGTTTTACTTCTAAGATTATAATATTTAACCTAAAGATTTGTTGAAACGTTGTAAGAGAGAAATGTTTTATTCTGATGAGAGAGAGATTTACTTTATCATATGCACTGCAGCTTTAATTTAAAACTAACAATAAATGACACCTTAAAGATAATTTTATGTCTATTTTCTGAACATACAGGATCATGTTGTTTCCCTGGGCATTGGATATTGAAATACATTCTTTAAAGTTGCTCCCTCTGCTTACCACAATTCTTGGTCTTGATCACCATAACCCATTCTCATCACAAGGCCCTCTCAATCCTTTGGTACTGTGATCCACTTTATTTACACATAAAGAAGCATATTATTGAATACTGAACTCCTGTGTAGTTTCTCACTCCTGTCCTGCATAATGACCCTGAATACTCTGGTCAAAACCATGAGTTATATTGCCTATCCCTGTGTGCGAAGTGCCCTGGCAAATGTATTATAAGGAAAGGTGTTCCAAATTATAGCATTGAAGCACAGAACCATACTGTAATCCCATGTGGATACAGTGCAGCTGGTACATGTGGAGTGGGTGTTTACAGTCACTGTCCATGGGCATGCCCCAAGATGTTTCCAAAACGGAGGCCCAGAGTGGCAAGTGTTGAGCCATTGACACCAACTAGCTGTCTGATCTTCATGTTAGGAACTGTCACTATCTTGTATCTATGCAATGGATGGGAGAATGGGAAACTGCACATTTATAAGACGAGTGAACAGTGAGATGTTAATGCTTGCAATTAGCACTCTGGCTGCTCACTAGCAAGATTCTCACCTAACCATTCAAAACACAGATGTTGGAGAATCGCAATTCTTTCTTTAAAAGGTAAATCTCACTTTTGATGATCTTGACCTATTTTCACAAAGACTCACCAGTACCCACGTCACTAAAGGATTCCACCGCCATTATGGGGATTTGGCACTCAGCTAAACATTCATAATCAGATTCCATTGAATAGATACATCAACAAAACCTCCAGAGTAGAGATTAAAGCCTCTGAAATAGTTGAATAGATGATTCACCTGTCAATCAAAATCTGAACCATCTGTTATGTTGCTTTAAAGACTAAACAGACATTTCACCTACCCTAGGACTCCCCTCCTTGGGGAAAAGGCCTTGAATAGTCACCTCACCTGTGCCTTTCACGATTTTATAAACGGTCACCCCTCACTCTCCTATGCTCCAGGGAAAAATGTCCCAGCCTATCCAGCCTCTCCTTATAACTCAAACCCTCTAGTCTCGAAAACATCCTTGTAAATCATTTTTGTTGCCTTCCCAGTTTAACAGCATCATTCCTATAGCAGGGTGAGTAGAATTGTATTTGGTACTTCAAATGTGGTCTTACAAATGCCTTGTATGACTGTAGCATGATGTCCATCTTCAGTTGAAAGGTCACTTACCTTTGTGTTGAATGTCCCGTCACTCACATTAGAAACAATTAATTTATCATACAGCATTACTTGTGTGATGTGAAGTTCACTTTTTAAAAATTGTATTTCTCAATGTTCCCAACTCTAAAAGATGCTCTCCCCCATGATTTAGAACACTTTTGAGCTGGTGTGAACAGGGGTCCTTCAGAAGCTGACCTGACACCATGAAAACTGTGGGGTATTAGAATCACTGTTCGTTCAAGAGAAAATATCAACGTTGGAATTGCTGCATGGAAGCTCATAATCCATATCTCTATCCTGAGCCCTTAAAACTACCACATGGCAGAAAGGGATTGGGTATTCCAGAACTGAGTCGTGTCCACTCTTTCTCACCACACCACCCCCTCCCCCACATTGCCTAATGTGACTTTGCCCCATTTTGGGAGGGTGAAATTCAGCCTCACCATCTCTGAACATTATTCAGGTCATGTATTTAGCAGATTTGCAAAGCAAGATAACACAGGTACAGGAAACATTTCAAATATATTTCCAATTTAGTTTTGAATTGAGCTCCCAAATGTCATTCAGATAAAATTGTAATTTTCGATATTTCCGTCGTACAATGTTGCATGCTTTTCATACCAGTTGCAAGTAGGTATTCAGGCAAAGACTATTCAGACCTCTGTTTGCTTTTCCCTTTCCTGGGTCTTTCTACAATATATTATTTTCTCCAGCCAAAAAAAAAAAAATCATAAGGAAGCTGGTCATGCCAATTGCACATGACATACATTGCTATATCAAGCTGCTTATGATGAGCGGTTCTCTAATTTTTGCTCTCTTCCCAAGGGAAACACCATTTCCATCTTGAAGCTTCCTTGGTGGTAAGGTTACCTTCAAAAGCTTTGAATCATAGAAGCACACAATACATAAGAGACCCTTTAGCCCATCATGTCTATACCACCTCCTACATTAGTCCCACTGACCTGTGCTTAGCCCATAGTGTTGCATGTTATGACCTTTCAAGTGCACATCCAATGAGGGAAGTTATGGCTATAAATCCAGAACTCATGTAGAATGTTTCATAATATAATTATGTGTTCCACAAGATACAACAGCATTGTGATTATAATTGCAATATTAATAATCCAGAAGCCTACACTAACGACAAAATTTGTGTTGGGATACCACTATTCTAGTGATGAATTTCATTTGAATCAAAAACAGAAGAATAAAAAAGATGATGAGTTTAATGCAACTGTTTTGGTGAAGAAATATGATTTTTTTTTCCTAGGAGAATGTACATCAAAGGTTCCACATTCACCGCTGAGAAAAATCATCAGTTTGCTGGCCAAGTGGCAGACTTTAATACAATCTATGGAGTTCCAGCATTTTGAGTTAAGATTGTGTTTATTTCAAACTTGAGAAAACAAAAATCATGATGAAAATAAAGTGGCTTTATAAACCCAGCTGATTTCCCTGGGGCAGGGAACTTACTTAGGCTAACCTATATGTAAATTCAGTCCCACATTAACACCGAACTGACTTCAGGCAGCCAAACAGTTGTTTTAGATAACCTGAAATTACCCAAAAGGATTGTGGACATTTTTTAAGGCACAAAACAACTAGAGATATTCACCACATCTACAGAAAACACTCCTTATTGGCAGATGAGTCACTCCAATTATTATTGGCTCAGAATTAACTGCTAACATCATAACAATCAAAAGGGTTATTTAAAAGCCTATCAACTGCAGTTAGTTATTATCTGGTCTCACAACCCACCTATAAAGGGTTTATTGGCATCAGATAATTTAAATTTTTTTCTTCTCTAAATTGGATATCAGCACCCATCTGCTTTAAATGGGAACGTAATAGAAGATGATTTCCTTTGTGAGTTATGTTTAAGAGAATCCTAAACAGGTTGATCTCTTTACACTAGGTGCAACAAAGCTGAAACCCTCCCACTCCATGATAGATACTACAATTATGTTGCACTGCTGGTTTTGGTTATTATAAGTAATAATTATAAAATATGAAATGTAATTACTAAACTTAAAGGCATTCCATGCTTGCATCTGGCTGTGACTTGTATTTTTTTTTGGTCAGATGAGAGCCCAAGTGCAAAGTTGCACTCCATTGTAACTTTGTTTTAATATTGACGGAAAGTGGATGGTAATGTCTGCTTTCTCATAACAAAATGCATCAATACTCATCTCATCAAATGCTCAAAAGATTCAACAGAACTGATGAGATTTCCTCCTTTGACTAGAAAAGAAAACAGAAGCAAAGAGAAATGGCAAAAGCAATTGGGATTAACGTCATTTACATCAATACTCCAGGGACATCGCTACTCTCTTGTCTAAGCTATGACATAAGAGCCCTAAAGAAAATTGGATACTGCATTGAGTTTCTTTAGAACCAGGGGCAGAAGTATTCCAAAGTTTTGCTAGCAAGCTGATATAGCCCCATATCATGCAAGTAATTATTCTCATGTTAATTAACTATGCAGTTAAATAGGACCAGTCCAGGCTTTACAGAGGTCACAAAAAATAGCAGGTTTAAAAGCTCAAATTGTCTAATCTATTAGAAGAGTTTCCATACCTTTTTTTTTGCTACTAGAACTTTCTAGACTATACTAAACTACAAAAAGAAAATCAAAACAATTGCAAATGTTGCTGTGATCTGAGTGAAAAATGGCTTGAGGGGCTTTTGTTTTCAATTTAGTTACTTTGATGGTCAGAGAACATATACATAACTGTTTGTGTACTTTTAACAAAAGAATGCAAGTTTATTTCACAGAAAAAAAAACAAAGTTACTTACATAAAGACAATTTGTAACATTTTTATCATTACCAGCTCAAAGAAAGAATTTGCTCATGTTCCCAGCAGTAGTCTCGACAGCCACTCAACTCCAGTGAACTCCCATTTCTACCTACATTTTAATTTCTTAATTGATAAGGTTGTAGCATTTCCTTCTGTCAAATTTTTTGCAGTTACCAACTGTCTCTATCACTCCCAAAAGTCTCAGACACAGGCAAAATAACTAACTTTTCTCAGTGTGCCATAAGAAAAGAAACTCAGTACTTTATCTTTGACTAATTTACAGCTGCTAAACAGCACATTAGCTGACATGCATTTTCTGATATGAACTTGCATCAAGCCTCTATCCTCTCTTTCTCAGGGTCCTTAAAGCTTAACTTAGTAAAAAACTTTAGCAATGATTCCCACCAGGTAGTTTGTCTATTTGTTTAATTAAAGTCACATAACATTATTGGAAACATCGTTTGACTCAATAATCAGAAAGATGTGTTACTGATCCTTAAAAAAATGTCACATCTTCACAGAAACCTATTTGGTTCTACTTTAGAACACAAATTTTCAATTAAAACTAATATTGTGAACTTTCACAGCAATATTTCCAATTATAACAAACATCACTGGGCACCAGATTTTCTTGTCTTTGTATGTAATACATCAGCAAATGCAACTGAGAGGGGAAATAATCAGTTAGAACATGAACATTGCAGAACCTGCCTAAGGAATAATCCATCAAAACACAGACATAAGATTGGTTGAGACCAATTGCAGATAAGTGATGCACTCCACCCAACTGTTATACACAGTATACAATATATAATGCTTTCTACTTAAAACACAACTAGCAGAAGAGATTCACAGTTTCTATTCTCTGGTGTGATTTTAAAACAGAGAATATGCCCCTGGATTGGTAACAACCAGAAGACTCATGAGTCATTGACATTTTCTCTTGAAGGATATCTGGTTGAAAAAGGCCATAAAGCAAATTTTCTTTTTCCATTGTTAATTGTTTAGGAAGATTTAAGTTCACACTTGTCCCTTTCTGGTTTAATCAAACCATATTAGCCATTTCACATGTAAGAAACAGATATCACAATTTGGACAATTATGTATTTTTTTTTAAAGTGAGTCTCAAACCTCTACATTTGATTGTAATGTACCACTGCATCACAGCCTCTTGAGCATTAAATGAGACAATGTCTGCCACATACCAGAACTCCATTCAGAATTTTAGTTCCATATCCCTTAATACATTAGTCCTGAGGTTCTCAGGATCACAAGTGCCAGTATTCATTCAATTTGATCCACTGCATGTGATCTCAATAAATAGCTGAAGACACTGGCTCCTGTAAAAGCTCTGGGCCCTGACAACATTTGGCAATAGTACTAGCAATTTGTATTCCAGAATTAGCGGTGTCCTTAGGCAAGCTGTTCCAGTACAGCTGTGACACTGACAACTACCTGGCAAATAAGGAAATAAGCCCAATATGCCCTGTGCAACAAAAGCAGGACAAATCAAACTCAGCTGATTACTGCCTTATCAATATATTCTCAATCATCAGCAAAGTGTTCCCAATAATGCTAATAAGCAGTACTTGCAAAGGAATAATCTAGTCACCGACTGGATTGGGTTCCACCAGGGCGACTCAGCTCCTGGCCTTACTACAGCCTTAGTGCAAGCATGAACTGAAGAGCTGAACGCCAGAGGAGAGGTGGGTGAGTCTGCCCTGGGCATCATAGCAAATATAGCAGCATGTAACCCTAACAAAACCATCATAGTGAGAATGAGGGGAAAATTTTCCACTAATTTTCCACTAGGGGTGGCACAATGGTTAGCACTGCTGCCTCACAGCACCAGAGACCCAGCTTTAATTCCAGCCTCGGGTGACCGTCTGTGTGGAGTTTGCCCATTCTCCCCATGTCTGCGTGGGTTTCCTTCGGGTGCTCCGGTTTCCTCCACAGTCCAAAGATGTGCAGGTTAGGTTGATTGGCCATGCTAAATTGCCTGTAGTGTTCAGGGAGGTGTAGATTAGGTGGGTTGTAGGGGGATGTGTCTGGGTGGGATGCTCTGAGATTCAGTGTGGACTTGTTGGGCCGAAGGGCCTGTTTCCACATTGTAGGGATTCAATACTATACTCTATACTAATTAGAGTCATATCTAGCAAAAGGAAGATGGTTGTGGTCTCAGCTCCAAGACATTTCTGCAGCAGCTCCTCAGGATGGTGTCCCAAACATTCTCAGCTGCTACATCAATAATTTTCCTTCCACCATGGGGTGAGAACTGACGATTGCACAATGTTCAGTAACATTCATGACACTCTAGGTAGTGACGTTATCCACACCCATATACATCAAAACCTAAGCAATATCCAGGTTTAGGCTTGTAATTAGCAAGGGTCATGTCAAACAAGATAGAATGTAATCTTCATCCTTTGCCCTTCAACTGCGTTATCATCACTGAATTCCCTACCATCAACACCTGAGTGTTACCATTGAGTAGAAACTGAACTAAATTAAATATCCTTTATTGTCACTTGTACACCAGTCTCGAAGTACAGGAGTATAGTGAAAAGTTTTTACAGTGGCTGCCTTTTAATGGCACCATATTAGGTACAAGTACCTAGGTAAAATCTTAGAGTAAAAAATATAGTGATACAAATGAGATTAAAAGGAAAGCAGTAGCATTAATTACAGTGTCTGAGAATGAGTTAGAAAGGGGTTAGTTACAACAAAGTGAAAAGGATTTACATTGCAGTCCGGTAAAGAATTCTAAACAGCAGCAGCTCAGCAAGTGGCGCCAGGTCTAAGTCCAACAATTCTCTTGCATTGCTCCAGCCACCAGTTCCCTCCTCACCAGTACTCAGCAGCAACAAGGTAAGTCGCACTGTATCTGGGAACTCCACGCTCCGGCCTCGGTCCAGACTGTCTCTGTTTCTACTGCTCCAGGATTCGGCCTGTGCTCACTCTGCTCTGCAGGGTGAAAATGTGAAGATTATTGTACTCAGCAGGGATTTGAGGGATCTGGAACAGACTAAACAGCTGCTGGATGCAGATGCAGCAGTTATTCTCAAAATAGACTTGTAGCTATCGTATTTATACGGCAAGAGCAGATGAGGTGTTAGCAACTCTATGGCAAGGACATCACCTCCTGCGCCCCAAAGCCTGCCCATCATCTCTGAGGAAGTCAGGATTGTAATCGGATACTCTCCAAATGCCTGGATGAGCATAGCTCCAAGATCACTCAAGAACTTGACACCAGCCAGGACCCTGCAGTCCACTTACTTGCCACCTTCAACATTCACACTTTTCATCACCAATACACAGCAGCAGGAATGTCTACTATCTACAAGATGCAAGGCTCCTCTAACAGCACCTTCCAAAGCCAAGACCTTTTAACACCTAGAAGAACAAAGGGCAGCAGATACATGGGTTCACCACCAACTGCAAATTCCTCATCTTGGGGAACTGCAGGACCATCTTGACTTGGAATATATTCCTCACTGTTGTTTGGTCATGGTTCTGATACTCCCTTCCTAACAGGATTGTGTGTCTGCCTATATCAAACAGAACTATAGTGGTTTAAAAAGGCAGCTAACCACCACCTCTTCCAGGACAGTTAGGGATGGACAACAGCAATGCCTGCATCCCATGAACAATTTTTAAAAAAAGCCTTGATTAGTAAAAATCACAGATTTAAAATTATTCATTTATCTTTTTGGGGCCACATTCCAAAGTTCCATCCCAGTTTCCGTAAGTCAGAGTTTCTTAACTTCACTCATAAATTATCTGGTACGGGGTATACCCCTTTATCCTTGATGCTGTGCAAGATGAAATTATTGCTCTTTATGTACCATATAAATACCTCTCAAAGTCTAAAATACAGAACTAACATCTTTAAAACATTTTTTTTTCATGGGATGTAGGCATCACTGGAAATGCCAGAATTTGTCTCCCAACCCAAAATATTTTTTTACGGAGTGGCTTGCTAGTCCATCTCTGAAGAGCAGTTAAGAGTGAATGACATTTCCGTGGATCCGGATACATGTAGGCCAGATTTTTGCTTTTGCAGATTTCCTTCTCTGAAGGACATTATTGAACCAAAGGGTTTTTGCAACAAATCAGTTATAGTTTCATTGTCAACATGACTGAAACTCAGCTTCACTTCCAGATTATTTTTTTTATTAGCTGAATTCGATTTCCACCAGCTGCTGTAGTGGGTTTATAACTCATATCTCCAGAATAATTTGCCTGAGTTTCTGGTTTACTAATGCAGTGACATGACTACTACATCACCGTCTCCCCAGCAAACACTTCATTCTAGGTAATACATTGAGCAGTTTAAGCAACTTCTCCTCATTTTCTGATCTTTGTATCATTATGGTGAATCCAGGCCGCACTCACTCAAAGATATACCATTGCAAGAGCCAAAGCCCAGAATCTACTGAATATTGTAGGTCTAATCAGGTTTTACAACGTTTTAAATCTCGCCTTTCAGGTCTTAAGCCTAACGTTGCATTTGTCATTTTGATAATGACTTTTAGCTGTTATTACTTATTGGAGTGTGGATGTGGACCCTTAAAAGTACTTGGACCTCTACTGTTCCAAGTTTTTCACTACTTAGTGAATATTTTCTTTGGACTAAACTGGATGATCTCAATCTTCAAAACATAGTGCTCTAGTTTACACTATATCCTGTACCAATCTTCACGCCATCTGTGAACCTGGATATGTGACTCTCTATTATACCATCATTCAGTCATTAATGAATGCTTGAAACTCAATCATGGACTATTGGGATAAAACTGGCTGCTTCTTTACACTTTGAGTCCATATTCATCATATATACTTCTAAATAATCTGGTAAGCAGGTCAATAATTTGCTTCCAAATCCATGACCCTTTGTTTTAGCTTGTAGGAACTTACATAGAACCTTACCAAGTGCCTTCTGGAAGTTCACAGGTATTCCCCTAGCTACTATTTTAGTTATTTCCTTAAAAATCCAATTAGATGTGTTACACATGATTCCCCCGTTAAGCATGAGTTCTCTATAATTAGCTCAAAATTCATTAGGTGCCCATTCATTCTATCATTAATTATACATCCCAAGCACTTCCCTACTTCAGATGTTGAACTATCAAGTATATCATCCTTTTTCTTTCTCTCTCAGCATTTCTTAAACAATGGAGTGAAACTTGTGATTGCCAAATCCTTAGGGGTAATTCCCGATTTGAAACAATTGTGGAAAATTATACTTCTGATCTACTTTCATTACAACCTTGGGGTAGAAATCATTAGGTCTTAGAGATTTGACAGTGCATATTTTCATACTTAAGTTAACTTTAGCGAATTCAATGCTTGAGTCATTATTAGTTTTCTTGGAATGTGGGGTATATTATCCTCTTCCACTGCTGTGAAAACTGACACAAGGTAACTATTCAATATTCTATAATTTCATTTTCAAATATTGGCTGCATCTATTTTCATAGATGCCTCAATGCCCTTGATTAGTTTTCCCTTAATATAATTCTAATTTTTTGGTGTTAATTTTGATTTCCTCGCAACTACTTATACAGTACCAAAAAAAAAAGTAATTGTTCTGGCGTAATCAGGTAATAGTGTAATATCAGTCTCTTATAACTAGGTTTTACAATGTTTTTAATTAGTTGTTTCCTGATAAAGTATCAATGACTGCTGTCTCCATACCTTGGGTGTTACACTGCTGAATTTCAGCTCCAAATTTCACATGCCGTTAGAGGCAACAAATTGAAACATTACCATTCTATGGACTTTTAATATTAGAAATTAAATTCAGAAGCCACAGAACAACAATATGCGTTCACAAAATTCTAGAGAAACTGAGATCGTGTCAAGGTTTTTTTCCTCCATGTTTGGGATTTGGAAGCTCATGTATCCTCGGATAATTAACTTGCCATTGTTTCTTTACCCAATGCACTAGGCTTTCCAACAGACTTCACAGTGAGCCTATAAAATAGTATGTAATGAAACATATATTTCAGTGGTCTCACAGCAGATTTCTTCCTTGTCTTCGTGAGCTCGTTAAACATGTCAATTCTCAATGCGGTTACAATAAAACTGCTGCTGCCATGGCACATCTATAAATTCTTTTGTTGTCTCCCATTCTTCCATGTGGCAGTTGGAGGGTTACCGCTCCCACTTCAGCAATGAAATGTGAAATAAGATTTGACTGTTACAGATTTGTTGTTGTAGAAACATTCCAGATTAACATAAATCAAGTAACAATAAAAAGGAAGGTTGTCAGCAGAACTGCTGCAATGAAAATGTGACTGTGTTAACCTCAGGGCAACTGCAACCTTTATCGACTTTGGGTAAGCTCGTAACAGTTAACACATCATTTTATTTGCCCGCTATAAAAATGTTCTTAATGTTAAATAAAGCTGTAACATTCCAACAGCTGTTTAAGTAACAGTATGATGCCAATGCTGCAAATAATTAGCATGTGTTTAATAAAATGTTGAATCACTATAATAATGAATTAGTAATGGACCAGTGAAACAATGAATAAAATGTACAACTAGCTCATAAATGTTGTGTACTGTTATTAATTTTTATTCTATGGAAATTAATGATTATTTCACAGACTAAATAAACTAATGTGGAAAACAATAATTCAAAACTGTATGGTGTACTCGGTTAGGATAACTAATATGTGTGATATTTGCATCAAGTAGTGGAGAGATGATGGGAGGAAGTAAAACATTAAGGGATTTCCAGCAATCTTGAGGTCATCAGGCTCCTTATTCTTTTAATTAAACATTGAAGCAGGGTGTTGATATGCAGAATATACTCAGGCAGATTTTATTAAAGAAAGTAAAATAATATTTAAAATAGCCTGGTACAGTCTCAAAACCTGTTAGCAATGTGCTGATCCAAGACTTCAATCTGCTCAACAGCGTCACTCTGCCAAAATCTTACATTGTTAGTGTCTATCCTCACAATATGAGGAGCACCCTGAAAAGCAAAGATAACACCAAGCTAATTTTCACTAATTTTCCTTGCGGCTACTGTACCATTCCCTACACCACTGAGTCATATTTTCCAGTGGTTCTCCCATACTCCGCCTTGAACTTGTATCTCTCCAGTTATTCTCTGTTCTTCCCTCAGGTCGGGCCCATCTACCCTATTCCCATCAATCTTCCCTTCTTGGCCCACATTAGTCAGTATTGTTCATGTTTTCCATTCTTCACAAACTTTGACATTACAGATCTCCTTCCAAAAACACAGACATCAACCTTCTTTGCAAATGACTATTCCGTCTTGAGTTCAAATTACTTTCCAAAGTCTTTGAATATATTGTCACTTTCCAAATCCATGTCTTGTTTCCCTACAAGTTCACATGAGAGTCCTTCCAAACTGGTTTCTGCCCCTGCCAAATCACTGAAACAAGCCTTATCAAAGTAGTCAAGTCCCTCAGCCTTTCCTCATAAGACCTTCCCTCCATACCAGGCAACTTCCAGGTAAATCTCCTCTGCACCCTTTCCAATGCTTCCACATCCTTCCTATAATGCGGTGACCAGAACTGTACGCACTACTCCTAGTGCGGCCGCACCAGAGTTTTGTACAGCTGCAACATGACCTCACTGCTCTGAAATGCAATGCCTCTACCAATAAAACCTAACATACCGTCCGCCTTCTTAACAACCCTATCAACCTGGGTGGCAACTTTCAGGGATCTATGCCCATGGACACTGAGATCTCTCTGCTCGTCCACACTACCAAGAATCTTACGATTAGCCTAGCACTCTGTATTCCTGATCTATTGTGATTGTAATATGTCATTCCCTTAATCTCTGAAGTCTTTGACACAGCTAATCACGCTACCATCCTCCACTGTCTGAATTGTTTGGCCCAGTAACATTGCCCTCTGTTGTTTTACTTCAGCCAGGCCATTTCCAGCAGTGACTAGTTTGCCCATTACCTGTGGTGTTACCATCAGCGTCCTTCAAAACCCTATCCTCAATCTCCATTTCTCCATCTCCTCTTTTATATGACAATACCATTCATAGACAAATAGTTATTTTGCACATGTCTCGAACATCTCACTTCTATCTCTCCATCTAATATCTCTAGTTCTCTTCAACAATGTGTTCCTCGAATTCTGGCCACTTAAACGACTCTTCCCAGTTTGTACCAGCTAAATAACATTGCCCTCAGTTACCTACACTTCTTATTCTGCAATTGTCTCTGCATTTTCCTCTCCTCACTCAGGAGGCTCCAGTCTTCCGAGAACACAGCTCTTGACCAAACTGTTAGTCACTCTTTTCCCCTTTTGACTTGTATCCTCTTTACTTTACTC